>PVJX010000640.1:0-188651 GCA_004027295.1 Dolichotis patagonum | reverse complement strand
CAACAAAAGAAATTATAAATAATGTTCACACTTATATAAAAACAAAACAATCAAGAAAAAAGACAAAAAACAGAAAGGAAGAAAGTATGTTCACTTTAAGGCATCTGCTGTCCCTGGTAGACAGAGTGGGCACCAGATCCCAGATCCATTTTGATTAACCTCAGCAAACCAGCTACAGATTTATGTAAGATAGTGTATAATCCAGCAAGCCTATATCTTTAGTTCCACAAAGTTCAGGCTGGTTTATGGCTCTGAAGCTGGAACCCAATTTGTTCAGCCTGCAACACTCCATCTACTGCCTGCTGGCTTCAACTCAACTTCTTGACCTGCTGATTGAACTCAGTTCTACCTCATCTGCCACTGGAGCCACTAGATGGAGCCAGCTTGAAATTGCTCTGAGTTCCCAGCTCAGTTGTCCCCTCTCCAAGCTCACTGGCCATTGGCCATTGACCATTGGCCATTTGCCCTCTCCTGGGGGACCACTGAACTGAGATAACTTACCAGCTACCACAGTCCACGGGGTCCACTGCTCTGTTCCCCTGGTGCATTTTTCTGGGTTACCAGTAGTCACTGTGCATCTGCAGGGTCAAGCCACCCACCCCACACAGTGAGTCAGAGCTCAGGGAGAAAGCACCACTTACTGCCTCCTTCTGCATCAAGGCCTTTCTCTTTACTCTCCCCATGGGCTTCAATTTTCACTTGAGATCCTTACTGGCTCCCAGAGATCCACTTGCCTTTTTATTTTCTTCCTCGCATTGATATATTCTAGCATCTGAATACCAAATCCCAGAGAGGCTGTTTTTCTCTGCTGTTCACCACTCCACCATCTTCCCAGAAGTCTCAGTTTAAAATATTTTTAAAGAAAATAAATCAGAAGTACTACGTTTAGCATGTAAAAATCGTAAGTACTGTTTGCCACATATCTCTGCTCTGTATCTCTTAGGCACACTGTAGGATCATGCTTCTTGGAATTGGTTGGTATGCATCCAGTTCTGATGAGGAGCTGCATTTGGAAATGAACGTTCATTTACCAAAAAAGAGCTTGTTGAGCTCTCTTCAGTCTCTGTTATTTTGCCTGGCAATGTTTGAGATGGTGGCAGCTCCAGTGGCCCACAGTAAACTTAGTAATAAGAAACCTGATTTGACCTCCTTAAGTCACCATGACTTGGAAGTTGATTGTTACTACCATGTGCCTTAGCTCATCCTGACTACATCAGAGAAGATATTCACGTTGGGGATGCCCAGTATAGTGTATCTCTGTAAACAGAACGTAACTAAAGTTAAAAGATTACTATTAGGAATTACTCAGAATGAAAGAAAATAGCTACATTTTCCCGCTGTTTTCTAGCCCTTGATTAAGGGCACTGTAAGGGTCAATATTAAGATTTCTTCCTCCCAGATAGTCTGGGTTGAGTCTCCTTTCTACCCTTGTTGATGACCAGACCAACTCCAGATGACCACAATCTATTTTTTTAATTTTTGTTGTTTTCATTTAAAAAGTCACACCATGTGGTATTTAACAAATGAACAGTTTAGAATCAAATGCAAGAAAATGTAACAGGCTTTCTTCCTCTCCTCGGCTCCCAGCCCACTTCCTACCATTCACAGTTTGGAGTAAACTCCTCCAGGCATTTTCTGCAGTTCCAAGCACAAACAGAATACCATTCTTCATATTCTTCTGTGCTTTGCTTTTTCATTTACTTTGCCAGATGTCTTTTCATGGCAGTGCATATTGAATTTACCTATCTTTTTTTGTCAGTTTCCTAATGATGAACAGTTTGGGATTTTTTTCCCCCAGTCTTTTCCTATTGTTAGTAATGCGCTAATGAAAATCCTTATAAAATGTACTTTTTGCACACTTGTATGAAAATCTACAAGAAAAATCCCTACAATTTGAATTCTGGGTTGACAGAAAATTGCAGTTTAGATGCCAATAAATACTATCCCAGTGGTGGCAAACCTGTGGCACACAGGCCGCACTGAGCTGTTTGTTTTCAATTGAAAGCTCTAAAAGGTTCACCATCAGTGGACTATTCTCTTGCCAAAGGTGAACTCAATTTACGTTCCACCCAACGGAGATTGAAATTCTTATGTTTTCCACTCTCAAGAATGCAACATATCGTATTATAAAACTTTTGAAAACCTCTTTATCACTATAATCATAATAATCATATAATCAAATATGATGTGGCTGATTTATGGAACATTTCCTTAATTGTAGGTGGATTTGTGCTTGTTTTCAAGGCTGATAGCACCTTTAGTCAAATCAAATAAGGTGAGGCTTGGGTGATATTCTTTCTCCTTTATTTGTGCTGATCTTATTGTTTGTATTTCAGGGAAGAACTCTATTTTTGAGCACCTGGAAGCACCTCACTGCCACCCTTCGCGTACTGAATAAACAGGGCTCGCTGCCTTTCTAGACCTAGACATGGCAGCTGGGCTGTCCTCCAGGCAGATGGACTGCGAATTGGGCAGCCCTTGAAGATCTAAGTTAATTGATGTGACCTATTCTTTCATTGCAGCAATTCAGTTTTGTGTCCTTGCCCACTGACGTGCTAGAAATTGAGGTGAAGGACAAGTTTGCCAAGAGTCGTCCTATCATCAAGCGCTTCCTGGGAAAGCTGTCGATGCCTGTCCAGAGACTACTGGAGAGACACGCCATAGGGTAAACCTGTGACCACAACCTCAGCATCACTGAGCTTTGGCCAACAGGCCAAGCCACAGGGGGACCTGGAAGCTGGAGTAATATAGAGTCTCACAGAGAATAAGACTAAATTGTTGCATTTCCTTGGCTTCTTCCATTAGTTATATTGCCTGACCTACAACATTCAATTAAATAAATTTTTCCCTTTTCCTTGTGTACCACCTGCTATACATGCAAGAGAGCAGAAAATTCTAAGATGGTATTATCAGTGGGAAATTTTTCTATATAAATAGATACTAAAGTTTGTTTTATTATAAAGAATATTATTTTATTCATATGCCTATCTTTTATGTAGGATATAATCATAAACAACATTTCTATAGCAAGACCAAAAACTGGATTTCTTGAGTACAGTATCTCAGAAGATGCTAGTATATGCAGAAAATGCTAGATAAAATGAATGATATTTGGAAAGCATGAATTCTTATAAAAAGACACTAATTATGTCACTTGCAGAATTCAATTACTTATAAAAATACATCTCTATGTTTTGGATCATTTACATTCATATTCACCCATAGTTCTCATTAATATGAACTATGATCCAAAAAACTCCTTAGGTGTAATATTTGCTTCTTAGGTAACAGCAACTATATTTTCAAGCATCAGACATAGTTCTTTGACTATAAATATATGCTTCAACATGATATAACTCTTAGAATAAAAGGAATGAGAAAAATCATGCAGAATTTCCACATGTCTTGAAGCTCTCTGTTATGACTTGGGCATGACTAATGATTATTATCAAGCTATTTATTTGGAACGTTATAGCATGTGCACAACTGTGTACACACATACGTGTCATTAGCTCTCAAACCAACGGGAGCTGATGTGTATTGAGCTAAGTGTCAAGTGGAGTGTTTACACTTCCCGGTCATGGTGATAGGCCACAAGCAAACAAAAAGAGTAGTTCAAGAACCTAGCAAAGTCTTATACTCAATAGGAAATCAAAAAAGGAATAGGACCGGGTATGGTGGTGCACACTGGTAATCCCAGCACTCGGGCGGCTGAGGCAGGAGGACTGCTGTGAGTTCAAGGCCAGCCTGGGCTGAATAAATGAGTTCAAGGTCAGCTACATGATGAAACACTGGCTCAAAGAAAAAATTATGCACCTCATGATCCTTCTTATCCCATGTAGTCTTCATAACACTTCTGTGACTTGGACATTATCACTGCTCTTCCAAATGCAGAGAAGGAGCTCAGAAGGAAAATTCCCTAAGAATGAGTAATTCTCCAAGCCAAAGCATGTGAGGGCCAGAAATGCCGCTGAGGCTAATGCACACCTGTCTCTCTCCAAGAACAGGAGCTCCAAAGACTCTTTGCTGAGTTCCTAGGACTGGTTGTGCACCAGGTGTGATGAAAACATATGGGGAATGTACACATTTTCTAAAATTTATTACAGTAGAAAACCACTAATTTCCCTCAAAATCTTCCTTCTCACTTCAAACATGGATCCCATTGTCCTTGCCACTTTCTGAAGCAGTTCTGAAGTTCTCTTTCATGAGTGTCTTTATGAAATATGATCAAAAATGCAGGGAATGCTGCTGCCATGTGCCATTGGATAGAAACCCAGGCTCATAGAAACATTGTGCTGTGTTCACTGGATCTGGAACAGCATGATTTTGGTCTTCCCCAAAGTCAAAATGACCATGAAAGATGAATGTTTTGATCAGTTCAAGACATTGAGACGGCCATGACCGTGCAGCTAAAGACACTCGTGAAAGAGGACTTCCAGGACTGCCTTGGAAAGTGGTAATGGGTAAGTGTGTATCAGTGAGGAGGGGTATTTTGAAGGGAACTAATGGAAATGTGTGTTTTACTGTAATAAATGTTACAAAAATGTGTAAAGATTAGCTGTATTTTTCAGTCACACACTGTAGTTTTATCATTGGCATCATCTCCTTTTTCTTCTTTATCCTACTATCTACTCTTACACTGGTAAAACTCTGGCAAGAGGCAGGATACAGGGGGAAAGAAAGAGGCTCTGTGGGGAAAAAAAAAATATATATATATATATTCAATTCTCAGTACTTAGAATTGAATTGGGATCTTCACACCGAGCTACATCTCCAGCATTATTTTTTAATTAATTTATTTATTAACTTTTAATTTTGAGATAGAATCTTGCTAAATCACTAAGTTGTCCAAGTTGAGCTCAAATTCAAGATTCTCCTGCCTCAGCTCCCAGAATGCCAGGATTACAGACATGTCCAACCGCGCACAGCTATGTCAGATTCTTCACCCCCAGCACTGAGGAGGCTGCTGCCTAGCATATCCTGGATGTTCAGTTAGTATCTGCTGAGCTGCTCTGTGGTGCACACTGCAACCATAGAGAGACACTATTTCTGTTCCTCCACACTGAGTATTTTCCTAACCCTAAGCTGCTGGCTCATTTCCTGTAGTCATGGTCCTGCTCTCCCAGACTAACTCCTTTGGAAGACACTTGCCGCAGGTGATAAAAGCAGTCAATCTAGGTTTTAAAAAAAAGAAAACAAAAAAGTTCTTTAACCTGCATGAAGTTAGCTCCATATCTCTAGTGTTCTTGCCAACCAGGAGAAAGGACAAGCTCAGACAAGTCTCACTGAGCTTCAGCCCTAACTAAGAGGAAGCAGCAACAAGCAAGGAGATGCCCTCTTCCTGCCTTCTGGCAGCTGGGAAAAGGGACGCCTCAAGGCCCAGAGCTTCCCACAGCCCCTGCAGCCACTTCTGCGACACCTCCTATTCTGGAGCTGTCCAGTGTAGGTAGAAGCAAAACATGAAGGAGATGGCCTAGAAATAATAGTCACTTGGCCTAGGCCATGGCAGATCCCCAGAACATTTCTAGAACGGAGCAAAACCCCCCTTCTACCACATTCCCTCACTAATGCACTTCTCATGAGTCCCCTGAACCCATTGCTCGCTCCCTGCCTTACACACACACACACACACACACACACAGTTTCCAGCCTCCCTCCATCCCTTTACCTGCCATGTGCTATCCTTCAGCTGGCTCTTAACTTCAGCCGTCTCCTCTTCACCCTGGAAGTGAACCAAGGCACTAAATTCCTTAGTGGTCCTACCCGATGACTGCAGTTGGGTGATGGAATTTATTTAATGACACACTATACACTTAGCGTCCACTGCAGTACTTTTTCTGGAAATTTGGGGGTTGAGTTGTAGAAAGGAAATCTTAGAAGGCAAATGCGAAGCGTAATAGATATATAGTGGTACTTCAGTTCACGAACACTTTTGTTTGCCAATAATTCGATTCACAAACAGAAACATTTGGAAAAAAAATTTGTTTTTGCTTGTAAGCTCTGCTTCAGGTGACAAATACCACCACAACCACATTTCCTGCACGAACATGAATGTGGCCATCTTTTCCAGAATCACAGAACAAATTAAGCTAGTCAACCAAGATGCCACTGTATTTCTATGCCATTATCTGATCCTCTTTAAGCTGATTCAAATTAAGTTTTGAGCTCAGAATGTCTCACTGATAGTCATAGTATGCCTACTTCATATTATCACCCAAGGTCCTTCTACACAGACAAAATTTTGTGGCTCGTCCTATTTTTCCTATCTATTATGCTTTAGTTTATTGGATGGCTGACACTACACACTAAACTACAGCTTAGCAAAGAAAAACATTAAGTCAATGGATCAGTAGAATATATCTTGTTTCCTAATGTCAGTGTTTTCCAGGACAAAACATTATAACACTACCAGCCAGTGATTTTCATCCTTTTATTTAAATGTCACAAATGAATAAATGGAAGGAATATGGAATAGGAATTGGTCTTGAAATATGTCTTTGTTAGCTGGGTGTGGTGGCACATGCCTGTAATCCTAGCACTTGGGAGACTGAAGCAGGTGGATCACTGTGAGTTCAAGGCCAGCCTGGAACTGCATAGTGAGACCCTGTCTCAAAGAAAATTGTCCTTGTTATCATTGGGCACACTGGATTTGCTAATTCTTATATATCACAATATAATGTATTTTTGTTTTAGCCAAAGTAGGGGCAATTTACTCTGTTAACACTAAAGATACTTTGCTAAATGCACTCTGCTAAAGCTATATTTTTGATGAAACTATAATAGGAAACCTTCAGGTTGATTTCCCCTGAATAGCTTTCTTTCTAGTAATTAAGAAATTGCTTTGAGTAGGCAGATAGGATGGAGCCAGAGTCCAGGGTGCAGACATAGAGTCTTTGTATATGGAAGTCCTGCAGTTTGTGTAGTTGAAGGCCAAAAACCAGTGAATTTAGCCCAAAAGCCTTGCCCTGCTCCATCCTGCAGTAGGTGATTTTCCATAGCAACCACAAGGTCTCCATCACACCTTGCTGGCACCTCTTCTTACATGTATGTCACATGCATACTCTGCAACACGCATGTTCTGGCACTGTCCTTAGTTAAAGGGAAGTTTGGGAAATAGTGATCTGCACTGGAAGAGCAAGCAAAAGACACTGACTTGCCTTTGTCTTTTTCTTCTTTTTATTCTCTGGAACACAGATCGGCAAACTCTTTTTGCAAAAGGCTAGGAAGTAAATATCTGAGGTCTCACAGGCCATCCGGTTTCTGTTCAAACTGCTCAACCCCTCTAGCAGCATGAAAGTAGTCACAGCTAATATGAGGAAATCAGCATGACTTCATTCCAATAAAACTGCAATTTATGGAAACTCAAATTTGAATTTCATGTAATTTTCATGTCTCGTGGATATTATTTTTCTGTAGATTGTGTTTTTATTTCAAATCATTTAAACATGTTGGAAACTCCAGGTTATACAAAAACGAGTGTTAGCTCAAATTAGAGGCTGTAGTTTGCTGAGTCTTGGAGTATTCATTAAGAATTTCCTTACAGTTGACCATATCTGTGTTCCCATTTTTATCTTAGGATCTTCTCCCATGTCCCAGGCCTGATCAAGGCCTCCTGTCATCAAGGCTTCTCGGAGCTTGCCTGTCTCAGCAGCTAGTAGAGACTGCACACTGTATGGTCTATAAGAGAGGAAATATTGACCAGATCTGTGATGGTGCTTATTTCCTTCTAGGGACAGGGTGGTCAGCTACACACTTGGCCGAAGGCTTCCAACAGATCATGTGAGTGGGCAGCTGCAATTCCGATTTGAGATCACTTCATCCATCCACCCAGGTATTTTCACAATGAACTTCATGTCTTGTCGTAGGCTACTGTCTTACCTAGTGTGTTCCTTTCTCTAAAGCACAATAACCACAGTTTACTCCAGACATGTCCTAGGTTTGGTGCTTCTCTAGCTTTATTTGAGACCTAGAAGCCAGTGAAGTATTCTGGAAGCCAAGCTGCTGTTCCCTTGATTGACAGGCTCTTCTTCACTTTGGTGACCCAAAGGTAGACGGTTACTCAGTGGCATGGGGGTTGACACTGTGGCCAACACAGACACAGAGCCACATTCTATTTAGCATTTATTGCCAACACCCACATAGGAGATGCTCAATAGATATTTAACCATTGCACATGAGTGAATGAGAAACATCTTTATAGCACATAACTGGAGGTAGACTGGCCAGTAGCTAAAAAATGTATTATTAAAGAACTATGACTACATAATGAATTCCTACAATATCATGGAGAAAATTGAAAAATGTAAATTAGAAAATTTTAGAATCATCCCCATGTTTGGTTTTTCATGCCAAAACATATTTCTAAATAAGAATATTTTCCACTTTTGTTCTCCTCCTATAGCTCCCAGAGTATATGGAGATCATGCTGAGACTTGCTAGGTTCTCTTGGGCCACATTTATGAGTTGCTGTAAAGATTTTGAGAACTGAGTGAATAGTTGATTGTGACAAACTCATTAAAGTCCAGTTGTACCCATATACACCTCAGATTGTGGCCAAACACCTTGACTGCTTTATCCTGTAAAAAAAATCAGCCTTTTGCTACCTTCTGAGTAGGGATGTGGGGCAGCCATAAGTGAACTGCCTTAGTGCACTGGAAATGGAGACATTCACATCAGAGAGAGAACCCTACAGCGGAGCAGCTGGGGAAGGGAGAGTTAACAGTACCTGCTGCTCTTTGAATGGCTGCTTTGTGTGGAGACTTTGTTTATTTTTCTATTGCAATAAGCTCATGATGACCGTGATTGCTCCTGTCATCTGTCACTTTATCCTCTCTAGTTGCCTAAAAACCTGGCTTATCCGTTCAGGTACCCTTTCAGATTCATCCATAGGAAACATCCTGAGCCAGTACAATTAACTTTGCCAAGGATCATAAGGGACCAGAAGCCACCCCATCTCTGGAGGCCTCCCATGTAGCAATCACTGTCAAAAGCATCTTCTATTTGGGGCTTTTACTTTTTTTTTTTTCTGGGAATCAAACTCAGGACCTTGCACATGCCAGCCAGGCACTGTGCTGCTGAGCTATATCCCCGGCTATTTGAGACTTTTAACCAAAAAAAAAAAAAAAAAAAACTTTCAAAAACATACCCACTAGTGTAAATCGTCATTGACATAGCAAGAACTCACTCTCACAGAATTTTTGAGCAGAGTTCTGGTCAGTGAGAAACCCTCATCAACCCTTATATCCAATACCCTACTGTAGAAACCCCTAGAGGCCACTTCCATTGCTGCACAGTGAACCAGCACTCCCATGCTCTCTTCAGGAAGGAATGACATAGTTTTCTTCTCGCCAGCAGATGATGAAGAGATTTCACTAAGCACTGAGCCTGAGTCTGCAGAAACTCAGGGCAGCCTCATGAACAGCCTGGTGGGAAGCAGCCGTGGGGAGCCTGCAGATGATGCTCTCAATCCCAGAGAGAGGATGAAGGCACAGCCCCTGAGCGAGGGCAACGCTATGGATGGTACAGGAAGCCAGATCTTGGAGCCTGAAGGGCCAATGGAGGATGCGTCCTGCACCATGGAGGCAGACAACTACGGCAAGGCCTTTGAGGAACCCGAGGGGGCTGGGGAGCCACAAGACACCCAGCCCGTCCTGAGTGCGGAAGAACTGGCCGAGGGGCTCGGCCTGGATGAGGAAGCATCTCCATCGCTGCTGCTGGAGGACAGTGATGTTCCCGCCAGCATGGAGGAGCGGGGGCAAGGGGAAGGGGCACCTGGGAGCCTGGCAGGAGGGGAGGAGGAGGTGGCTGCGGCGGAGAAGCACGAGCAGGCGATGGAGGAGGCGGAGGTGGAAGAGGGCGAGGCTTCCAACCCTGAGCAGGACCAGCGCGCGCTGCAGCTGCGGGCCTCGGCCAAGAGGAGGAGCCGACCGTGCTCGCTGCCGGTGTCCGAGCTGGAGACGGTGATCGCGGCGGCCTGCGCCGACCCCGAGACGCCGCGCACGCACTACATCCGCATCCACGCGCTGCTGCACAGCCTGCCTTGCGCACGCGAGGAGGGCGGCGTGGAGGAGGAGCTCACGCTGCGCGACACGTCGGACAAGGACGCGCTCAGCGAGGCCGACACGCTGGCCGCCGAGCCGTTGGCGCTGGATGAAGACGCCGCTGAGCTCCAGGGTGGCCCTCCAGGCGCGGCCGTCCCCGGTCACCCCGGGGGCCACCTCCCCGGCCCCGAGGGCGACGCGCACCCTAGCACGGGCAGCGAGAGCGACTCCAGCCCGCGGCCGGGCGGTGAACACAGCTGCGAGGGCTGCGACGCGTCGTGCTGCAGCCCATCGTGCCACAGCTCCTCGTGCTACAGCGCGTCGTGCTACAGCTCCTCCTGCTACAGCGCCTCCTGCCACAGCCCCTCCTGCTACAATGGCGGCAGCCGCTTCGCCAGCCACACTCGCTTCTCCTCGGTGGACAGCGCCAAGGTCTCGGAGAGCACCGTCTTCTCCTCTCAGGACGACGACGACGAGGAGAACAGCGCCTTCGAGTCGGTGCCAGACTCTGTGCAGAGCCCCGAGCTGGACCCCGAGGCCACCAATGGCGCGGGGATGTGGCAGGACGAGCTGGCCGGGCCCGGAGGGACAGTGGCACTAACTGCGGAAGGTCTGGAGTCCCCCATGGCAGGTCCGAGCCATCGGAGAGAAGGTTAGACCTCAAACCTGGTCAGAGTGAGAATAGGACCACCCGGGGCTCACAGGTCTCTGCGGAGGGTTTGAAAACAAGACAGGAGGGACCGGTTCCCGAGGGGTTCCAGCAGCAATGTGTGCCTGTGTTGTGCCCAGTGTGTGCATGTGTCCAGGTGTATATGAGAGTAGGTGACTGTGGATCGCTGGCACCCCGCCGTGTCTCGGGCACAGGCCAAGAAGCACCACTGCTTGGATGTGAGTGTGCACTTGTGTGTATGTTTTTCTGCTTTAACCGGAACTGGCTGGTGTAAGGTACCTTTCCAGTCTTGGCAACCCAAGTGCCAACACTAGTAGCAAAGGGTATCCTTGAGAAATAATCACTCCGGCTTTGACGTTAGCTGGATAATGGGTAAAATACCTGCTGACTTCCCAAAACACGTTGAGGTTTAGCAGTAAATGTTAATGTTCGTTGAAGAACGTGGATTTTACCTGTGTTTCAGAATTGAACTAGTCCGTGTATATGGATGGAAAAAAAGCCTACCCGTGTTTGTCATTACAGTATTTCTGTCTGCTCAGTTCTTGTTATAACTGTTGGTTTTGTTTTGTTGGTGTTGTCTTTGTTGGCTTTTGTGCTGGATGAAAGGAAAGAATAACATGAATGTGTAAATCAGTGTATCATGAATGTATTAATCAGTGCGTTTCTAATACGATTCTGATCCCAAATCTGCCACCTTTAATGTGGCTGAAATGTATTGTGTGTTTTAACCAAAAATATTCCTTCTTACACCCGTGGGATCATATACTAAATTAACCTGCTTTTCTTTATCCAGATTTGGGAACCATCTTCCAGTCCAGTGACAGTAGTGTAGGGGAGATAGACCAGTTGCACAATAATATAACTCGATTGTTTTTGAAGGGCAATATACGAATGCTATGTTGCTGTTCGACTGTTTAAATTTGCCTGCAAAAAGCTGGAGGAATGCTGTCTAGATTGTAAGCTCATCAAGGGCCAGAATTGCATCTTCGTTTTATTTCAACATTCAGTACCTAAACAAACAGCCAGTGCCTGTGAAGTTTTTGGAACAGGAACAAAATTGAGCACGATTGCCAATTTGTCTACCGCGGAAACTGTGGTAGGTGAGTCAGGTAGATTCAAGGTGCCTGTGCCCACATACAACTTAGCCAGCAGCAGTTTAGAGACTATTTTAGAACCTTGTCAGCTTGTTATTAAGTACAAACCGACAGCTATACAAAGCAGTATTCTTTATCTGCTGTTTTGCTTGCTTTCTCTGTATGAAAACATTTTTTAAACTCCATGTAACTACTTTTTTAAACCAAGCATGGTGGTGCACTCCTGTAATCTAAAAACTGGAGAGACGGAGGCAGGACTGCAAGTTTGAGTGTCACCTGGGCAGCTTAGCCAGATTCTGTCTCAAAGATAACAAATAAATAAATAAATAAGTGCTGTTGTCTCAGTGCAAAGACCCTAGGTTCAGTCCCCAGCACCAAAAGAAATAAAATGAAATCGTTTTTTAAAACCTTGCACAGGTGAATGAAAGGCATAAGATGCTGCTGTGGTTATGAGCTGAAGCCCTAGAGGCCTGCTCGGTTTATATCCAGTGCTACCATGTCCTCAGCAAGTGACTACTCTGGGATCTCACATTGCTCCCCTGTCAAGTAGAAGTGACTGGAGCATGTGCCCCAAGGGGTTATAGAAAGAGCTAAATGAGATATTACAAAATGCTCTCCTTTAACATAGTAAGCAACAGAGCTGACAGCATCCAAAAGCATCCCTCAACTTTATATTTCCTGCACGATGTTATTTAAGGGAAATTTTCACATCATTGGGTACAGATGACTGCTTCAAATAATATTCAGTGCAGCCTGTGTTTTCCTATAATTCCTTTGTATTATTTGTAAACAAAAGAGACTTGAAAAGGACCCCTCTGATGTCTAGCTGAGAAACAGGTTTCCTTCCAGGATGCTCCACCAGGCCAGAACTCTTGCTTCGCATTGGAGGCCAGGGTGACCGCGTGGAGCTGGCTCCTGGTACAGGACATATTCGCTTGCTTTTGCACTGCGCTCCATCCATCCAATCAGCTGACTTGTCAGTCACGTCATTGCATCTGCTTGGGTTGCCAAGCAGGTGGGCCAGCTCCATTAACCCCAGGCAAGCAGCGAGATTGTATTTCCACTAGCTTGGAGGAGTAATTAACCTGTTTGGTCGAATTTCCTTACAATGAGATGTTTGCTTTTTTTTTTTAAGAAACTAAATTAAAAGTGCAGCAGCTGATGACATAACAACTGTACCATTGTTTTTTTTTTAATTTCTGACACTGAACATGTAGAAAAACAAACATGAATGTCGTGCCCACTTAAACACAGAAGCCATGTTTGAAACAGCAGTCATCCGTTCACACTGAGCTGTG
Organism: Dolichotis patagonum; assembly: GCA_004027295.1. Lineage (NCBI taxonomy): Eukaryota > Metazoa > Chordata > Mammalia > Rodentia > Caviidae > Dolichotis > Dolichotis patagonum. The sequence continues at coordinate 175,549 of PVJX010000640.1, read as the reverse complement.
TATGGCAGGAGAGTGACCTTCTTTGGTCTCCACTAGCATCTCCAAGGAACAGAGGATTTGTTTAATATTAAACAATTTGCTGTCATGATTTTAACACTTTGAAGGGTCTTTTGTTCCTGAACACAACTGTATTTTTGTTTGCCAGTTACCTCTATGAATTAAACTACTACACTAAACTCTCTTAACTTCCTTCTTCGTTTATTTTTATTTTTGAACGGGTCAGGAAAACTAGAGTGGACATTGTGGGAAATGATTACCATTTTGAGATCTCAAAAAGATCACAACCATCATCTGTCCCAGTTTCTCTCCCTTTTGACCCCATGGGTAGTGGAACATTTGTTATTTGTGTTGACCTTGGAAGGCAGAGGAAAGAAAGGGCTGACATGTATCCACTGGCCACTGGGGTGTGAGGCAGGAGGAAACCAGACTGGACTTGGGTGGAGGTTGTCTTGAGTCCTGGGCCCTTCTAGCTCTCCAAGATTAAGAGCAATCACCTAGTTCTGTAGGCCATCATGAAACAGAACACCATTCTTGTTATGTCCCTTACAAGTCTGCAGTGACAACAGCATAAGCTATGTCTATAATAATCTAGGGTATGCATTCTGTGGATATAATGTTTATTTCTGCGATTTCTCCATGTCTCTCCTCCTTCCTTCTATCCTGCTTCTGTGTTTCAAGTTTTCCTATTTCAGTCCTCTTGCTTTCTATATACTTCCTCTGTCTCTTGTCCTGCCTTTTTCCAGAGCACCATGACTTATCTGATTCCTTCTCCAAATAATCTCAATAGTCGTGAGCTTCCAAAGCACCTTAGGTTCCCTGCCACAGCATCCCTGTAAGAGGAATTTACCTTCTCAGTTCCCAAGCTCTTTGAACCAGCTAGGAAAGGCAACATCTGAAAGTTTCTTCTCCCCCCCAAAAAAAATCTAGAAGATGACCTCTAATCAGTCTGCTGATAAAACCTAGTTTTACGATGAGTTATAGCTTTGCACAAGCACACCAAGCTTTTATGGACCCTTATAAATGCTGCACATCCCACCAACAAGCCTGTTTGCTTTTCTGGACTGAAATCAGGCTCTGGTTTTTGTCTCTTGTATTTCTTCCTGATGACACTTTCCCATCAAGAAAATTCAGGTGGTCACAGAATCATATCCTAATCCTATGTATGAATTTGTGTGGTATACATCATTACTCATGAAGTGTTTGGATTTTTCCTTCTCTTCCTCCCTTTTCCTCTTCTTCTTCCTCTTCTTCTTCCTCTTCTTTTTCTTCCTCTTCCTCTTCCTCTTCTTCTTCCTCCTCTTCTTTTTCTTCTTTTTAGTAAGTCCTTGTCATGAATGACTGTGAATGTATCAAACCATCACAAAAAAAATAGATTGCCAAACTAAATGTGTTGTTCTTGTAGTCATTTGTTTTACAGTCATGCTTTTTTTTTTATGACATTACCATAGCAATGAATGAATCTGAATTTCTTGACTATCTTGTCCATAGGTGAATGTCCTATTCTCCATAATTCCCAGCCAGTAAGCCAGCTTCCTTCCCTGAGGCCTGAACATCATCACTACCCAACAATCGATGAGCCTCTTCCACCAAGTAAGCTTTAGTTTTTACAGTCTGTATCTTAACTCTTCCTGTCAAGTCTAACAAGGTCAGTATTGAATTTGTTTGTAAACACCCAAACTCTTTCCCAACTCCGTACCTATCCCTGCTACCAAAAACAATATGACACCAACTATAAAAATGGTTATTTTTTGACTAGTTTTTCAGCATGTGATCTTGAAAGATAACCAGATGTTTTCAGCATCATTTCCTGAAATGGAGAGCATTTCTTTACAAGCAACACTACTTTTTTTCTTGATGAATGTTATTGTTACTTGGAAATTATCCATGATGCTAAAATTCCAAATTTTACTATTGCATTTAAATTTTTCTGTTCCATGTAGTATAATTCTGTTGTTCTCTGTTGGATCTGTTATCCACAAGTATCTCCACACAGTAGGTACCAACTTCAACTCACAGGGCCCAAAACTTGTACTTTCCTTACTGTAACTGCATCAGTAAGTAACAGTTCCAAATTTCTGCTGTAGTCCTTACAGATGGCCAGGCAAAATATCATCTTTAGGATAGAATTCACTATTATTTTTTCCTAGTAACAATAATGTGTAACTAATAATTATCTAACTAGTCATCTGACCTTAAGAAATTCATTTACTCTCTGAGATACTCAATATTCTTCTTTTTAAGATAAAGCTACAGTGTCCTCACCTGCTAAATGTTACATTTGAACTAGGTTGTTTCTAGATATCATTCCAGAATTAACTTCATAACACTCCATTTTAATAAATTTATAGGAAGGAACTACCACCCCAGATATTATAAAGTCGTTTAGCATCATATATGTTTATGAATTCCAGAACATCTCTGTTTGGGTTTAGGATTTTTTTTCCCCACACAAAGATAATCCTTAAGATTTAATAGGGTTTTTTTTACAACTATAAAATCTTTCTAGTACAAGAAACCAGTTTCTTTACATTCTTTTGCCTGTGCTTTTTTTGTTAAGCAGTTACAGTTTTCAAAAGAATTATTTTTTAATGCATCTGTTCTTGGTAATAATGTCTTTTGCACAAGCACTATCTTTTTTCCCTAGTCAGTTAATTTTCAGTAAGAAAATTTTGAATATTTTTGTTTTTGAGGGGCCAAGCCAAATGTTATCTTCTTTAATTTTAATTTTTGATGCTTGATTTTTTAAATCAATACATCTATTTATGATTATTTCATAACTAGTAAAAATTCAGCATTGTTATACACATTTTACTCTTAGCACTTACATGAAAAATATTGATACCTTGTTATTTATGAGACACTTTTCCCACAACAAATAACCTATCAAATGTAGGTGTACGTACATTTATCTCCAGTTCCAGAAAACTACTTCATACAAGCCACTTTTTAATAATTAATACAAGTTTATCCTGCCAGAGGTAGTGATGCAAGCCTGGAATCTCAGCTATTCAGGAGGCTGAAACAGGAAGGTTCCAAGTTCTAAGTCATCCTGGTCAACTAACTTAGTAAGACCCTGTCTTAAAGTAAAATTTTTAAAAAGGCTGAGGATGCAGTTCACTGGTAAAGCATTTACCTACCATATATAACACCGAGCACCATGAAAAACATCTCCAGATAGACTTCAGTTTTCTATCCACATAGCACTGAAAGATACTGGAAAAGTTGTTAGCAAATCATACCAGCTGGATCGTCTTAGATAAGCTCAAATGGTACCTAAATGATTTCATTCTTCTAGTCATTCATTTGATAATATTGTTAGATGCTTAGTCGGTGTTGGGTGCTGTTCCAGGCAAGCAAGCAAGCAAGCAAGATGAACAAAGATCCCTGTCCTCATGAAGTTTACAATCCAGTCTGGGAGGCCTGGTAGAGCCCAGAAGGGCTTCGGCTTTTACTTTTAGTGAAGGGAAACTTGGCAAGGTTTGGAGCAGAGAAGAGATATTGTGAGCACCAAGAGGGGACAGAGTGGGGTTACCCAGCTCCATGTGCCGGGAACTCGCATAGTTACTGATTTGTAAAAGTGCTAAAGAGTGTTATCGGTTGGATGCTCTTTAAAGATCAGTAATCCTTCTTGGTTGGACAACAGTCCTGTTTGATTCAAAGCAAAGAATTGTCCAGCTGCTGTTCTACTATCAGTCTGGGAACCATTGAAATCTCAAAATTTTTGAGTCAAGATTGACTACCAAGTAACACAATCACATATATACAATTTCATCAGTGAGTTAGTTAGCCCACTAACACTTGGCAGCTGGATTATCTGGTCCCCAGTTGAGCTAAAGCCTTCTAGAACACGCCATACACTCTAACCACATTTTTCCTGTTTACTTTATGAATTAAATTTGGTGCTCGGGGTATTTTAGTTTTTGTTACCCATCATTTGACATTCCCTCAGGTCAGACACGTGCCTAAGTGTCTCTAAACAGATTTGCCACGTCCATTTAAAGCCATAAATAGGCCGAGTTTATTTTTTCACTTAAAAAAAATTGAGAGTTGCTATGTCATTACCTGAACGATGAGTTTTTAAGAGAATTATTATTATCTGACCTACTCCCAAAAGCTATGGCTTTTATCACTTAAGAGGCTGAATAGTTTTTTTCCCCTTTTGCAATCATTTTTGCTTTTTTTCCCTCCGTGGTCTAACATATTCCCAGCATATCATTATCATGTTGCTGCTGTTTCCACTGCATTTTTATGCGTGGTCTCTGAAAGCTTCACCCATTCCCATGTGGCAGACATTGCTCTCGTATGTCAAGTTCAGGTCTGAATGCCTATTTCCAGCCCTTCACACTCAGCGGGGTTGTCATGGGTCTCTCCTACTGTAGCCCCTCCATGCATTACTATGCAGTGTATCATCAATGCTTCTGCCTTTTTTTTTTTTTTTCTGGTTTTTTGTGTGTTCACTTTGAGAAGCAAAAGAACTTATCTTTATCTCTGGCTCCCTCTGGTGTTCAGTACTGTTACTCATCAACAAATTGGTACATACTTAAAAGTTTGATATGTATCACAGCTGTTACGGGTTTGGTTTGCTTTTGGTCCGAGATATTTGGCAACCACAGGTAGGTTGAATGTACATTGTGAACTGACAACTTTCCTCGGTATCAAGTCTTCCCATCCACTCTCTCAAAAGAGTGGCCCTCAGTGCGGCTTGATTAGCATTTCTAAAAAGTCATCTGAAGTTGCATGTTTAAGGATTAAATTAAACTGAGTTTTAGTACAAGTGCCATTAGCACTAAACCTAGCCACCATCTGTTAGATTTATCAAAGAAGTTTTAGCCAGATGTGTGGCACACACCTCAATGCCCGAACTCTTGGAGGCTGGAGCAGGGGGACGACAAATTTGAGCCCTAAATTTGACAGCTTAGGGAGATCTTGTGTTAAAATTTTTAAAAAGGGATGTGATGTAGCTCAGCGTGAAATTGTTGTTTCAATGCCTAGCAGAAATGAGAGAGAGAGAGAGAGAACAAAAGGGAAGGGAAGGGAAGAAAGGGAAAGGAAAGGAAAGGAAAGGAAAGGAAAGGAAAGGAAAGGAGGATTGATTCTCCTTTGACTCTCACTAGAGGACATGTCCAGTCTTCCACAACTGTCATTTGAGTAGCCAACAGATTTTTTTTTAAAGAAATAAACGGACTCTCTCTTTAGAAATTGTTAGAATTTGAGCACGGGTCACATCCAGCAAACCACCATTCCTGTTCAGAGTGGCCCAGCATGAGTCTGGGTGCCCCAGGATCTTTGCTGAAATGCCCACCCTATCCTGTACCGCTGGTGACTGGCTTTTGTCACAACCAACAGTTGAGTTCTACCCGCAGAAGACCCGGAGTGGGAGCTGTTCACGTGGATCAGTGGTTTGTCCTTGATTTTTCTTTTTGCCTTTTTATTGAACACCAGACTGGGAAGCTCGGATTGACAGCCATGGGCGGGTCTTTTATGTGGACCACGTGAACCGCACGACCACCTGGCAGCGCCCGACGGCGGCAGCCACTCCGGACGGCATGCGCAGATCCGGCTCAGTCCAGCAGATGGAGCAGCTCAACAGGCGGTTGGTGATCAGTATGCAATGAGCTCCTCTGAACCTAAAGACAGCCTCACTTTCTGCCCAGTGAGCAGCCGAGGGAAATAATTAGGTTCCCTAAGAACTTGTTCATAGTGAGTACTGGGAAGGCTAGACTTAGAAATAAGGTGGCAGGAGACAAGCGGAGCTTGAGTGCCGTTCAAAATGGGGGCTCCCTTGAACTTCTTAGGGGTCTAGTCTGGAAACCACGAGTTCTTAGCCTCAATCCTTTCCCCCATGTCTTCACCAAGAATGTTAGTGTCCCACACACCCTCCGGAAGTGGACTCCTAATTACACATGGATGGATGCTTTCCTGCCAGACTGGCCCCTATCCATCATAAAGTTTTCAGTGGGTACAGACCTCAGCACCTTCCAAGGGAGATCTTATGAGAATACTAAAAACTGGCTGCAGGAAGAGCCATCTCATAAATCACTATCTTGGTCTCATAATTGTTAGGCGCATATACATAATATTTCTTCAAAACCTTCACCTCAGAAAAAGAAAAGCTCAAAAACATCCTTAACACCAGGTGGATTGGCAAACTCCTATAATCCCAGCTACTTGAGAGGCTGAGGCAGGAGAATGGAGAGTGGGAGGCCACCCTATGCAATGTAAAATGAGACCCTATGTCAAAAAAGATTTACTACTTTTTTTGAGATTTCATTTAAAAACTAGGCCCTTACTGTTGAATTTGCAAATAAGTCATTTTGACATGAAAATGAAACCACAGGCCATGTGTCACCCATGTTTCAGCTGGTAGAGAGCAGCATGTCCACCATCTTGTTCCCAGAGGCTAGGTAGTGGCTTTGAGGTGTTTTAGTTGCCAGAAATACAAACAGCAAGCGCTCTTGTGTTGTAACTGCATCAGTGTTCAGTCTTGTGTCTGTGTCCCATGTGAAGCTAAAGGACAGGCTGAAACAGGACAAGAAGAGTAGACTAGAACTGGGCTTGAGGGGCACCTGCTAATAGCAAAAGTCTTTGAAACTCAGCTGTATCAGCCAGAGAAGGGAAAGTGAACTCTTTAGTCCTATTTAAAACAATGCGGACAAAGAAATCCGACTTCTTGTTATCGTTGTACACAAAGAAATGTGCTTTAGGTGAGAGTCACCAGAACATTTCCTTATTGCCGGAGCATTTGGAAGGCATTTGCTTTCCATTTTTCTCCATCAGTGTTTAAGGCATTAATGAGAACCATAGAGGATTCTCGCAGGAAGTGTCTCTCTCAGTCACTCACATTGAAAGAAGATATATTACAAGGATGACCTTGTGATAACCTGGTTTTACTAGATATGGATGCACATGAAAATCCATCAATGGTTCTTTCATGGGACTGCAGCAAAACTCCTGCAATTAAAAAAATGGAGACAACACAGAAAGCTCACCTATTGTGATTCCGTAGGCAAAATTTAACCTCCAGAGCTGGCTTGTCAGAATAGATGAGCTGAAATTGTTTAGCAGAGTGAGAAAGCGTTATCAGGTGATATGCACAAGATGCTGTTTGAATACTAAATGCTAAATATATCAACAGTAAATAAAACAAGTAAACTATAAATCTGAAGCATAAAAAGCACTTCTTTTGTGGATTTTTGTCCATGCATAAAAAAAATCCATAAAAGTTCATTATATTTAGGTTGTAGAGTATAAAATTTAGGCCAAGGCAGCTGGACGGGGTGACACTCACCTGTAACCCAGGTGGCTGAGGCAGGGGATCTAGCCTGGGTAACTTAATGACTTAGTTTGAACCCAGCCTGGCAACTTCGCAACTTAGCAAGACCCTGGCTCTAAAATTTTAGAGAAAGAGGCTGTGGCTAGAGCTCAGTGTAAAGACCCTGGATTTAATCTCCCGTGTAGAGAGGGGGGAAAAAATTAGGCCAAATCCAACTGGAACCAGGCCTCTCAAGAACTTTTGCAGCTTTTCATATATCGATGCCTGCGCCCTCCAGTGGACTAAATGCACTGGGAAGAACGACCAGACTTTGCCAAATAAGAAGCTATATGTGTACTTTGTCTGAACAGATAAAGCAAAATGGAATTTAGCAGTTCGAGAGAGTACTTATTCTTGCAAAAAACCTCCTACCTAGAGGAGGTCAGATAACCTTCAGATAAAAATCCAGGGTTTTTAATATTTATCTGACCCTATTGCCTTCAAGCATTTAACTTTTTCGGTGATTTGGTGTGACAAGAGCAACCACACACAGCACACAACCAGTCTTTTTGTCTAGTTCACCTGCGATCCACATGGAGGTCATTTTCTGATAGCCAGCAGTTATCAGGAGAAATGGCCAAGGGTCACCACAAACCAGAAATAAGTCTTAGTGTTGGAAGAAGAACTTTCCCCAAATTCCCGTGATTGTGACCATCAGATATGCTGGTAATAAGAAATGCAGAGGGCAGACAGACAGTATGTGAGCCCTTGTGGTCACCTGCAGGGACCAAGGTCAGATTGAGCCACTCTGCAAATGTGGCACACCCTCGGGAGCCTTTGTGGCTTGACTGCAGGCTCCCGCCGCAGAGAGGTCCCTCATTGCCTGCCTCCCACCAGGACCCTTCTCCTCAGCTACCAGCCAGAGGTGGGCATCATGTGCCCTGTGACCCCTCCCAGAATCCTCCACAGCTGCAGAGGCAGGGACCGCCCACTCCGACCACATGAATGTGCACGTCTCTAGTTCACATCTTACCTTCCTGCACTGTTTTCCTTTCTGCCCTTCCCATTACCGAATGTGATACTGAAATATAACAGGAGTTGGTACAAGATGCTTCCCTGGGTTAGTTCCTACACTTTTGGACTATCCAGAACGACTAACTCTACTTTAACATGCATGTAGTGAGCAAGCAGAAAACAAAAATGTGCATTCTCGTTTTAAACTGATAAGAACAAATACCACACTTGATCTTAGCCAAAAGACCAAGAAGCAATGCAGTCTCATTTTAAATAACCAACTAAAGTTGATGTTTTTAATTATGTGTATAAAATTGTAAGGGAGATAAAAATATTTTAAATAGTAAAAAAATTAATCTACAATCCTAAAGATTAAGGTTTTTTAAAAAATGTAACCACTTTAAATTGCAATATGCATGCACAATTCTCACAGGGTAGTAATAGTAAAATGCAGTTAAACATTCGGTTTTCATTCATGACACTATAAACATCTTTTAAATTGCTGCATAGTCTTTGTATTAACATTTAAATGCTTATAAATATCTCACTGAATGGCCTTAATTTAGTTTCTAAAACTGTTAGATGTTTTCCCTATCGCTCTTATCACTGTATTTTATTTGGCCAGCAAGGGCACTGCTCCACGTTGAGATCGCCTTGTGGTGGAGCGTCCCCTGAGGATTCTGCTGCCTACAGAGCAGACCCAGGGAGGTAAACACAGTTTGGGTGTCTAATACCAATGGCTGCTTACTAATGTGGTCTTGGGGTCACTCTACCAACAACAACTTGACTTCCATCTCATCACTTTTCTTCTTCTTTTGTTTTTGCTGATTTAGGAGGTATCCTTGGGATTTTGGAACTTAATTCTTGGAGTGTCAACTTTTTCCCTTAATATTTTCTTTAAAAACTATATTCCCATGTGAACTGTCTGTTTTTAGGTTTTTTTAGGTCCCCCCAATAAATTGTGTGTGTTTACAAATTATGTATTTCAACTTTTTTTTAACCAATTTTCCTATTGATATACTATTATAATTTGCCTGTTAGTATACTATTAGTGTTTACCTTGTGCTGTAGGGAGAGGGGGACAGAGAGAGAGAACATTCACAAATAATTCTTGATGAAACACAAGACTTCCTCTTTCCTTTTCTTCTTTTATTTGCCAACCCCTGCGTGCCCTGCTTCCCCCAAAACTGCCCCTGAGCTTCAGCAGAGATCAACAAAGATGTCTAACACCGGTATGTGAGGCTGTTTGTTGACTTAACAGAGCACGAGATACCCAGGGCTCAGCAAGGACACGTGAAGGAGGCTGTGACCTCGCTGACATTTACATTTTCAAATAAGGGCCAGGGATTTATCTCAGTGGCTTAAGCGCCTCCCTGGCAAGCACGAGGTCATGAGTTTGATCCCCAGTACCAAAAAAAAAAAAAAAAAAACAAATAAGACTATAATTACTCATAAAAAGTCTCTGCTGTGGTCATTGCACTTCCCAAAGGAATAGAGAGCTTACAGCTTGATCTTTAAGCCCTTTTGGGGCAGTTTTGCTGAGGAACAACCTTTCTGACACATAGTGGCATAAATCAACCACAGTCATTTGTTACTATCGTTACCATTATTTCTCATGGTTCTGGTTGACTGGGCCCAGCTAAGCACTGTCTCTTGGCTTATCTCATGGTTGCAGTTAGGGTGACTGGGGCTGGAGGTGACATATTTGATGATGGATGCTGGTCGTTGTCTTCAGTGTCTAACTCTGACAGTCACCCTGACAGTTCTCTTGCAAGCAGTCTGGAGACCACACTGAGGAGCCCTGCTGTAAGGTCAAGAAAAGAATGCAGAGCTGGTCTTAGAAGCCTTTAGGCCCACATCAGTGCAGTGCTGGGTGTCCCTCTTGCTTGACCTTAAGACTTCACTTGGACACCTGATTGTCCCCTGCTACTTGGACTCTCTCCTCTTCCTCCTCCTCCTCTTCTTCCTCCTCCTTCTCCTTCCCTCCCACCTGCTTCCTTCACCTCCCCATGGCTTTCCTGAGCACAAGAGCCATCTAAGCAAAATTCTCCTGAGCGTTGTAACTGTTGCAAGCCTCAAGACTTCCAAATCAGTGTGTCCCACCCAAAATCGTACTTCTTCAAGAATCCATCCTCTTACCTACTGTCCTTTAGCCACTTGGTCTAAGCAGAAGCCTTGAACTTGACAGTTGTCTCTTCAATGCCCTTATCTAGCAAGGCCCTAAAACTATTAGGTTTGTTGGTAAAAATATTAGATACTGCCACCAAATATGTCTTGCCTTGGCCCTTTCACCCATCCCTGCTGCTCCTTCAGGAAAGGGAAATTCCAGTCCTGGTCCTGTCACCCTGGGAGGCTGGCGAGCCTTTATGCAAAACAGAAGTCATGGAGAGAGCAAAGAGGCCTCTTGGAATGAGGGGGGAGGTTGAGCAGAGAGAAAGTAGATGGCTGGACTCGGTCTACGGAAGAAGCCAGGAAGCAGACAGAGAGGCAGAGAGGTGTAGGAATGTTCTGAGAACCCCACTGGCAGATACCACTGTCGTAAGAAGCCCTGCAGTGTGTGGCTGCCCCCCACCCCTGCCTCGGTTGGCCTTCAGCATCTGCAGCCAAGACTGTGACCGTAGCCTCTGCACTAGTCTCCCGGGCCCAGGGTCTTCTCCATTCACCCTCCACACCAGCACGGGCCGATCATTCTCAGGGTGAACCTGGCGCTGTCTCTGTGTCTTAGCAATGACTCTTCACTGAGTGTTGACCCCTGGACCTGTGCCCTCAGGGTCACTTGGGAACAAGTGCAGTTCATATCGGACATGCAGATTCTTTGGCCTGACCCCAGTCTTGCCAAATCACAGACTCTGGCGTTGGGTCCAGAAATCAAGTCCCACGTTGACTCTGATGCTGCTCAACTTGGGAAGCCCAAGCTCACACTGCTGCTGAGGTGCACGCGGGTTGCCCCCTGTCTCCCTGTCACTTCCCAGTGCCCGTGCATCTCATGTCACCCCTGAGCTTCTCAGAACTTTCCCAGGGCACTCTACTTGCATACCTGTTTTCTCTTCTGAAAATGTTCTTTCCAGATAAGCATCCTGAGACGTTTGCCCTCTGACTTCAAAATGTATCTGCCTTCTGGTATCAGTCTTCCTGTGTCTGCCTTGTCTGTGTTCCCACAGGTCTGTTACATGTCCAGGACAGACTTTCTCAGCTAGCGTTGTTTGCATATCACTTCCTCCCTTTGCTCAATTTCGGCACAGTGACGGTGTTCCAAGGGCAGTGGCATATTCTAATCCTCTCTTTCATCTGTAGGTCTAGCTTAGAGCCTGCACACCGCAGAAGGACTAGTATTTAGTACCTGCTAGGATGACTGACTGGTTAAACCACCTGATTTGATCCCCAACTTAGAAAAACAATGAACCTTCAAATAAGCAGCTAATATTTTGTCTGCGAGTGTGCTTATGGGTGTAATATTTCTACAACCTCTGCCCAACCATGTCAGTTACCCATCAAATAAAAATGTGAGTAGAACAACTATTCCAATTTGTGTACTTATTATACTAATTTAGAAATAATTCCATACACCTGTGAACTGTAACATTTTAATTCAATTCTCACACTCTGATTTCAGACTTAGTCTGTTGGGTTTTTCTTTTTTCTAACGCAGGGTACAAGCTGTTTACATGATTAGTTATTATTTGTGTTGATTTTTTGAAGATCACCGTACTTGAAACTCATTATATCTTACAAAACAAAAAGAAGTCAAATAATCTAGAGATACTGGTCCTGCTAATTATTTTGGCTGTCTCTTGAGAAATTCTTTACAGATTTTCCCAATTGTCTGATTCAGAGCATCTGCTTCCAACAAGCAAGCAGATGAAAATTAACTGCTGTTTTCCATTTTTCTAATGCAAAGGTATCAAAATATTCAGCGAACCATCGCCACAGAGAGGCCCGAGGAAGATTCTGGCAGCCAAAACTGTGAGCAAGTCCCAGCCGGAGGAGGTGGAGGTGGAGGGAGTGACTCAGAGGCTGAATCTTTCCAGTCGAACTTAGGTATTGGAGGAAGGGTCCCCCAACACCAGTGATGGCACCTGATGGCTGTGTGATAGAACCATGCAACCCTGTCACCCTGGTCTGTGGGATAATGATGAACGTACAGTAAAGAGCAGCAGAATGAGTGGAGGACCAGGGTAGAGGAAAAAAGTGTGGGGCCCACTGGGTAAAGCAGACAACAGAACTTCCCGTCCACCATGAAAGCTGGAAGGAGATGTAGAGGAACGCAGCACTATTGCCACCATGGCTTGAGGGTTTGGACACAGGAAGCAGATGATTCTGGAATGGGACTGACTTTGCTAAGATACTTGAGCATCAAGGCATCTTCTATGGTGGCCTAATCATGTGTTGCTAAGTACATTTATCTGTTGGTTTCCTGAAAATTTTCCAATCGTTAATAAATGTGCAATAAAAATGTACACTCTATTTCAAGGGAACACTAGGAATAATTACCTGTTTGCATTTAGAATAAAACTCAGTTCTCTCAAAGGAAGAACCAGAGGACAAACAGGTTTTCCAGGGCGCTCTGGGTGTGTACAAATTCAAGAGCATGTTTTGCCTGCTACAGGACATCCACCCAGGCTCTACTTTTCCTTGCTTTCTTCTTTTTTAATTTTTTTTTATTTAAAGAGAAGGAGAAAGAAAAAAAACAAACAAAATAGAAAGAAGGTAGCAACAATACAGAATTCCTACGGGGAAAGAAAAAAAAAGAACAACAACCACAACAACAGAAAAAGAAAACAAAAACAAAAACACTAAGAAATCACCACTTGATAAGTTACATACTGTCATCATTGGAAATAGTTGTTCAAGTTACAAAGTTAAAACATACAAAGTACACATTCAAACAATGAGCCTGTTAATGGTTCTGCTCAACACTCTAACAAAAACAGTAATATGGACATCTGTCTTACACACTTAAACACACATGCAGTTATATCCTTTAGAACACTTTCTTTTCCTCTGTTTTTTTACAGTAGCAATTACACATTTTGGGTTTCATGAAACCCATTTTAATTCTTTTGAGTTTCCCAGAGTAGAACCCAAGGATATTCAAAATGCATGAGATTGTATTCTACTTTCTGTACCATATAAGATTATCACAGTGACATCCTGAGGATACACTTCCTCCTTCAATTACATGAAGGCAAATTTATTTGTCAGAAGAGGGCTTACACTCTGGTAAAGTAGACATAGGACATTTCTGTGTGATCTCTTAAACACACATACACAGTTCCACCAACAGCTTTAATTAACATGAAGAAAAAAGAAACAAAATTGACTTCTGGGTTCGGTATTGAATCCCTTGGCATTTACTGTGTAATAAGTTGTGTGAGTCCACTTGCCATCTCTGTCATAAAATACCTAAGATTATCAACTTGAGAATTTATTTTGGTTAATGGCCTCAGAAGGTTCAGTCCATGTGACCCCCTCTTACCACTTTAGGCCATTGGTGAGGCAGGAACATCATGGCAGAAGAATGTAGTAAAGGAAAGTTGCTCATTGCTTTTAAGGTGCAGAGAGAGAGCAGAACAACTGGGGACCAGATGTAGCCCCCACAGTCCTTTCCCCATGACACACTCCCATCACACTCCCATAATGCCATCCGACTGGGATCTCATCCATGGAGATCTCATCTCAACACGGACTGAACCTTCAACACTATGAGCTTTGGCAGGGGGAGCATTGCAGATAACAACCATAACACAAACTCTGGTTCTGCAGGTTGGCAGTGTGAACTCGGCTGGCTGGGTTGCAGGATGCCACAGGGCTTATAGTGGGATGCCCTAGTAGGATGTTGCATTGAGTGTGGGCTGGCCAATCTGAAATGGCCCCAGCCGGGTAGCTGTCCCTGCTCCCCATGGCTTCTTATATCTCAACAGACACATGGAGCTTGTTTCCATGGTAATAGCAAGGATAAAGGAAAGACACACAGGCCTCTTTAAGCCTTTACTAGGAACTGGCAGTTTGCCACTTCTGCCACAGGCTCCTAGTTGAAGCAGACCACAAGGCCATCCCTGATTCAGCAAGAGGGAGAAATTCACCCCTTTACACAGGAGTGTGATACAGCCCAGGGACAATTTCAAGCCTTTCTGCAAGCAATCACTCATAGCCATGGCTAGCAACTTGTAACAAAAATAAGAAAAATAGTCCCTAGACCTAAGAGTCTCCTCTTAGGCAGAACATATTAAGGACTCAAGTCTCACAAGTATGCAGGAACCCTAGGAAAAAATAATGATTCTTAACTGACTCACAGAAAGCAACCCAAGTTGAACATCTCTGATTCAAAAATCCAAAGTCCAGATGCTGTGAAAGCCAAAATTAGGAAAGATACTGTATAGAATTACCTTCGGGCTCTGTGTGTAAGGTGTATATGAAACGTAAAGGAGTTCCAGGCTAAGATTTTGGCTTCATCCTTAGAACATCTCATTATACATCTGCAGGATCTGAAAAACTTCAAAACACTTCTGGTCCTAAGCATTCTAGTGACCTGATCATGTCACTATCGAAACAGCATCTGCTGTGGTACGTGGGTGAAGGCCTGTGTGCTGCTGCCACTGCTGTGGGAAGGAAATACTATACGATGCTCCCTTGGTTCGTGAATGCTTCGTTGGTAAACAGTTTGGTTCACAAGCAGAAGCATTAGACAAAATTTTTTGTTGCACTGGGTGATGAACACAACCACGGCCGTCTTTCCCGCATGGACATGGATGTGGTCATCTTTTCCAGAATCACAGGACAAATTCGCTTCATGAACCAAGGTATCTCTGTGCCATGTTTGAAATGAATTTTTCCCAATATATTCTGTTCCTTTGCTCCACTTTCTCCAGATCTAAGGAGGGAAGGGTCACTTTCTCCAGTGAATTCGCAAAAAATCACCTTGCTGTTGCAGTCACCTGCAGTCAAGTTCATCACCAACCCCGAGTTCTTCACCGTGCTGCATGCCAATTACGTGAGTGCTCAAGACAGAGGGATCTGACCTGGCTCCACCGAGATCTAAAAAAGGATTTTTAAAGAGGATCAATTTTTACCATATGTAATGGGGAAAAAAAGACGTTCAGTCCACTTTTCTCACTATCTGCCAGCCCCTCAAAAAGCAAAACGCTGGATATAGAAATGCTGTGGCTCTTGAGGTTTTTGGGGTTTTTTTGTCAGCTTTAAATTGGTGAATGTGCATTGGGAACAAAATGAGTTTTTATTGTTAAAATTGGAGTGGAGTCTTTTGTTTTTGTTGCTTTTTCTCCCCTCCCATCTTAGGATTGAACTTGGGGCCTTTGCACTGATTTATTTTTATTACTACTAATGCTACTCATTTATTTTTATTTTTTCCACATTGTTATTAGTGTGTATTGGTTATACAAATTATTACTGTTTCATTTGGCCAGATTTGTACATGCACATAACATACTCTAATCATCCCCCTTGCCCTCTTTTTTGTTAAAATTTTAGAAGAACAATATCATGAAATTGCCAGATTCCTTTCAGCCTAAATGATTTTATAAAATAATTTTCACTGAAGAAATTTTAAACTATACTTGCTAACTGGATTTTCTCTTCAAGCAATTTTTTGAAATATCATGCTGACCTTAAATTTGGTGATTTCACATATGTATATTTTTCATTGCTTTTTGGGGGAGGGAGGTTGACACAATATCACTATGTTCATTAATTTTCCATTCAACAAATACTGTACTTCCTGCTATTGAGACTCAGATCAGGCACAGATCTGGTGCTGGCCTCAACAATAGATTAGAGTGACAACTAAACAGCAGGTGACTGTGATAATGTGGTAGGACAGCCTCCTCCCAGACAGAGGAGGGGAGCACTGGGGAGCAGATGTGACAGCCAATTGAGTCCTGAGAGAGAGGAGGAAGTCTGGGCAGAGGGATGGTGTCATGGGAAGGGTGCAGCTGGGAAAGTGTCCTGTGGCCACAGGTGAAGCAAGGGTCGGAAGATCAGCAGCAGACACTTTGTAAACCAGGCAGAGGAGCCTGGATCAACCTCAGTGGGCAGCAGGAACCACCAGGTCTTAGGTACTAGGGCTGCAGGGGGTGTCATGAAGCATTGTCTCTGTAGAAATGGGGAGTCACAGAGGGGCCAGAACTAGAGGCTGATTCAGCCGCTCGGTTGAGAGATGACCAAAGCCTGGCCTGGGGAAGGGGCTGGCAGCATGGCAGGAGATGGCTGCAAATACCCAGAGATATCTCTCAGGGAATCGATGGCGTTTGAGCCCTCTCTAGTCACCAGCAGTAAAAGTTCAAGACTCAAGACAGATCCAGTAGTTTCTGCTTTAAGCACATGACTTAAGTGGCAATTCCAGTAGGCAGGAAATGTAGGGCCTTGGTGAGAGGACAGAGAAAGAGGTGGACACTGAGGGTCAGGCTCAGAACAGCTCCCAGAGGTGCAATGAGGAACTAATGGGGACCGAGGGTGGCCCATACTGACTGCTCTGCACTATGCACTGGGCACCGGGTGGGCACTGGGATAGGTGGACCCACTCACTGGGCCAACTCTCTCTGGCTTCCCACAGTCTGCCTATCACAACCACTTATATACGTGAACACACACACACGCATGTGCACGCACAACCTATATACCATAAAATTGTCATTTGACACAATTTTAAACACCTAAAACTTTTACCTTCTCATGCACTGATCTCTCCTCTGCACAAGGGTTTACATAGGATTCAGAGGAATGCCAGACCTTTGAAGTTCAGTCTTAAATTCCCAAAGACCCTGAGGTACTATGCTGAATTAGAGCTAAGGCAGAATTCCCAGGAACCCCAAGGTACTACCCTGTATTAGAGCTAAGGCAGAGCTCTGGAATCAGGGAAGAGAGGAGTGATGCTCAGAAGTGGGGGGAGAGCTCAAGAGAGCCAAGTGAAGCTGGGACTGCAGAAGGGTACAGAGATGCATGGAGCCAGAAGTGTCCGAGGCTGCTGAGCAGTCAGGTCTAACTGGGGTGGCAAATAGGGCCACATGTGTACCTTTACTTCTTCTGCAGGCTCTCTCCTTCTAAGGTCTCTACCTCAAGGTCATAATAAGTCACTGCAGCAATTATGTAGGATCCTGTTAACTTGCTCCAAGTGTATTTAACCTGGATCTTTCCTCATTTCCTCCTCTGCTCCGATCCACCTCATCTGTCTCTCTCAGGGTGCCTATCGAGTCTTCACCAGTAGCACTTGCTTAAAGCACATGATTCTGAAAGTCCGTCGAGATGCACGCAATTTTGAACGCTACCAGCACAACCGGGACTTGGTGAATTTCATCAATATGTTTGCAGACACTCGACTGGAGCTGCCCCGGGGCTGGGAGATCAAGACGGACCAGCAGGGAAAGGTGAGCTTGACAGATGGGCGGGGCTTTTATCAAAGGCTGTAGCACACCAAGGAGAACACCACCGGGGAGAAACTGAGGAGGGTTTTAAGGGAAAGTCTCTGTCTCCAAGATGTGCTACTGGCTGCCAGAAAAAAGGGAGGTGACAACTGTCAACTTGAGTGTATCCACCTCAGCACTAGAGTTGGGAAGAGAGACTGTCTCATGCATTATGGGATGGTTAGCAGCATGCCTGGCTGCCCACTAGATGCCAGTGCCCCCCCCTTTGTGATATGGCTATCTTTCCCAGGGAAGCAAAATCATGGTCAGTTGAGAATTGCTATCTGTACCATTTTAAACTTAAATTTGAAACAGGAAGCCAGCTTCTCCTCTGCACCCTTTCTGCTGTATTGTCTCCTTGGATAACTAACTCGTGGGATAGAATTATTGGTTCACTGGGGTGTCATTATTGCATCTTTGTCATCTCCCTGAGAAGATTTCAGTCCTCCTTAAAATGACCTGTCCAACACGAGTAGGTGTATTGAGCTAATGCCAGGTTCCTGTCCTGCTTGGCTCTATGTGACTATAACCCACATTGTCCTTCCCAGCAAAGCTCTAGGAGTCAAGCTGAGTCTACCAGAATAAGATTTTCTCTTAATCCGCACTGGACATCTCAGTGTATGTAGATGGCAGTCCTGTAAATTTGCTAGAGAACGGTCCCTGTGTACTCTTTGATGAACTTTGCCAGACAGGACCCCTTCCTCTTTTATGATCAAAAGAAGAAGAAGTTTGGCTGAAAGCTTTGTCCCTCAGTGGAAGCTGCACTGGACAACTCCTTGCCTGCCTTACCGTGGACCTACATAAAAGCCATAGTTTCACAAAGGCAACTGATGGGGCATCATTGTTCCCTGGGAGCCACAGATCCAGCTCCCACAAACCACTTGTCATGCCTGAGGACCAGGAATACCCAGAGTGTTAGCAAGTCTGTTACTGAAATGATTTTCCAGGACCTGCTCCTCTGGAGTTGGTGGTGAATTTCCAAGAAGGGGACACACCTGCATAACAGAAAAGCCACCATGTCCAGAAACTAGTGGGGCCTGTTTTAGTGGCTGTGGCCTCCCCCGGGAAAGTGACAGTGATTTGTATCGTGAGGACTTACGGTCCATGTGTTAGGGTAGGAAATAAAGCCTGAGCAAGCACAGAGAGCCACGTTGACGTGCAATGCTTAACGGAGATGCCAAGAGAACGGTAATGAACCAGCGAACAAAAACGGCAGCGTTTATTATGCAAACAGCACATGCTAATGTGAGCCTGCTTAGCCTTGGATTTCCATGACTACCGCTTTTGCATTGGGACATGGAGCCCAGTGGGATAACAAGAGGCCTCCAAGGGCAATAAGCACTGGTTCTCCATGGTGCCCAGCAGATAAATCTGTCACCTCTCGGTCATCGCATTAACAGAGGCCACAGTGGCTGAGACATACACTAAGAGTTTGATTCCATTTCAACATACAACTTAGGGAATTTCTGATGGAAGATAATTTCCCCTAAAATTGTATTTAGTGAAATGTATCATGTGCAAAATGAAAAAAAACTCTGAATTTGCAAAGCAAGGACTGGTTTTACTTTCAGTTTTGATACAAACTAGCTGTGTGGCTGTGCATGCACAAAAGAATTGTTTCACCGATGGTTTATTAGCTGGACACACATGCTTGTCATGGGAAGCCAGAATTTCCAAGTCATGCCACGTATTGAATTGCTGATGTTTTAGCCTTAGATTCGGAAATGTGTGATCACAGCTATAGGGTGGTCAGAGAGAAACAGCAGAGCATTGCAGGGGAAAAGAGCAGGGCCTGCGTACATGGGCCATTCCCTGTCATTTCACACAGGTTACCCCAGCAAGTTCTGTTACCTCACCAAGCCTCACTTTGCTCGACGTAAAAGAGCAGTAATAATGTCTTCCCTCCCTTCATAATTTTATAACGAGACTTAAAGAATAAATAAATTGAAAAAACGATAGCAGATCAGCAGTATCTTCTAGTCTTCTTATTATTCCACCAAAAAATATAGAGGAAATTTTAAAAAATACCCCATTGTCAAAGCACACTGGTAATGGAGCCATTGGGGAAAACAATTCTGGGCTAATCCTACAGGCTAAACTATGCAGGCCGGAGAGAATGTGCTCCACAGGAGTAGGAGTTAGAACACCAAATTCACCGACGGCTGGAGTGACGTGAGTCATTGTGCCACAGCCAGCTTCACAGCCACCCAGACCAGGTTCTGCAATACCAGAATCATCTTTCTGTCCTTCACCCCAGCCAGTCTTCTTGCTTTATCCACATGTTGAGAGATTCCAGCCTTCCCTTTCACTATGCAGCATGCCAGAAAGTAAAATGGTTGATCCGGTACTCTTTATGTGTTTGACTGCACAGTCATTCCCCCAAAGGGAAACAGGGAGAATTTGGAGCTATGACGGTCCAGGAGGACTGCAGCCAAGACCAAATGGCAGCTCACCTCTTTGTCATGTTAAAAACCCAAGAAAGGAGGAGACAGCCTCTGCCCATCTTTGGTGGAGACTCTCTGAGGGCCTCAGGTCTGGGCCATGGGGGACAGTTAACATTCAAGCAGGTGGCAAGGCGTAAGGCCCCATGGAACCTGCTGTATGACAAGCATGGGACTGAGGGGCCTGTAGAGGTGTACCACATCAAGGAAGCCACATCTTGCTCTGAGGAAAAGTATATTTTCTTTAGAAAATGAAAGTTTTGAAGATATCTGCTCATTATTCACAAAATGATAAGTGACTTCTATTAAGCCACAGAAAGGGGCCATAGACGGAAAACAAGCTGAGAAGAAGCAGACAGATGAAGAGAATGAAAATAAACTTCTTTAAGCTAACTGCAGAGAAATGAACAGAGCAGAACGAATGCTATGGAAAATCAAAGAATGAATGGAGCCTGTTATGGAGGAAACAGCATGGAAAGTAGAAGGAAAGGACCAGATTTCAGTTGACGAAAGAAGGGGAATGTAAAACTGGCCTAAAAGAAAACCTCTCATCTTTTCCATGAGGCCCTGCAAACTACCCAGTTAGTTAACACAACCTCCCTAAATTCTATCACCTATGAACTCTGCTATCTGTTGTGTATTTTATGTTTCTCCAGGCAGGATGTTAAGCTTCTTGAAAGCAAAAGTCTTTGCTCATTGATAAAACCCCACAATAGTGCCCAGCACAATAGCTGATACTCGATAAATCTGTTGGTTGAATGATTTATACAGATTTCTGGAGAAGAAGCCAGAATAGTAGGTATAGCAACAATCATTAGATAATTAAATATTAAAGATGAATCCTTTGCTAATAAGAAAAAACTTATTGAGGTGGATATATTAATTGGACCCATGGAGTTAAAATAATTTGAACATGCCCCATAAATAAATATAAATATTATCTGCAATAAATTTTTTTAAAAACTAATTAATTTTATACATGTAGAATGTCTTTAAATATGTTTTTAAATCTTATTAATATATAACCATAATAATATGAAAGTTGCCCACCATGGAATAAAAAGCAGACAGCCTCAGATTTCTCACCCAAAAATTAAACTCTAGAAAGCAACACAGCAATGATTATAACATACAGATGAGAAAGGTTTGTAAGCCAATAATATGTGATGATAGAAACACAACCTCATAGGCAAGATCAGAGTTTACCCTGTGCTTTTACCCATCTTGATCAAATCCCAAAAGCCATTCTCAAACTGAATCACTAACAACACAAAACAAGAAATCAAAGTTAGGCCAATCATAGTTTAAAAAAAAAAAGAGCTAATGGTAAAAGTTCAGACTACTCCAATACAGAGCTCTAAACATAAATAATTTCTGTTAAAAACTTTTAAAAATATATCAGAAAAGCCTGAGTAAAGTATGCAAAGAAGATACATAAAGAACAGCATAATAACAATTTGGATCAAGGCTGGAATAAAAAGGTTAAAGAAGCACCAAGCGGAAGAGTGAGTGAGGAAAGAAAGAAAGAGGTGCCAGGCTCTAAGCTGGAGGAAGCAGGCACAAACTGGGTAATTTGCAAAACAAAATCTACAAACAGTTATTTGACATACTTAAAAGGCAACAGTTTGTATCATTTAAAACAAGATACGTCTCTTCCAAATTCCTACAACAGATAAAATCAAACAAAACATGGTTTGTGTAACAAATCACAATAAAACCATGAAAAAAATGGAAAAAAATAAAAATAAAATAACAAAAGTAAAGCCAAACATAGCAGATATGCCAGTAGGTAGAAGGAGAATAAGCTTACTTACCAAAACGAAAACATTTTTCTGTTTAGTAACAAAGATAAAATAAGATCTAGCTTTTTAAAAGATATATTTAACAAATGATTCAGAAATGATTTACAAATCAGAGATTATTAATGTAATGCAAACACAACAGAAAAAAGCAGTAGTATATTAATATTATATAAAAGAGAGCTTAAAGCCATAATTATTAAGTGGGATCAGAGAAAGAGTTTATATTAATCCATGACACAATTAAAATAAAGACACTATAGCCATACACCTTCCAAGCCAAATAACACTGTATTATATTAAATTTAAAAAAGAAAAATCAGTGAAAAATAAAAAATGAAATTCTACATGTTGTTGTATAAAAGTTTGAGATCAATGTTAGAGGATCTGGAAAAATAAATCAGTTTTTAAAGAATAAAGTATATAAATGATAAAAAGTCAACTTGGAAAATATAATTTCATTGATTAATCTGCCATGGAATAAGTGATAAAACACGTCAATGAATTACTTACCCATATATCTTTATCTACTCCAGATATAGGAAAAATTCACAATTCATTTTATGAAGCAATCCTAATTTTGCTGATAAAACCAGATAAACAATATCTATTGGCACAACCTCTGCTATATTCATGCCATAGAATATCACTCAGTAGTTATAAAACAGGGAATGCAACAAGTTGGATGAATCTCAGGAATTTTACTGAGTAAAAATGCCAGTCCCAAAACATTGCATTTTATATTATTCCATTTATATGACATTCCCAACTGACAAAATTACAGAAATGTGGAACAGATTCCTGATTGCCCTGGAGTTAGGAATGAATGTGGAATGAGTGTGGAAAGGAGATGGGTACCATTATAAAAGGGCAGCTTGGCCGGTGATATAGCTCAACTGTACAGTGCCTGCCTGGCAAGTGCATGGTCCTGAGTTCAATTCCTGGTACAAAAAAAATTGAGTGGGGGCAACTTGAAAGAGACTAGTGGTAAAGAAACTTTTCCATGTCTTGGTTGGGGTAGTAAATACAAGAATCTGCACAGGTGATAAATTTACATAAAACTGTGCACATAGGAATACAAATTAAAAACTAGGAATGTTATTGTGTGCTGTTGGGAATTGAACCCAGGGCCTTCACACTGAACTACATTTACAGCCCCCTTTTAAACAATTCTTATTTTGAGACAGGTTCTTGCTAAATTACTAAGTTTAGGTTGCCCAGGCTGGGCTCAAACCTGCAACCTTCCTAACTTAGCCTCCCAGAGTACTGGAATTATAGGAGCACGCCACCACACCCAGCTAAGACTAGAGAATTTTGAATCTTTAAAAAAAAAAAAAGAAAGAAAGGAAACTATAGGCAAAACTCTCTTGAGTTCCAAAAAGCCGGTATTAAAACATGAAATATTGTGGGAAAGGGTGAGCTTAATGGTAAAACTCATGTTTAGCATGTGGAAAGCCCCGAGTTTGATTTTCAGTACTCCAAAAGGAAAGACTCAACCTAAATTAGTATATTAAGAGTGACCCATCCAATTAATTTTTCTCCCGAAGACTTGATTTTATTTGCTACTAATAAATATGTTATCACTAGTATTTAATCAATAATTTACAAATTATGGAGGAATTTCAATAGATCATTTTAAGAAATGCTAGAAAAGTACTTAGTAAAAATTAAATATACATTTATATTTTTTAAACAAAAGTATATTCTTAGTAACAAAATAAATTCGTAAATATGATGCAATCTCATCAATATTATAGGAAAAGAGGTAAAAAATTACAAATTTGTTGTGAAGGAAACAAAATTATTATTTGCAAATGAGAATCATAGTAGTTTATGTGATGGTTTGTAAAAAAGCCACTCCACCAGCAGCTTTCATTACAATGATGAAATCTTGGAATGATCAACTTACAAAGAGCGTTGGCTTGTGGTTCCAGAGGTTTCAATCCATGGCCAGTTGGCCCATGGCTTTGAGGTCTGTGAAGAGGCAGCACATCATGGCAGGCACGCATGAAAGAAGAGACTTGTTTGCCTCATTGCAGCTGAGACAGGAAGAGAAATGTGTCAATATTCCTTTCCAGGGCATGTTCTCCCCTGTGAGCTGACTTCCTTCCACCAGGCCCTACCTATTGAAGATCTTACCTCCTCACAATAGCTCCACAGGGATGAAGACCAAGCCTTCAGTCCATGGCCCTTTGGAGACCATTCTGGATCCAAACTGTAGCACAATGTAAATATGTAAGACAGTAAACAGCACCATATTCTGCAAATGGACCCAGTCATTTCCCATCAAATTAAAGAAAAACAGAAGATCACAACTGCCCCCTCTTATTTAGCATTACTATAAAACTTTTCACCAATATTGCAAAAAAAAGGTGAAAAAATAAAGGACCCCTTTCAAAGGAGACTAAATCATCTTTACTTGTAAGTAAAAATCTAAGAGGATGTATGTACTTGTATACTATTTTAATGAGAAATATGAGTCTTTCAAGAAGACATTATAAAACTTTTACTAAGGGAAAAAATCTTCCATAGACAGGTTCGGAAATGGGAAATAGATGCACTATCATAAAGAATGGATTACCCAGGTCCACAGGCAGTCACCAGCCCTGCTCCTGCGTGCTCCAGCTCATGGGTGAAATGGTTCAGAGTCACATGGGTGCACACTGTGTTGTCTCCCTAGTATAAAAAACTAAAGGAGTTAATGGAATCCAAAATGCACAGTACGTGTTATGAAAGTGAAAGGGGAAGAAATGTCTAAAAAGGGAAGGCAGTGGCTATTGTTAATCTATTATAGTGATTCGAATCCCATATTGTTTACATTGTTCTGTTTAGTTTGGTTTTATTCTGTTCTATTTTGTTTGATTTTATTATATTTGATGACATGGACAGCTATTTCACAGATAACAAAATATATTATGGCAGCCAATATTGATTTCCTGTTATCTTGTTTTGAAGCCCTGTATTGCTTTCATTGTTTTGTTTTGGTTGATTTCATTTTGTTTTGTTCTGTTTGATTGTATCATGTCTGATGGTATAGGCAGCTACTTTGAGGCTAGCAAGAAGCGTTACGGTACCCACTGTTGTTTTACTGTTATCTTGTTCTGAAGTCCGGTATTGCTTCATTGTTTTGTTTTTATTGCTTTTATTCTGTACTATTTTTTTGATTTTATTATGCCTGATGGTATGGGCAGTTTTTTTGAAGACAACAAGAGGTATTATGGTAGCCATTATTGATTTCCTTTTATCTTGTCTTGAAGTCCTGTACCATGTTCATTGTTTTGTTTTGACCAACTCTATTCTTTTTTGTTTCATTTGTTTTATTCTCTTAAAAAAAGAAAGAATTGCCTCCAACATCATTTATAATCTTATGCTGATTCTAAGCAAAACCTCAATAGAACAGTTTTGGAACTTAAATAAAATAAATATCAGTTTATCTTTAAAAATAAAAGTAAGTAGGAAAGAATACTGAAGAAGGGCTGGAGATTTGGCTCAGTGTGTAAGTACCTGCCTGGCAAGCACAAGGTTGTGAGTTCAATCCCTGTACCAAAAAAAAAAAAAACAAACAAACCTGACGCAGAATACCTAAGAAAAGATGAAAAGGAAACTTGCCCTACATGCCATAGTTGCAAAGCCCACAAACTATTGGAACCCCTTAAAGATTCCTAAAACAGATGCTGGTGTTAATAAGAAATGTACATGTGATGAAACAAAAGGAGGCAGCTGATTGGAGAAATGGGCCATATGAGAAAATCATCAAGTTATGACCCATACCATACCAAATAAGCTTCGAAAAGATCAAAGACTTGATGTTAACAATGAACTCACTATTTTAAAAAAATAGAATAATACACGTAAAAAATTTAACTGATCCCTAAAGAGCAATGACTGAGAGATTTGAGCTCATACAAATATAAAAATTTTGTGTATTAGAAAACAAAGCAAAAAAAATTCAAAAGCCAGTGTGAAGATAGGTACGTAACTAAACACACACTTAAATAAATAAGATAACCGTAATACCCAATAATGGCAAACCAGGCCAGACATAGCAGCCTGTACTTTCTCTAATGAAATTGATTCATGAAATTAAACCTATGAGAAAATGCTTTTCTCTTGTAAATTCCATGGTAAATTATAATTCACCATTATTTACCATTTAACATTTCTAAGAGTGCTTACAAAATTTCACAGCATTTGTTGAGAGCATTATGAGAAGATGCATATAACATGGACTTCTGGAAAGGTGGTAAATTTGTACAGCTCTCAAGTAGTTTGTTAATATGGATCCATAACTGCAGGTATTTCTCTCTTACCTCAGTAATAAATTTTAGAAATTTATAACAGAAAAGGTGTGTTACATACGGGCCGGGGATTTAGCTCAGTGACTTAAGCACCTGCCTGGCAAGCAAAAGGTCGTGAGTTTGATCCCCGGTTCCAAAAAAAAAAAAAGATGTGCTACGTACCCGTACCAACTCCCCACAATGAATGTAATCATTATGCGCTGCAAACAAGCACTAATAAAAATTAAAATTTAAAAAATAACTGCAATACACATGAATACAAGGACCCTACTTAATTTAATGTGTAAACTTATAGGTATGTTCTTGAATAATAAAAAATCTTCTTTCAGTATTTATTGTTAGCTTATACTTGTATGTTCAGAATTTCATATAAGCACGATATGTTTTTCCACTTATATTGCAGTCTTGTTCAGATTTTTTTTTCAGTACTGGAGATTGAATCCAGGGCTGGGCAATAAGCTATATCACTGCCAGTCCTTTTTATTTTAAACTTTTTATTTGAGACAAGGTTTTACTGAATTGTCAGGTTGCCCAGACTGGACCTGAACTTGGAATAATCCTATCCCAGCCTCCCAGAGTGCTGAGAGTACAGGAGTGCGCCACCGCATCTGGCTTTTATTTAGATTTTTTTGTTTGTATTTTTTACATCACTGCCATCATTTGTTTAAAGTCCCCATAATAGTGATTAATGTAGTTACTTCATAAAGTATCTTAGACGTCATAATTGTTAACATAGCAAGTTTATCAAACTGTAGTTAACCAGTGCAGTTTGCTCATGTTTGGTATAGCATCGCTCACTGAGTCCAAGTTTTTCAAATCACATCATTTCAGTTCCAGTAGGACAAACAGCCCTTATCGAACCTGTGTAGGGTGCTGTCTTGAGGAATTTTATTGCAGACCACAAATACTAGTCCATATGATGTTAGAAGAGTTGTCATTTAGCTTTGTCCTGGTGGGGAGAGACGTTATTGATGTCCCCAAATGAAGCAGCTTCCTGTATGACTTTTCATAGACAGCTTTGAAACCCTTGTTTACTGTGACATCTAATACTTGAAATTATAAGCTCGTATCGCCCAAGAATGATGTCTAAATCTGTCAGGTGACATCTAAAAATATTTAGCACTGATTGAGGTCTTTTAAAGCTCATATCTTCAACAGACATTATGTTTTGTTCAAAAGAGAATAATTGAAAGATTGTCCCATAGTACAAGATATTTAAAAAAAATAACTTTCTGTTATTTAAGAGTAATTTTAAATTTAAAGAATAGCTTTTACCAAATACTGCAACATATACAGTAGTCAGACATACCACAAGGATTTGTGTACAAGTTGTATTGAAACATTATTTTAAAATATTTTTTTACAAAAGTCTAACATTCAGCCACGAAGTGTACTGAAACTATTTTACATCTGTGAGCAATGCTATGGTCTCATTAAAGCTCTGCATTAGCCATGTACACATACATGTAATCCCAGCGATTTGGGAGGCTGAGGCAGGAAGAGTTCAAGGTCAGTCTGGGCAACTTAGTAAGTCCTTGTCTCAAAATAAAAAGGGCTGTGTGTTTGTCTCGCATGGCAAGGTCCTGGGTTTAGGACTCTGTGTTCTATCTCAGTCTCAGGGGATCTCTGTGCTAGAAGAATATTTAACAATTCAGGGAAATCTCAAGAATTAAAAGCAAAAATCCTTATAATAAAACTGTAGATTCAGACGTGGAAATGTAGAGGAGTGTGAAGGAAAAGAAGACTGGAGGTGGAAATCATCAAAGTATTTTAGCAATTATCTTTACGTTGTTGCGATACTTGATGTGGTTTGGGTTTTCCTGTTCGTCCAGCTAACGAGCAGGCAGACACTTTGTACCTGAGGGCGCATCTCTCTGGCTGAGTTTGGAGTAGATTTGCAAAAGGTGCCATGGGGGTGGCGGACAGAAAATAGCATAATGCATGATCCCTGTCCCGTTCCCATAGGTTACCGAGCATCTCCACCATTCTCACACTGCGCTTTGTTTTCCCGCCTGTCCACAGTCATTTTTTGTGGATCACAACAGTCGAGCCACCACTTTCATTGACCCTCGCATCCCTCTCCAGAATGGCCGCCTTCCCAACCATCTGACTCACCGCCAGCACCTCCAAAGGCTGCGGAGTTACAGCGCCGGTGAGGTAAGGCTGCTCTGTGTCCTCCGGAGGGGCAGAACTAATAGTGGCCAAGATCTAGAGCTGCCTGCTCTGTAAGAGACAAAGCCATCTACCTGCTGTGCTCTGGAAGAGTAAGTGACCACTGTGGGGCACCCGTGGAGCTCCTTCTTTCTGCTTCCACTTTGCCCAAATCCCCCTCTCTCTAGTTTAAAGGAAACTGAAAAGGCTATGATAAGAGATCCTTGGACTAAATACTAGAGCTGTTCTTCCTACCAGTATTATTGGAAGACTTACAAGATCATGGCATTTCCTCGCATTCCATGATTGCCTTTGAACTTCTGTATCTCCGTAAGATTCTGGAGAACACTTCAGTAGTGTATCCACGGATTTAAAGCTAGGGAAATGAGCCAGGCCCTGTGGATACTCTACTGCCACTCTGCTGAACGCTCTTCTCTAATTTTAAATCTTATTTCCCTGCCATGGTTTCTTTCTGCTGAACCATGAAGAGTAGAACCTTGTTACCTTTCTGCATTACTCCCTATATGCTATATCTTTTCTGTCTTTCTTTCCCAAGCCAAAATTGACATCAGTTAATTCTATAGGATTGTGAGCAAATCCCTTCTTATGTCCTGACTCTCATTTCCCAAGAATCTGTGCCTCTTCATAAAACCACCAGGATCTCATGAGGTAGAGGCTTAGAAAAACAGTCCCTGTAAGACAGCTTGTAGTACTGGATTACAATGAGGCAACAAAAAAGTGAAAAAATGTATAGGGAAGAAAGGAATCGAGATAGAGGAGACCTATGGTGGAACTCTCAGGGAACCTGGAAAATTTATGACCTACCAGACAGCCATTCCCTCCAGATAGCAAACACCAGTCTCATGATGTTGTTGACATACTGTAGGCAATTATTTGCTACTTATTTGAGAATTGTTCTGTGCATACTCTCAGAGGCATAACTGTTTCTAACCAGGGGCACTCATGACTTAATGCCAGTGTGACAAAACGTGTTTTTCTTTCATGAGTCCATCTTAAATAGTGTTGTTTTAGGATACTGCTAAAAGCACGTTAAATCTTCCTTTCTGCATATAAGTCAAGTGTGGCTTTGACCATGCAGAGAGGGAGTGTCATACATCCCTGAATATCATGTGCATATCAGGATCCTCTAGATTTGCAGCTGAAGAAAGCAGTGGCCCAACTTCCCAGCTCAGCATGCATACTCCCCATTAGTGGTGGCACTTTTGTAATACTTGAGGAAGTACAAGATACAGTACCTAAGATTATAGTGGGTAGTTTTACAACTCTGCATCAACTTGAAGCATGCCATCTTAATATATTTAAAATGCCAACTCCTTAATATGATTGAGGCAATATCCATAATAATATAGGGTAAGCACAAGTAAAGAACAAACTGAGTACAGCAGATTTACTGCCAGTAAAACAAAAACATCAATCACCCAATGGAAGATGAACCACCTAAAGATACAGATCTCTTCCAGTCATAATGGGAAAAAAAGAAGGAGCAAGATATATCATGTGCAAGTACAAACTCCCTAAGATGAATATGATCAATATGTATATCTAAAATTTTAAAAAAGAAATTCACCTGAAAATACGAATATTAAAACCTTTTCTAATTGAAAGAACAAGATTAAAGCCAGTGATAACATTTCCATTACCTGTTCCAAAGCCCTTGTTACGATTGAACAGCACAAGTACGCTTCTAATATCAGCAATAGCAAAATGATACCAACATCAGCCCAGAACCAGCTGGACCTCTAACATGTGACAGTGAAGGGAAGTAATGCTGTGTCAGCATCTGTCTCCTTCCCGACACACCCTCTGCAGACTCACCCTGAATGTTAAATGTTCAAACCTCACCCGTCTGCCTGCCCATCCCCTGCTCCTGGTAGCTGTTGACCAACATGGAGAAACTAAGAAAAGCAGCAGAAAAGCTGGAGGCTGAGGATGTCTGATCCAGAGGCAGCACAGCAAGGAAAACAAAAACTCAGCCTCTCAGATAACAAATATGTGGTTACCCTGCTGTGACAGCTCACAGCTCAAGGGATGCGGAGACAGGAGGAATTCTGCTGTAAAAACAGAGGAGGGACATCTGAGCCATGTGGGCCGTGTCTGCTGTGATGTAGTCTTGCACAGCAAACACTGATTCAGGGCACATCTTGCTATGAGCGCTGTGGAACACAAAGGACTCTGAAATAGTCCTTTGTATTCTATTTTCAAAGCCAGGCTAAAAATACAGAGTCGAGTGACAAGAGAAATAAGAATATGATTGAGCACCATGAGAGACATTAGGACAAGTGCCATAGGAGTTCAGAAGAGGACAAGGATAGTAGGTGCCTTCTAAAATAAGGTGTCTGACCTGGAATTTGGAAACTGGCAGCCTCTAGCCAGATGCAGCCCCACCGACAGCACAGCATCAGTGAAGGTGCAGAGGCAGGGTTAGGGGAGATCTGTGGGAGAGGGGTCATTTTTATGACCCATACTGGCTGTGTGTTGGTTTGGGGGAGCCTTGGCACTCCCCCTAGAAAAACACATGGAATGAATTTGAGAAATGTAACATGATGTTTCTCATCATTGTGGATGTTACAGATCATTTCACCGGTTGTTTTTCAACATGGGGAGACTTGGCATTTAGGGTCAGGACAGTTTTCTGAGATGTGCAACTGTGCCATACCATTCCAGGACTTTTGCTTCCTGTCCTGTCCATTAAGTGTTAGAAGTGACCCTATTTCACTAGTCATTGCAATGGACAAAACAATACAGAAGAATAAAGCTAAACAAAAAGCCCTACACTAGCCAGTATTCTTCAAAGAAACAGAACTAGTACAACAGATGGATATGTGCAAAAATGGATAAATAGACAGTTAGATGAGCGGGGATTAATTATGCTCATTGGTTCATGTGATTATGGGACTGAGAAGTCCCACATATGCTGTCTGAAAGCCTGAGCACTACGGGAGCCAGTGGCATAACTTAGCTCAAGGCCCAAGGCCTGGGACCTCGAGGACTACTGGCTCAAGTCCTGCAATCTGTAGGCCAAAGAGCCTGGGGTTCTGGTATACAGCGGCAGGAGAACAAGGGTGTCCCACCTCCATATGAGAGTATTTGAATTCACCTTTTTCTGTCTCTCCATTCTGTCAACCAACTGGAGGCCCCATTCACACAGGGTAAGTGTAGACATTCCTAACCCACTGTGGTTCCAATGCCAGTCTCTTCCGGAAACACCTTCACAGATACACTCAGGGAGAATGCTTTACCAGCTATCTGGGTGTCCTTTAATGCCATCACTTAACACCTAAAATTAGCTGTCATACCCCCAAAGTATTTTCAAACCCCCCCCCGCCAGGTGATTGGACCACCCTGGTTAAGAATCGTATTTTATAGTTAAGCAAACTAAAGAATTGAGGTGACTCAGGGAGTCCAGTAACAGAGCTCAGACTTCCTTATTCCCACCTTGTGAGCTGGCATCTTTAAAAGGAGACTCTACAGGCAAAGAAGAAGGACTGTGCAGAGGGATTTGAAGGAGAGGCCATTACCACAGTCCAGTTCAGGTGAGAAAGCTGCTATCATAGGGATGTTGGATGTTCACTGTGCCCCAGAGGCCTGGCTAGTAAAAGCTCTGTTCTCAGGGCATGCTACAGGGAAACAGTGCACTCTTTAACAGTTGGGGCCTAAGGGCTAAGGTGTGTGGGTTAATAGTACAGTGTGTACTGAGCAAGTGCAAAGCCCTGCATGAGATCCCCAGCAACCTCCCCAAATGGGGTCTAGTGGAGGGCCTTTGGGTCACTGGGGACATCCCCTTGCAGAGGATTATAAGGACCCTGGCCTCTTCACTGTCTTTTGCTTCCTGGCTATGCGGTGAATGACTTCACTTCACCAGGCTCTCCCACCATGATGTATTGCTCACCACAGGCCCAGAGCAGTGCGACCAATCACTCATGGACTTGAATCTCCAGAACTAGGGGCCAAATTATACCTTTTCTCTCTATATCTTGATTATCTGAGTTATTTTGTTACAGTAATGAAAAGCTGACTACCACAAGGCCCCAAGGCAAACAGATGGAAAACAAAGGTTCAGAGGCATAGCGCATAGAGTAACTGGAGCTTCAGTCAGCAGAGTCCCAGAACTGGCTTCTCCTAGAGAAGCTGTGTGGCTTCACACATCTCTTTCCTTTGGGGACCCTGGTTTCCTCATTCTCCCATGGAGGATCACCAAAGTCAGTCCCAGCTCTGTGATTCTGTGTCTGTGAGGCTGGATTCCTAGTTCTCCAGACCACATGGCTAAAAGGCAGAGTCCTGGTATCCACACAGGTCAGACAAGCAGGAAAGCCAGTGGGGGAAGCTGGCAGGTTTGTCTTCAGAGAGGGGATAATAGTTAGGACAACAGCAGGATATCCAGTTACAAATGATGGTTAGGCAAACAGAAATAAGAGACTTGAGAATAACAGTTATTTCCATAGTTCATTATTTTTTCCTACCAGTCATCTTCCAGACCCCAATATGTAGGCTAAAGACCAGTACAGGTCCATGGCCTGATGGGCCTGGGGCTGCACTGCAGGAGGTGAGAGGCAGGAGAAAGCAAAGCTTTGCCCTTATTTCCAGCTACTCCTAATTGCTTGCAGCGCCACTGGAGCTCTGCTTCCTGGCCTCTGTTGGATCAGCAGGACATGAGATTCTGAAAGGAGCAGGGACCCTGTAGAGAACTGCCCCCCGGAGGGATGTAGGGAGCTCCTGTGAATCATCCTGAAACTATCCCCATCACCCAGATCGGTATAAAACTTGTCCTCCACTAAACTAGTCCCTGGTGCCAAAAAACACTGGGCACTGCTATCCTATGCCATAGGCAGTAGAGAACTCACCATATGTGTTTCTTGGACCATCACCTTAGTTTTCAGTACTTTGACATGACATAACATATTTATAACATACATGAGCCCTTGTTTGAAGTGTGACTCAGCAGTTAATGTTTTAGATTTACGGTTGTAATCAAAATCAGTTTCCGTATCCTAAATCCTAAGTTACCGATGAAACACTGCTAAACATTTTTAGATGATTTTCTGTCTCTCCTGGAAATTTTTCAAGCTGATTCCTGAGTACAGTTTTCAGGAACACAGGATTTGTGAATAAAAATATTATTAACACTTTGGCTTGCATTTGAGCGCAGTCACACATCTATCTGTAGTATATTTAAGAAACAACAAAGCAGGCTTTAGCTCTGCTTGTAATGTGCAAATGGAATTGAAAGAGTATATAGAGTTGTAATTCTCAGATGCATTTCCCTGACAGTAAGGAAATCACTGAATGTTAACAACTGTGTTATGTTTTCACTGCTGTTAACAGTATCAACTAAAATGTATAAAGAAAAATAAGCAGAACACATTATCTTTATCACCTTATCTTGTTCAGGTTAGGAAAATTACTAGTCACAGAAAATCTCTGGAGATATACTCAAAAAAGCGTAGCAGTGATCGTTCCAGAGAACCTGCAAGGAAGGAGCTGGCAGGAAGAGAAACTTCTGACTTCAAAGCAGAAGTCACCTTGGTGACTCTTGGCAGTGAGCTGCTTTTGCAGCAAGGTCATTTTTTATTGGCTCTGTAGACACGGAGGAGTTTTCACACAAAAGCTCACTCAGGAAAGTAATTCCTATGCTACTTCTTAAAACTGATACATGTCTTCTTAATTCTGTATGACCTATACTTCCTGATAGGTTTTGTGGGAAGTTTGTAAAACTCGGACACCTTTGAAAATAAACCAATTATAAATATGACCAAATATAAATTATTCATATAAACTGGTTATATTAATACATGATGAAGGTAGAAAATGCAGACAGTTGGAAAAGAACTTAAAAGGTAGGCATGATTTCCATCTGGGATTGCTTCTCGGTGCGTTCAGCAGTGAGAGATTGGGTCCTGGTGTCTGTGGTTCTGCTTTACCATTACAATACCCCGGAAGTCATTCCCAGGCCTCAGGTGTCTTATGTAATATTTCGTTATATGGATCTGTCATCCCTTAATTCGAGGATTTGTGTGTACCTTATATTCTTGCCCACTTTTCACTGCTCCATGAAATGACCCAGTATATCCAACAACCCCTATGGAGATCTGTTTGGTCGGTTTTGTTTGATGGTACTGGGGAAGGAACCAGAGCCTTATAGAGTCCTGAGCTATGTCCTCTGATCAATTTATTTATTTATTTGTTCATTCATTCATTTATTTATTAATTTACCCATTTATTTATTTAATTTCTTTAGAATCAGGGTCTTATTAGTTGCTAAGTTGCCCAAACTGGCATCAAACTTGGCATGTTCCTGTCTCAGTTTCCCAGAATGCTGGGTCTGCTGGCAAGAACCACCATCTCTGGCTGGAAACTTCATTAATGGTCCATTTGTAAAGCACAAGAGGTATCTAAAGATTATGTAAATTAATCTACTGAGCCTTTCTCCCGATACTATTTTTCAAGGTTCAGCTTTCCGGTGTTTTCAGAGAGAGGATTAGCTTATCATTAGCCAGATGCTGTCTATGCCCTGCACTTTTCAATCATAGCTTTTAAAGAGCGTTATCGGTATACACACCTACATTGCAGAGCTGAGAGAAGCTTGTATGACAATCACTGGAAACTGTTTTCTGACAAAACAATTTTGTTTTGTCTGGAGAGCTAAATGTTTGAAGTTTTCACATTTACAATTGTGATTAAAGCAATCAACATATAAAAATTAAAAAACAATTCTAAAAGTAGTCTCTGTTTAGCCGTAGAATAATCAATCGTAGTATGTCTAGGGAGAGGTAGGCTACTAGGGAACATTCTGTCTGCCTCTGTCTGTCCCTGTCTCTGTCTCTGTCTGTCTGTCTGTCTGTCTCTCTTTCTTTCCATCTCTGTCTTTCTCTCTTTCCTCTTTCTCTCTCTCCTTTCCTCTCCTCTCCTCTCCTCTTCTTTTTTCTCTCTCTTCCCACCCCCTTGTCTCTCTCTCACACATAGACACACCCTGAGAAACTCAGACCCAAAGGCCCAAACACCAGGAAATTCGAGTCACATACTGTTGGTGTTAAGTGAAAAATTCAGGCTTCTAGGCACCTTCAGTAGTTGTAAAAGCAAAGTTTGGCATTGCATTTGCAGAGAAACCCAAATCAGTTCCTTGGGATGGATTGTTTAAACCGTGGCAGGACTAGAGGACCCTAGAACATCCTAAATTCTAGCTCATTTTTAGAATTCCCAGAGTTTCCTAAAGGCTTGACTGAAGCTTACTTCCTCTCTGTCAGTTCCTGGGCCTCTGATTGCAAAAGGCTCTCTGTCTCCCCCTGCTAGGCTCTGGCCTCTGGGCTATCCAAAACCAGCCCTTGGCAGGTGTTTCTGTGCCTTGGGGAACCTCAAGCCTGTCTGTCTCATGTGTCATTTCCTCCAGCTCACTCAGAGTTGATCTGAAGCATATTTTTCTGGGGTTGTTGGACTTGATCTGGATTCTGAATTTCCCAATCCAGTTTAGTTCTACAGTGACCTCAGAAGTAGTCACCATTTTCCCCTAAGCTTACTACAACACCGGAAGGACTTGCCTTTGAGAGCTGGCATGAGAAGGGAGCTCTTCCTGTTTTAAAACCCTATTCATTTTGGGGTAACCCACTAGACACTGTCACTTGAGTTGAGACAGCAGAGGTCGCTTGAGTTCAGTGCACCATCTCTTCAAACTCAGACTCCAGATTATCCACATCTCCCATTTCTCTCTGTAAATAATCATTTAGGTGATTATTTAGTTGAGTAGTCTTTGAGAATTTTGTCTTTTCATTATCAGTCACACCTTTATTTTTTTAAATTTTATTTAAAGAGAAAAAAAACCAACCAGACAAAACAGAAAAATGGTAGCAACAATACAGAATTTCAAAGGGAAAAAATAAAATAACCAAAAACAAACAAACAGGCAAAAACCCCCAAAACAACAATAACAAAAAAAAAAAAACACTAAGAAATCGCCACTTGATACATTACGTACTCTCGTCATTGGAAATAGTTGTTCAAGTTACGAAATTAAAGCATACAAAGTAGATTTCAAACAATGAGACTGTTAACAGTTCTGCTCAACAATCTAACAAAAACAGTAATATGGTCATCTATCTTACACACTTAAACATACATGCAGTTGTATCCTTTAGAGTACTTTCTTTTCCTCTCTTTTTTATAGTAGCAATTACACATTTTGGGTTTTATTATTCCTACAATTCTTATTACTACAGTCATACCTTTGAACACATAAGGTGGACCTTATAGTTCTCTCCCAGAAAAAGAGCCATATTGTTTTAGTCCCAGACAAATGTTACACATTAATTAATTTATGAAGCAAAAAGAGAAGTGTGGGGACTCCATACTGTATAGTTCATTAATCAGTAAACTCTTCCACCCTTTGTGCTGGAATCATTTAACTGAGACTAGGAAGTGCTTTTGTAGAAATAGAAGCTTCCAAACCAGGTATAGTGGCACATGCCTATCATCCCAGTACTCTGGAAGCTAAGGCAAGAAGATCACCTCGAGTTTGAGGCCAGCCTGGGCTTCCTAGTGAGTTCAAGGACAGCCTGAACTACATAGCAAGACTCTGAGTGTCTCAATAAATAAAACAACAAAACATCTCTGGCTGGGCAGAACTGAATGCTAATGACAGCAAAGTAAAAAATTTCCCAAATTGACACTTGGGCTTTTTTCCATGTCCATTAGGTAAGCCATGGCCAGGGAGAAAGACCAGGAGAGAAAGAAGGTATACCCCTCTAAGTCCCAGAAAATCAGTAAAGGCTGCCATCTACAGATAGCAAAGTGGTAGCACACCTCTGTTTACAAAGATGCTATTTTTGGTGTGAAGTGTGAAAACAACACCTAAAGGAATACTGGAAATTACCGTGTTTTTAATTAGAAACAGCTAAGTTATTTGTCCAACATTGTCACTCGCACCATCATAGATGGTCCAGTCTTAACTGACCATTGTGAAGCTGACTTGACCTTTCTAGACTGTGTGGCAGTTTCTCATCAGCTCTCCTGAATTCTGTGAGTGAATTTTATACTTGTCTCAGAGGGAGAATTTTCTTTTCTGTTTTATCTGTATATTTCAATTTCTTAGAAATGCCTTACAATGTTGTCTTCAAAATTCTTAAATATCCTAACACCCATTTTATCATACGTTGTCCAACACCACATAGATTGAATCATAATGTACATTAAATACTATTTATCTGGTAAATGTAATCCAATGTGGGAAATCTATAGTGCCCTAGTTTTAAAGTCTTACTCTTTTTTTTTTGTACTAGGAATTGAACTCAGGACCTCATACTTGCCAGGCAAGCGCTGTGCTACTGAGCTATATTCCCTGCCCAAATGTCTTACTTTGTAAGACATTGCAGAATAAAATATATATGGAATTGTATTATAAAGTTTATTATCATCATCTGGAATTTACAAGATTTATTAAATTTTAAAATTAAGCCAAGTTAGCATTATCCTCACAAATACCAGTGTTAGACTATGCAAGTTATTTATGCCATGAAGTGCTGTCACAAATGACCAACCCAAAGCAAGATGTTGGATGAGGGCTGGTAGCACCATCGCTACGAACAAATGCTTTATAGCTGCAAGTTAGTTAGAATCCTAGTTCTCTCTCTTAGGGTTTTAAATTTGGGCAAACTTTCTTTTCTTGGGACCTCAGATTCTCTGTTTGTGAATTCAGTTTCATCATGCGGCTCTTAAAATATTTGTGAGGATATGAGATACTCAGGATGTCAATTTTAAAATTAAATAAATCCCCCAAGTTCTAAATCAGGGGAGTAAGTTTTCTGTCATGAGACTATAGGCACTCAACAAAGAATTCCCTCTGAGAGTTGCCAACACTTTTCGTAAGAGCAAGTCCATACCACTTTCAGTGTTGAAGTTCAGTGCTGCCTCTTGGAAAGGACAATATTTATGTGGAATTTATCACTCACATAGTTCTGATAAGAGCTGTTTCTTAGTCTATTCAGCATATTAATTTAACAGCATCTACGAGATTTGGCATGATCACTTTCTTAACCAGAATACAACACATCAACCAGTCATCATTTTTGAAGAAACTTGTTTATTCTTTCTTTACTTGGAAGATTGTAGCTTTTTTACTTTAAAAAAACTTAGATGATATCAGCATTATTTACCACTCATATTGAAAAATTATTACAAAAAAGTCTTCTGAAATTGATGACAGATTTTTTTTAGTCTCACACTTTCATTTTAAATCTAGGCCTCAGAAGTTTCTAGAAACAGAGGAGCCTCTTTACTGGCCAGGCCAGGACACAGCCTGGTAGCTGCAATTCGAAGCCAACATCAGCATGAGTCATTGCCTCTGGGTATGTATTTGTGTTTCTCTGAACGTCTGGCCACCCAATATTTTGCCTTGTTTTCTTGAATCATCTAGTATTCAAGAGTCTATGTTTTCTCTCTCCGTTGTTATGACACTCTCTCTCCAACCTTTCACTCCCATTTCCTTTTGTCCTTTTCCTCTTCCTTCACCTTCCCTCCTTTCTCTATTCTTCCCAGACCCTCATGGTCTGCTTCTTTATCCCTTTCTATGGTTTCTCAGCTCCATCCAGAAGAGCATTGTTGAGGTGCGGCAATGGCCTTCACTGTTGCCAGATACAGTTTGAAGTTTATCCCTCTCTTTCCACGTATGTGTGGGGAGACCTTGTATGGTGTTTACACCTAACCTCGGTTACCGATTTCCGGAACACAAGCCACTGTCTCAAAGGAAGTGAGGCAGAAGAGTCTTGCATCATGGGTATTTCCATCATCACCACAGGGAAGTCAACACTAGCCATGGGTTGTGTCAGGTGCACAGGAAAGATTTCTTTGAACTCATGAAGAATCTTCTGCCAAAATAACTGTGGTGAGAAACATTAGAAGTGTGAGGAACGCCTCTCCTAGGAGAGCTATTTTAGTCTCCTTACCTGTTTACGCAGAGATGAGTTAACACCTACCAAAGTACTGGACGTATCGTGGATGATTACTTAAGTCTCATTCACCTTTCATTTGATCTGTCAGAAATAATAATGCTATTATGTCACATCTGAAAAATGTAAGAACTTAATTTTTTTCTTGTGTGAGTCCTTCAGAGTTCTACATTAGTTCTAGTATCAAGCAGAAAGTTTCCAGACATCTCTGGGCTGCAGACTGAACCACAACTCTGCACTCTTGTCTGTTTCAGCATACAATGACAAGATCGTGGCATTTCTTCGCCAGCCAAACATTTTTGAAATGTTGCAGGAGCGACAGCCAAGCTTGGCGAGAAACCACGCACTCAGGTACAGCTCATTCCTTGCCCTGGGTCTCCATCACTGCGGGCGGTAAAATACCTCTATGGAGACAGAACAGAAGTTTAGGAGGCTTTTTATTCATGCATTTAAATTCTGACTTGAGGGCCAGGGATGTAGCTCAGTGGCACGGTGCCTGTCTGGCAAGGGTGAGGTCATGAATTTGACTCCTGGTGCCCCCCACAAAAAAATTTCTAATTTAAATCTTCAAAATGAAAAGGCCAGGGCAAACAGTGTTCTGGAAAGTGGCACAGATACAGTCATATTGTGGAGTTATATTTTACTTTTGTGATGTCAGGGTGATGTCCATTAATTTTGAGGAAAGCACAGAAAAGGAACAGCATAGTTTTCATTCAAAAAATTGTTTATGGTGGCAGTGCCCTATAATCCCAGCACACAGAGAAATTGAGCCAGGAGGATCACATGTTTTAAGCCCAGTATTGGCAACTTTGGAACCTGGTAGGATTCTGTCTCACTATAAAAAATTTTAAAAAGGGACTGAGGATGTACTTCAGTGCAAGGCCCTGGGTTTAATCCCTAGTATCACAGTAAATAAACAAAAATTGTGCAAAGCACTATAACATTGTTCTGATTTTGAGATACAGTTGTTTAATGGTAAACCAAATACATAGGTAACATACTGTAACCACAAAGCAAATACGAAGTTCAGTGGTACCTCGGTTCACAAACTTTGTTCTTTCCACAGTTCTGGTGGCAAACCAAGTTGTATGAGAACTGAATCAAACTCAGTGGTGAGGTTCAGTATTGATTTGATGGGGAAATTTGATTTGGTTCTCATCCAGTTTAGTTTGTGACCAGAATTGTGGAGAGAACTGAATTTGTGAACTGAGGTACCACTGTATCATATATGCTCTAACCACTTAACTCCTAGTGCTCATTACAGTCATTTTTGAAACTCCAATTTGCTTCATTTGAGAAGGCTGGCTGCCTAAAATGATGGAAAGAAAAATATCCACAAATTTCCATCTTGCATTTTCACAAAGAAGTTCAAATCCCTCCATCCTGCAGTATACACCCTGCCTGGGGGCTAAAGGTGTCCCCCGTGGAACTGGAACTTTACTCCCAGCCCAGAGCCCCTGATGCAGGTGTGTTATTCATCTCCTCACTACTGACATGGCTTCCAGTGTAGGCATTTTTGCGCTGTTTAAATGGGGATGTGTAGAAAGCAGGAGACAGGCAGGTGAGAAGCCTATCGGTGATGGCTTTTGCTTCTTCTTTTCCCACCTCATGGGCTTGCGGATCTGGCTGGTCCCTGAACACCTGCTTCCCTTTTATCCGTCAGGTCCTTGCCACCCTCTCCAGGACGTTCGTTACTTTCTGATCAAATCATGTCCTCCTACTGCCCTTAAAAAAAAAAAAAAGACTTCAGGGACTCCATGATATAGGACATAAATAAGCACAGCATCCATCAGGGGCCTGCAAAGTCTGGCCTTCACCTAATTCTCTGAGTTCAGTTTGACACCCCTTCCACCTCCACCAGACAGCCTGTGTTCTCTGCCACCTTTGGCCTTCTTGGAATGGCTTTTCTGTTATGGGTCTCTCGTCCCATTTTAAAGGCACAGAGCAAATGTAGAAACTCAGTGATCCAGGCAGACTTCCACATTTCTTTTGTCTGGCTTTCATAGCATTCGCTTCATGCCACTAAGAGAAATTTAGATCTCTTGCATTCTGTCTTTTACTATATCTCTGTATATACCGTCAGCTCTTTGGAGAAAGACATCTTTCTTCTTCACCTTTGTATCTGCTCCGCCCCTTAGAACTTGATCCTCTACCTAGGTGAAAATAGGAAATGCTAATTACTTTTAGAGTAAATAAAAGGCCTTTAGCATGAACACATCAAGTTTAGCATGAGAAATTATCACTTTCACTGACACATCTTACACAGTAAGTTTAGCATGAGACATTATCACTCTCACGCGTGTTGAAGGGGCTTTTGGTTTATTTTAAATGTGGTGGAAATTGAACCCAAGGCCTCACTCATGCTAGGCACGTACTGTACCTCTGAACTGTACCCCTAACCCCTGATCAACTGTTAAAAATTGCTTGCTTGAGTTTTATTACTGTACCACAGAGGGCAGTGGCATACTTGGTCTTGTGGGTCATTTATCCAAGGGCTTCTCTTTGAATAATAGTGCATAACAAAATATGGGAATTTTCAAAGATTTTCCAGGGAATTGTATTTCCTGAAGAGACACATGTGTCGGCTCTTGAATATTTTTTGTTACCGATTCTATCACTAAGTAATAAGTTCACTGCTTGTGAGTTGTTTTGTTTTGTTTTGTTTTGTTTGAGTACTTTAAACTCACCAAAAGGGCCAGGGATATAGCTCAGCAGCACGGTGCCTGCTTGGCAAGCATGAAGTCGTGAGTTAGATTCCCAGTACTAAAAAAAAAAAAAAAAAAGAAAAAGAAAAAAGAAAAGAAAACCTCACCAAAAGAACTACAGTTCCATTTT
This sequence comes from Dolichotis patagonum, assembly GCA_004027295.1. NCBI lineage: Eukaryota > Metazoa > Chordata > Mammalia > Rodentia > Caviidae > Dolichotis > Dolichotis patagonum. The sequence continues at coordinate 133,391 of PVJX010000640.1, read as the reverse complement.
AATCTTTAGAAAAGTTTTAAAAACTAGTAACCTCCTATGTAAAAAATATATAAAATATCTTTCCAACAGAAGTGAAATGTTCTATCCCTACCATGTTACAACACATTACAACAAACTCCAAGAATCTTTAGAGATTTTTGTCAAAGTACGGAATTATACAGTTATGGAGGAAACTTGAAATCAGAGTGTATCAGGAGGAGTTATCTAAGGTAGAAATAACCTTTTTAAGGTTATGGATACCTTTAAAATCTGATGAAGGCCATTACAGATTCGGCCCCATAAGTAAAACCTGTGCATATAATTTCAAGCAGTGCATGGACCATAAAGTGACTGTGGTTCCAGATCAAGAACCCAAATATCTCATCAGAAACAGAAGACCCATGTGAGTATCGAAACGACTGCAAGGTCCTAGAGTTCAAAGGCTGAGAGACAAGAAGAAGAACTTGCTGTCTGGGAGGTCAAGGCCAAGGGAACCAAGATGCTGGTACCGTGCCCTAAAACCAAGCTTCTCCCGGCCCTCTGAGTACGCTCTGAGGGCTGTCAGATCCATTTAATGGTTCAAGAATTGAAAGAAAACTTCCTCTCCCTGGGACCCTGCCCAGAACAATTTAGTACTTTCTCCCTGGTCTTCAGGTGGGGACTGGACCTCAGGTCAGCCATTGCTATTCTCAGGGAGACTGGAATTTTCTCTCTGCAGTCCACAAAGCCAGTTGGACTTCCCAGAAAAGTATTCAGCAGACAGCAGTGAAAAATATAAGCACGCCACACTCAGAGAGGGAAGATGAAACCAGAAGACAAAGGTTAATTGGCTGGTGTAAGTGTAAAGGGCGTGGCAGCGATGCTGATTCTTCCAGTCTTCCCTTTAACTAGTGTTTGTGTTGTGCAGCTCTCCTGATAATGGGTCAGGTGTCATGAAGCCCATGATCAGAAGTCAGTGGTAGTAGATATTTCCTGGTGCAGAGGGTTTGATCTTACATCCTACACAGAACACAGTCAAGACTTCCCCAAGTAGGCAGCGCTTAAACCAAAACATGAGAGATTAGAAAGAATTGGTCCTCCCATCCAAGGTGGGGAGCAAGAGAGTGTGCCAGGGGCCTAAGGTAGGTGAAGCTTGATGTCTGTGAAGGATGAGGGAAAGGCATTGTGGCTCAAGGACAGACTGGGAGAGATGGAAAGACCACAGTGATAGTGGAGAGGGAGGACTGTGGACAGTACAAAGGAGCTGGGATTTTTCTGAGTTCAGGGTGTCCCGGACTACATAGCAAGACTCTATCTGGAAAAACATAAGAATGGGGGAAGAAGATGAAAATGAACAACAGGCAGAACTACACACAACAGCCAAGATGTGACCTCCTTTTTCTCCTGTGATCTGTGTTGACTCGAAGTTCATTTTATCTGCAAATAAAATAGCTACCTCTGCTTTTTCTTCAGGTTTTTGTTATATGAAGTATTGTTTTTAATCCTTTGACTTACAGTCTGTCAATTTCTTTTTTAATTAAAAGTGTTTCTTATATGCAGCATATTCATGGATCTTGCTTTTGATCCATTCTGCCAGTCTGTTTCTCTTGACTGGTGAATTGAGACCATATACATTGATGGTTATAACTGACATGTATTGGCTTATCCTTGTCCTATTATTTCCATGTTGTAGGTAATCTGTTTTTCCCCTATCTTTAATTGCTTTCCTTGCCTAGTGAGTTCTTTCTATTTGTGTTCTTGAAATTGTAGTCTTTGTTATCTCTTTCTAAAATATCCTTCAAAACATTTTGGAGAGCTGGTTTGGTAGTCATGAATTTCTTTAGTTGTTGTTGCCATGGAAGTATCTTATTTCTCCATCAATTTTGAATGATAGTATTGCAGAGTACTTCAGTCTGGGTTGGATCTTGTTTTCTTTCAGGACTTAAAATATTTCAAGCTCTCCTGGACTTGTGGGTTTTTATTGGGAAGTCTGCTGTGATACTGATGGGCTTTCCTTTATAGGTGATCTGTTTCTTTCCTCTAACAGCTTTTAGTATTCTGTTCTTTCATTGAATTTATGGCATCTTGATTATTATACATCTCACAATAGATTTATTTTGGTCATGGGTAATTAATTTTTGAATTTTATTTTAAAGAGAGCAAAACCCAGCAAAACAAAACAGAATAAAGCCAATCAAAACACAGCAGTGAAAGTGATACAGAACTTCAAAACAGGACAATAGGAAATCAGCAGTGGTTAGCATAATATAACTTGCTGTCTTCACAATAGTTGTCCATACCATGAGACATAGCAAAATTAAACAAAACAGAATAAAACTAATCAAAACATAACATTGAATAAAATGAAACAGTAAATTGGGACAAAACAAAACAATGAGGACAAAATTGTGCATTGTTATCTTCAAAATTGTTTCTCAGGTTACCAGACACAGGAATAAAAGAAAACATTAAAATGAAACAAAACATTGGATGTCATGAACAAGACAGGAGGAAATCCCACACAGTTGACACAGTGCACACTGCCATCCTCCAGGTAGATGCCCAGACCACCAGCCGCAGGCCTGTAGAGTCAACCAAGCAATACAAACATTGAGCTATTCCCTTCCCCTCTGTTGCTATCATCTCACCCTGAGTCCTCCATATAAGTGGGGCGAGGGATGAGCTGCTGGTTTTTCAGCCCACGTACCAGCTGGCTCACAGGGAGGCATAGTTTCTCTTCTGGCTAAGGTTCTTTCCCATCAGCGTAGCAGAACTTACTTCATGGGAAGGTAGCGTCTCTTCTCTCTCCTGTTACTTTTATGAGCAGGTTTTTTATGGATTTTGTGCTGTCTTCTGCCTTTTCATTGATTACAACCAAATTTATGTTGTTGTTCTTTGCATCATCGTGCAGTTATTGGATTGATTTTTCATGGTCCCTTGCTATTTTTAAGAATCATTTCTTTTTGTGAACACTAAATGAAATTCTGTCTTCTAAATTTGATATTCTGTCCTCACCTTGGTTCCATTAGCTGCAAATAGTTTCAGTGAAATTTTTCATATCCTGGATTTCTGTGTCGATCTGCTTCATGGATTTCATTTCTTTCCTATGTTGGGCATTCATGGTTTCCCTAATTTTCATGAGCTCTTTTATTTGTTTTTAATCTGTGTCTATTCTAGATTCACTGAGCCAACTTCTTCATTTTAATCATCTCTTTTTTTTTTTTACCTGAGAGATTATTTGTGACCTGATTTTCTCTATAGTCTCATTCATCTGTTTTTTTACTGCCATTACCATATCAGAAAATTCAGATGAGTGGCTTTTGATTTCCTCTCTTTTGTTGTCCCTTGGTCTTGTCCTGGATGGGCTGAAGGACTGGGGCTGCCTTGTACATCTGCATCTTGTCATTTTCTATATTTTATTTTAATTTGTTTTCTGTGTAGATGCTTGTATTTGTTATGGTAGATAACTCTATCACTAATATTAAGGATTCCTTTGGCAATATCTATTCTTCAAAGATATCTTTTATGTGTAGCTGGCTCTTGGTCTTTGTGTCTGTCCCAAGATCCCACCTGCCCAATTTATTAGAGATGAGAAGTTGCTATTTGGCTCAGCACCTCAACCTTTTGTGTTGGACTATGGTCTTGCTTATGACCCCAGACAATCACAGTGTTGTCAGACACTGTAAAAGAACAGCTAATTACATATTTGACATCCTGGTAAAAGTAATACAACTTGCAATAACAATACCATCAAGCACAGCCTAAATCTGACAAACTGGGGTAGCTACTGATTTGGTGCCTTTAACCATAGAAGCAAGATATACAGTTATATCACAAAATTCAACATAAACCAGGAACTTACATGCAGTGAGTTTCCCCTTCATAGAGTGATTTTACCCTATAGGGGGGGAAATTTAAGAGAATGGGGATGAAACAGAGAGCAATAAAGAGATGTATAGTAGAAGTAAGGCAGGAAGACAAAGGATGATTACTCAGGCTTTGTGAAACTGGAGTTGAGGACAGAGAAAGAATGAAGGAGAAAGCAAAAGAATATTGGACCAAACCAGAAAGACAAGAGACAATATTCACTCACATGAAAATAACAACAACAAAAAAAAAAAATCAAGAAAGATAGTTGAGGAAAGAATGGGAAAAGGTAAGACAAAACAAATAATAAAAGTAAAAAAAATTAAACACACACAAAAACCAGACAAAGATAATCAAACAAAGAAAAAAACCCAATAAAATTCCTCTGGTGTCTGAAATTTTGTGGTGGTTTCCAAGTCAGAGCTGAAAACTGTGCTGGGTAATCTCCCCCAAGACTTAGTGGGATTAGTGCTAGGTTCAGGGCTGATCTTGGTCTCTGGATGTGGGGCAAGGGCCAGTCTTTAGCCAGTAATTTTCTGCGTGTCCCTTAGCAGCCTTACCATGTCGCCTTACCCTGTTCGTCTCTGCATCGCTCTCCCAGTTGCTGTGGCAAACTCATACAGAGACAGCCCGGGGTCACTCCCAGTACCATGTACCGCTGGCCCCTGCCAGTCCTTAGCGGCCTCTTCTTTTCCCCTCCCACTGGCATGTCTCTCTCCTCTCACACACTGACCACAGGAAGGAGAGGTTGCCCTGCTGTTCCACCCCCTGCCTTGCTACTGTCCCTAACCTTATTGTCACCAGAGGTGCCAGTTAGCTGCTGTGGGGCAAGACACAAAAATGAAAAAAATAAAACTGGCAGCCCATCAGGAAAGGAGCTGGTTCTGGTCACTTGCCCCTGTGTGTGCTGGTGAAATATGCTGCCAGGTTGCAGTATCCTCTGTTCGGAGGAAGGCAAAAGAGGCGAGGGGCCTTACATCTCAACTCTGCTCTGTATGATCTAGATTTGCCACACTATTGCAATCCATTGGTTTTGGGGGAACTTTCCAGAATGGCAGTTCTTGCTAGACACTCTGGCAGCAGTCCCATAGACAGCCCTGTTGGCTTCTTCATCATTTTATAAAGTCCTCTGTCTTTGTTTTTTTGATCTACAAGTCTCTTATTTCAGACTGATTTTGGCATCGTGATGTATAACCCTCCCTTTTTATCCAGTTGCCTTTATTTTTAGTTGATTTTCTCCGAGTAACTCCAAAATGCCTCTGCCTCTATTCAGCCAAGTTGAATCCTCTTCTTTTTCCTTTTTAACTAAATGCTGCTTATCCATAGACCTATGCTTGAAAATGGGTTTCCAGGTTGGAGGATGTGAAAAAGGGAGCTGGAGCTAAACAGAGACAAATTGCTGCCTGTATGTTGACGGGCCAGGGAGACCCTTCTCTGTTTTGGAGTCAGAGCCTTTCTGTGCCACGTGCTGGTATGTTATCCTCATTTTCTTTCCTTCTTGACTACAGGGAGAAAATCCATTACATTCGGACCGAGGGTAATCATGGGCTTGAGAAGTTGTCCTGTGATGCAGATCTAGTCATTCTGCTGAGGTAAGGGGCTGTGCCTCACATAATGCCGGAGAATCCAAGCTAGGCTATGATGACCCACAACCAGCTACCTGAAAGAGGCTGGATAGAAACATTGGCCATTGTTTCTAGAAGATTCCAGTGGCTGGGACTGAAGTAGGGACCCAAGTCCTCATCACTGTTGATTATCATTGGCTTTGGATCCACAACAGGGGCATGAAGAGCTCTGTGAAGTTCTTGATGGAGGACTTGTTTTGGGGGTAATCAAAGCTTTAATAAAACAGAATTATAAGCAGGCTATGCCTATTATGCTACCCCTAAATCAGATTACTCTTACTGCTTGATTAGAACTCTTAACTACTACTACCTGATTTGTGGGCATTTTCTCAGAGGATAGAGAACTAACTCTTTTCTTTAACTTTGCAGTCTTTTTGAAGAAGAGATCATGTCCTACGTCCCTCTGCAGGGTTCCTTTCACCCTGGGTACAGCTTCTCTCCCCGCTGCTCACCCTGCTCCTCACCTCAGAACTCCCCAGGTAACCTGAGAATCTGGCCTGCTACTGCTCAGAAGTGGTTGTGTGTGCATGCGTGCGTGTGTTTCCACCAGCACAAGGGAATTCATGGGCAGTCTATGTGTATCCTTTCTCTTTTGATCCCTCTGAATTTCCTGATCAAAAATACACTTTCCAAACTGACTGTTGACACAGTACTGCCCATTTTTATAATGCCCTAAGCTAGAAGAGGGTAACTTCTAAAATGTTGAAAAGAATTTTAAGCACAATGTTTCAAGACATACGAAAATGATTAGAGACTCACACCTTAGTGTCCATAAATAAAGTTTTATTAGAACCTGGTCATTTCTGACCACGCATGTATTTTCTACGGCAGCTTTTGCACTACCGCAGCAGAGATGAGTGCTAGCAATAGAAATCGTGTGACCTACAGAGTCTAGACTATTTACTGGCTAGCTCTTTACAGAACAAATTTGCATCCCCTGCTGTTAATAACTATTGAATTTCAAAGATATTCTCCAGACATTTCACAGGAAGGGTATTTCCTGAAATACTCACCTAATGCCTAAGAATTATCTTGAATACCAGGTCCGGTAACACATTTGCTGGAGACATTGTTAACTTCTCTGCAGAAGGTCTTCTTGCACCAGGTGGAGTTGTTCCCCCTATGATTTCATTATATAAAATAATGAACTTATTCATGATACAAAAATGCTTTGCAGGTATTTGCTGTTCCAAAAGAGAAAGTATATACTGAGCTGCTTGTTCAGTGAAAAACAAGTATTTCCTACAGTCATCAAGAGAGTGGCCTTACTTCAAATGTGTACACAAAAATGATCCAAATATTGGAGAATTTACCCCTTTTCATTTGGTTTACATTATCATATTGTTGTAGGTTTCTATGATAAACCCAAATTTCTCTTTGTAACTTTCAAAGTGATAGAGATTTGTTTGAGAAATCTAGGACCAGGGTCCTAGTTTGGCTTTTGAAACCAGTAGGGAAATTAAGAAGAGATACAGAATATAACAGTGTTGTCTGTGTTTTGAAAGGACTCTGTCACTCAGAATTATTGCCCTAGTTCTCCAGAATTATAGTATCATTTAGTTTGGTTCCTGCAAGTTGTACCATTCATACTTAACTCTTAAGAGAGTGTTTTTTAGTTGCTAAAATCTGTTTTAAGATTGTTGGTCTCTTCCTCCCAACAAGTGTACCAATGACATTGTGAAAGAAATGCCCAGTGCATGCTACCACTTTGTGTTAATCAGCTTTCCCATTGCTGGGACACAGTACCCACCACCCACAATTTGAAGGAAATGAGGTTTCCTTTGACTCATGTTTTAAGGGAATTCAGTACATGGTCAGCTGGCTACAAACAGGAACATCATGATGGAAAAGTGTGATAGAGAAAAGATGCTTAGTTTGTGGCAGATCAGGGGAACAATGCAGAGATTCAGGGTCAGGAAATCAGATATAGACCCATGGCACCCCTCCATGATGTACTTACCCAGATCTAAAGGTGTGCTTTACTAATCCTTATAAAGGGAACAATCCAAGAGGAAGAGATAGTAATCATAAATATACATGCAACAATACCAGTACACAGAACTATATAAAACAAATATTAACAGACATGAAAAATCACATGAGCACTAATGTACTTGTATTTGGAAATCTCAGTATCCTGCTGTGGCAAAAAGAAAGATCAACTAGACAAAAGTCTACAATGAAATATTAGAGCTGAATTAAACTTTTGAACAAATAGACTTAGTAGATATCTACAGAATGTTCCACTCCACAAAACCAGAATACACATTCTTCTCACCTGCACATAGGACATTCTCAAAAATAGACCGCATAGTAGAACATGCCTAAGTAAATACAAAGGAATTGAAATTATCTCATGCACATTATCAGGCCATAGTGCAATTAAATTGCAAATCAATTGCAAAAGAAACCACAAGAACTTCTTAAATACATGGAAATTAAATAACACTCTTCTGAGCAACCATTGGGTCACAGAAGAAATTAAAGAAGAAATTATACAATTTCTACAATTAAATGATGACAGTACAACAAACCGGAACTTATAGGATATAATGAAAGCATTTCTAAGAGGGAAATTTATAGCAGTGAATACTTACGTCAGGAAAACACAGCAAGTACACGTGAACATTTAATGTTGAACTTCAAACTTGTAGAAACCAGGAGCAGGCCAATCCCAAAATTCCTAAGGGGGAAGAAATTATAAAGATCAGAGCAGAAATTAATGCATTGGAGACTAAGAAAACAATGCAAAGAATCAATGAATTGAAGAGTTGGTTCTTTGAAAGATTAAATAAAATCAACAAACCCTTAGTAAACCTTATCAAAAAAGGAAAGAAAAGACTCAGATCCACTCAATTAGAAATGAAAGGGTAAAATCACAACAGACTCCACTTAAAATCAGAAGATCACCTATACTAACTTTGAGAACTTGTATTTTAACAAGATGGCAAATACTGAAGAAATGGACAGTTTCCTCGGTACATATGAATTACCAAAGCTGAATCAAGAAATAAAAATCCTAAGTAAACCAGTATCAACCAATTAAATCAAATATATAATTAAAAACCTACCAACAAAAAAAAAGCCTAGGCCCTGACAGGTTCCCTGATGTATTGTACAAGACATTTAGAGAAGACAACACCATTATTTATCAAAATCTTTAATGAATTTGAAAGGGAAGAAATACTGCCATATTCATTCCTGGAAGTAAAACCTGCCCTGATACCAAAACTGGAGAAGCATCCAACTAAGATAGAGAACTACAGGCCAATCTCTTTAGTGAACATAGATGCAAAAATCCTCAATAAGATACTGGAAAAAAAAAAAGGCAGCAACTCATCAAGAAGGTTATATACCATGGCCAAATTGGATTCCTTCTAGGGATGTAGGGATGGTTCAACATATGTAAATCATAAATGTAATACAGTATATTAACAGGGCCAGTGATAAAAACCATATGATCATCTCAATAGATGCAGGAAAAGCTTTTGACAAAGTCCAATACCCATTCATGATAAGACACCCTGCAGAAAATTGGAATAGTGATTCTATCTCAATCTGATAAAAGCTGTCTATGACAAACCAACATCGTACTAAACAGTCCTAAAGATAAGGCTTTCACTGTAAAGTCAGGAACAAGACTAAAATGTCCACTGTCTCCACTCTTACTCAACATAGTCCTGGAAACTTTAGCCAGAGCAATTAGACAAGAGAAAGAAATAAACTGAATAACAATAGGAAAGGGAGAACTCAATTATCATTAGTTGTGGATGAAATGTTACTCTATATAGAAGACCCCCAAAACTCCAATAAAAGACTGCTAGATTTAACAATCAAATTCAATAGCATAGCTGGATACATAGCCAACATTCAGAAATAAATTGCTTCCCTGTACATGATGAAAAACTCACTGAGACAGAAACTAGGGGAACAACACCTTTCACAATAACACCCAAAAATATCAAATGTCTAGGAATCAATCTAATGAAGTATGTAAAAAAAAAACTCTACATTGAAAACTATAGTAATGTGAAAAAGGAGATTGAAGGGGATATCAGAAAATGAAAAGACATCCCTTGCTGTTGGATAGGAAGAACCAATATAGTGAAAATGGTGCTATACTTCCAAAACTGCTATATACATTTAATGCACTTCAAATCAAAATTCCAACAGCATATCTCACAGAATTAAAGAAAATAATCCTAAAATTCATTTGGAACTAGAAGAGACCTAGAATAGCAAAATCAATTCTGGGAAACAAAGACAAGACAGGAGGCATCACAGTCCTCGATTTGAAATTATACTGTAAAGCTACTCTGATTAAAAAATACTGGCAGAAAAAAAATAGACTAGAGGATCAGTGGAACAGGTTAGAAGAGGCAGAAACAACTTCAGACATATTCAACCACCTTGTCTTTGATAAAGAGACTAAACATGTTCACATTCTTTAGTAAATGGTCCTGATAAAACTGATTCTGCACATACCAAAGATCAAAAATGCATCCATATCTTTCACCAAGCACCAAACTAAATTCAAAATGAATCAAAGATCTAAATATTAAAACAGAAATATTATATCTTCTGGAAGATATAATAGGTAAAACTCTTGAAGACATTGATGTCAACAAAGACTATGAATAAAACTGGGATTAGAAGTTCAGTTTGATCCAGCTATTCCTCTTCTGGGTATCTTCACAGAAGAATTAAAAATATCATACCACAAGAATATATTACACCCATATTTATAGCGGCACAATCTGTAGCTAAATTTTGGTAACAACTCAAATGTCCATCAGCCAAGGAATGGATAAAAAATGTCTTTTTATACAAGGGAGTACTACTCGGCCATAAAGAAGGATAAACTTGAGACTTCTATAAGTAAATGAATGCAACTTAAGACCATACTCATAAGTGAAATGAATCAGACTCATATGTTTAAATATTGTGTTGTCTCTCTAGTGTGAGAAATCAAAGGAGCAAATAAGGTCTAAAATGTACAGTAGATATTGTGAAATGGGATGAAATTGTTTAAAAGTAAAATGGAACCAGGATTGGGGAAGGAGGAAAGGAAGGGAAACGGGAGAAAAATGCAAATTGGTTATGTGTTCTTTAGTTCATTGAAAAAGGTTTGTGCTAATATCAATTGAAGAATTTTTATGCCCATATCTTATACTCTGAGTAACTATTTTGAAGATGACAATACGCAGTGTATTAACTATTGTTATTCTCTTATTTTGTTTTAAAATTATGTTTTACATTTTTACATAAAATAAAAAAAGAATATAAAAAAGGAAAGAAAAACTGGTGGAAAAGAAAGAAGGGAATATGTGTGTCTGTGTGTGTGTGTAATTCAGATAATTATACTACTAATTTCATTGGAAAGAAAGGCTTGTACTAATATTTTTTGGACAGTTAAGTGCCTCATATAAATCTTTCATCTTTTACAATTAAGAGCCTCTATCCTGTGTTCTAAGTAACTAATTTAAAGATAACAATACACAACATATTAACCATTGTTACTCTCCTACTATCTTGTTTTGAAATTTTGCTCTATTTTTTCCTCTTTAAAATGAACTTTTAAAAAACATAATTCTGCATATATTAGTGTAGTATGATGCTTTTAATTCTTTACGGAAGATATCAAGAGGGACAATAGCTGGGTTGAATGGAAGCTAGTTTCGGTTTTTTGAGGAATGTCCACAGTGATTTCCACAGTGGTTGTACCACTCTACATTCCCATCAACAGTGGAGAAGGGTTCCGTTTTCCCCACAACTCCCACCAGTGTTTGTTATTGGTTGATATCTTGATAACAGCCTTTCTTTCTTGAATGAGATGGAATTTCAATGTTGTTTTAATTTGCATCTTTCGAATGACCAGTAGTGTTGAACATTTTTTCATATATTGTCATTTCTACTTCTTTGTCTAAGAAGTGTCTATTTCAGATGCCTATTTTTGGATTGAGTCTTTGCATTTGAGGGTATGATTTTTTGAGTTTTTTATATGTTCTAGATATTAGTACTTTGAGGAGCAGGTGACAAAAGTTTTTTACCCACCCTGTAGGTTGTCTCTTCATGCTGTTGATTTCTTTTGCTGTATCAAAGCTTTTTAATAAGATGAGATCCTATTTGTAGATTCTTCGTGATATTTTCTGCTTGAACAGGATTTATTCATGAAGTCTTCGTCTACACTGTGTCTTCATGAGCTCCGCCTGTTCTGTCTTTCGCAGATTTAGTGTTTCTGTTTTACTATTTAGAGCTCTGATTCATTTCAATTTTAGTTTCACGCATTTCAATTTTAGTTTTAGTGAAAAATATTGATCAAGTTTTAGCTTTTGGAGCATCAAAAGTCAGTTTTTCCAGCACCACTTACTAAAGAGGCTATCTTCCTTCCAGGTGTTTGGCCCCTTTGTGGAACATAAGAGTCCAGTGACAGAGTGTGTTTGGAATTGTCACTACATCTTCTGATCTATTCCATTGGTTCTTGGGTTTGTTTGTTTGTTTTTAGTACCAAGCTGTTTTTATCACTGTACTTTTTGTAAATGGTAACTGTTGGTCCCCATCCACCCCAGGCATTGGTGGCTTCCAGGTGGGACTTGGGTCTCCCATGCTGTCTTGCTTACACAACTCATTGGAATCTGCTCCACCCATGTCTCCTAACTGCTATCATCTACCAAACCCTGTCAGTCTTAAAGCTGTGTTACTCATTTCATAGTTTTGCTGTTCTTCCCAAGTGCTTTCATCATCTTGGATGTTGCAGTGTGGATGGATCAGCATAGCTGTAATGACCTTCTAGTCATCTCAGCCTCTTGTCTCCACAGTTATACTCCTGACCTTGCTGTCTCTAAAATCGCCAGCTCAGGCATCTTCTTCTCTTCTGGCTTGCTTGCTCAGCTGCTGTCTTACAGCCATGCTTTGGCTTCATCAGGACCTCCAGCTCCTGGAGTTCTCTCCTTTCCTTTCTTCCGTCTCTGTGGGTCATTGTTTCAGTAGCAGCCTCACCCATGCCCGAAGCTCTCCTTGTTCTCTACATTTTATCTGTGTCCTCTGGAACAGCTCCACCACTAGGCAAGCCTTCCTGTCTGCTTTCTGCATATCTTCAGACAGACACCATTATGGTTTCGTTCTGTAGTGTACCCTAAAGGCTCGTGTGTGCAAAAGTGGGTGCTTTTGGAAGGAGAATGAATTACAGGGCACTATATGCATTAGGAGATTAATCTGTAGCCGAATGTGCTGTTGGAAGGTGGGGTCTCTTCAGAAGAGGTGAGTCAAATAGGACATGACCTGGAAGGGTACATCTCTCTCCCTGGCTCCTCCCTTCTCTCTCAGCTTCCCAGCCACCATGACATGAGCAGCTGTCCTCTTCCAGACTCTTCCTCCATGCCATTTCTGCCTTCAAAACAGCTGACTTGAGACTGAATCCTCTAAAAGTCATGAGCCAAGATAAACCTCTCCTCATTTAAATTGTAGGTACTGGATATTTTGTACCAGCGACAAGAACATGACTAACACAGACCTTCTTGGGCAAATCACTTGACTGGGCAGATAATTGATTGCAAGTCATCACTCATCTCTCTGCACATGAACCTTGAGCATCTGAAAGAAGTCCCTAGCATGTTTCTGTGGGTTTCTATACTACTATTTCAAACATTTCAACTTGCCTCAACCCCACCCCCGCCAAGCCCCAGCATCCCCTTCTTTCTCTTAGCAAATCGCGTTCGTGTTTACTTCACTGAGAAAGTCAGTCATCCAGTAGAACCCTTCTCAGATGCCTGCTCTGGAGCCTACGAGATGCCAGACTTGCACTCATCTAGTCTTCCCCAGTGCCTGTCCATGAGAGGAGGAGTCTTCCCCAGGACCTCTGGCCACCTGCTTTCCTGCCTAGTTCTTGGTCCTCCCTCTGATCACTCAGTGCCTCTTGATATTACTGACTGCTGTCCCCTCATGTCATCTCTTCAGTGAGCTTCTCTGACCCCACTCAGGCAGGGCATCTTCTCTGGTAACTCTTGCAACCTCTCCCTCCTCTTCCCATGACCCTCAAGGCTCATTCCCAGCTTTTCATTTTGTTTTGTCCTCTACGTCTTCAAATTATGTCTCTGCAGTCAATCAAAAAGCAAACTCATGATGTTCCCCCAGAAATCAGTTATTTGTCCCCTGTTCCACATCTTAGTTAATACTACCTCAGTTCCTTCCGTCACAAGTCTTAAAACACACCTCTCCCTCACTCCTTGTATCCAGTTAATTGTTTCCGCACTAATTTCCCGTCTCTTCCCTTCCCCTCCGCTCATCTTCATTGCATCCACACTGGACTTGTTCAGAGTGGCCGATCTCAATGTCCCCTGGTTTTCTCCAGTCTTTTCTCTCTATAGCACGAAGTCACACCATGCGAGCCCTCATGCAGTGGCTTCCTATTACAATTATCAGGAAACAAAATTGCTTCGCCCACCTCTCAGAACTGTTGTGTTTCTTGCCCACTTCTCAGAACTGTTTATGATAAACAGTTGTTCTGTGCTCCAGACAAACAAGAGCATTGCTTTCCATCTGGCCACATGAATTATTCTTCTCCCAGCTCCTCTCTTTTCTTAGTTAAAGGAAAACTTTCCTGAACATATTGTCTATGTCATACCCACTTCTCTGTTTTTCCCCAGCAAATGGTTCCTGGGCGTGGCCAGCAGGCTCCCTGTTCTCAAAGAACTCTGTTCTTTTTCTTCACGGGTAGCAACCTTCTCGACCTGTAACAGTGTAGTCATTTCTGTGCATTTTCTAGTGTAAGTCTTCTTTGGACTGTAAGTCAAAGAAGTTTCTGGACTACTCAGATAGTATGCAACTAATAAACAGCTGTTCATTAGGTGAACCATGATTTTGACCATCTGTAAAACTTGAATAAGAATGTTTTTCCATTTCTCCTTTTATTAAAAGATATGCAAAGGTTGTACAGCATTTGTTAAGTGCTATCTATAGTCAATGAAGTATTACTATTGTTGATACTGTAATAAATTTTTCTCTTATGATGCAAAATAATCTAATCTAAATTCCTAAATGCTCAGGGCCCTAGTGTGCAGATATGTTTCTCCTAGAGTCAAAATTAATATAAAAGCATGAAAAGCATATACTAAAGTTCTGTAGTCTCATTACAGTTTTAATCAATTCTTAGAATATAACAACTTACAAGAAAAGTGTAGTCCTGATCAGTTCAATTAACTGTCTCAGATTATCCAAGTACAATTAAACCAAGAAAATATGCATCAGGATCCTTTTAATAGAAATACATTTTGAACTAATTGGTATGGAGGGCAAAGATATTTATTCCCATTGGAATGCAAGTTTTCCCTTTATTATTTCTGTGTGTTAGAAAAGAAAGGGAGGGAGTCACGGAAATAGAGGCTTCTTGGAGATGAAGCCAGCAGCTGCAGGAACCTGCATCTGGCAGGCTCTGGGCCCACCTTGCTGTGCGTATTTGTCCTTGGATAGAAAGTTAACGAGCTGTGGGCCCATGTGCTCCTCTGCAGGTTTACAGAGAGCCAGCGCAAGAGCCCCTTCACCGTACCGCAGAGACTTTGAGGCCAAGCTCCGCAACTTCTACCGAAAACTAGAAGCCAAAGGATTTGGGCAGGGTCCAGGGAAAATTAAGTGAGTACTTCAGTGTTTGGCACTGAACTCAGATTGGACACTTTTCTATCTCATCATCCTTTACATCTGTGTCATACTTTTTGGAGACTGGATACCCTGGTGTGATAGCTGTTATGGTATAAAGGGAGGAAAGAAGGAAGCAAGGAAGTTGGAAGGAAAGAAAAAAGGAATATAGGAAATTGGAGGGGAAGGAGAATGAAAGGAAGAGGGTAAAGAAAATAGTACAATTTAGACAAAGTCACATATAGCATCAATAGTAGATTTTTTCAGAAAACAAAGAAGCTTATACTAAATTTAAAAAACCTTGTATGTTTCCTTTTATTTATTCTTGAACAAAATTTAACTGTAGTCAAATACATGGACCAGTGACTTTGCAGTTAAAGTCCAAATAATGAAGGAGTCTAAAAAATTCTCTCTGGCTCTACTATTTTTATCTTTAAAATCTGAGCCCATATTCAAGAAACCAACTTGAGAGACTACCTAGGATCCAGGTATGGGGTGCATATGCTTGGAGGCCGAGGCAGGACAATATGGCTTCAAGCTCAGGCTGGGTAACTTAGCAACTTAGTGATAAGTTACCCAAAACAAAACAAAACAAAACAAAAAGTAGGGGATTTGAAGATATAGCTCAATGTGAAGGCCCTGGGTTCAATTCCCAGTAGCACACACGAAGAAAAGATACCCTAAGAACTGAGCAAAAAGCAAAAAGAATCCTAAAGCTGTCCAGCGCAGTGGGATATATCCAGTGATAAGCATAGCTGTTTTCCTCCTCTGCAATGTTGCATCGGCTTGGGGGACTGTGCCTTGCCCTTCCCGCTCCTTTGGAGATGCTGTGGAGGGAGACCATAAAGCTGGGCACTCACGACTCACATGCAGACACCGTCTGGCCTCCTCTCTACAGAGCCGCCGCTCACCACCACCACTTCTCTCCTTCTCAGGCTCATTATTCGCCGGGACCACTTGTTGGAAGGAACCTTTAACCAGGTGATGGCCTATTCCCGCAAGGAGCTCCAGAGGAACAAGCTCTACGTCACCTTTGTTGGAGAGGAGGGGTGAGGAACCAGAAATCTCACGTACACCCTTCAGTTTGAGCAGACCAAGGCCCCGGGATCAGGGTGGTTTGCTTTTGTTTTTGTTTGTTTTGTTTTGTTTGAGAAACAGGGTGCCTATAAGCCTGGGTCTCAAGCTGACTCTCTGATCGTGTGCTCCCGGAGGTCTTTCTCTCTGCAGCCATCACGTTCTTCACGCTTTGGGTACCACATTCTGGGGCGGGGAAGTAGCTCAGCAGCACAATGCCCACCTAGCAAACATAAGGCTTTGAGTCTGATTCCCAGTACCAAAAACAAAAAAGAAAAATAGATGCCACATTCGTCAAAATCCTACATTATTGGCATTCCACAGTCTGTGATCACATGATCTCAAAGCGTAAGCCAAAACTAGTCTTAAGCCACTGCTTCTTTACTTTGTAGGTGCTGGGCCCTGCTGAGTATCTGATCAAAAAACACTTCTTTTGAAAGTACACATACATAAATAACCACATACCAACACTTTCATATACTTTTTGTGATTTTGTGGAAATCGCTTAAGTGTGGAGGGCAGCCCCCTTACTAGGAGGGGTCGGAATGTACTTGAAGCTTTTCCGGTTCACCCATATACACACGCACACACAGATGCAAACATGCACAGCTACAGGAAATTCTTTCATGCTTCTCACAGCAAAGGTCTTGTTTATAATGGGCCAGCTCTGAGTATTATCCCTTAGGTATTAAAGGATTGGGAAACAAAGATTAAGGACCATTGCCATGAAAGTTCTATCATGCACGTCTGGTTAACCCCTCAAATCACTGATTACAACTTCATTTTCCACTGTAAATTGACACCTCCATTCGGGATCTACTCTTTTAGAGTACTCTTTTAGGCAGAGACTGTCCCCTGCTATCGCCAGTGTCCCTGACTCTGAAAGAGCTCACTAGAATCTGGATAAGAGACTATCCCTTCACTTCTGGACACAAAATGAGCTTCCTGGACCTGTTCTTCCTTTGTAGCCTGGACTACAGCGGTCCTTCTCGAGAGTTCTTCTTCCTTTTGTCTCAGGAGCTCTTCAACCCTTACTACGGACTCTTCGAGTACTCTGCGAATGACACTTACACGGTGCAGATCAGCCCCATGTCAGCATTTGTAGAAAACCATCTCGAATGGTAAGATTTACACTGTTCACTTTCTTGCGTTTGAGAGTCTCTGTCTTTCTTCAAAGTCAGCAGTATTTCTCTAAGGTAGCTGCTTCTAAGCAGTCAGCCGGATATTATGAGAGGAAACAGCAATGAATAACACAAGCTTAGAAGAGAGAATAGGTTAGTCTTCACCCAGAACACAAGATAAATTACTAAAAGACACTGATAATATAACAGCGACAAACCGATGTACGATAGTATAGGTGCCTCCTGAGGATATGCTAAGAATAAAAAGATGTGAGTCATGAGTGTTGATAATTTTACCAAAATCATAAGAGTTCCCAGTGGAGGCTTCTCTGCAGTATCTGGGTTTGAAATTTACTATGATTTGGACCAATAGGTTTAGCATCAGCTTCTACATTTTGAAACATAAATCTGCTGGACTAGGTAATCGCCAAGCATCCTTACAAACTGAAAATCCAGCATATCTTTGGTTGTCTGCTGTGGAGGCTGAGTGGCAGATGTTTGAAGACAGGTATCAGCCAATTCTGTGCAGGTCCGTGGACAAGATACCTTCAGTGTAGGTCCTAGACATCTCTCGAAAGCTGCATGGGACATTTAGGGTACATGCACAATCCTGCTGCCTTCCCACCCTGCCTAATTTGAAAATGACCCCAGATCTCACTGCAAGAGTTCCTGCTATTGAGGGGAAAAGAATCCTGAAGATGCTGATGTAGCTCTTTTCTGACATCACTTATTTATGCTACTGTTAAAGGGACTCACTGGGGTGAGCCCAAGCCCCAAGGTTTTGTCAACATAGCATCAGATTGTTTACCTCAGGCTTCCAGATAGTGGCACATGTCCTCTCTCTTCCAGCACACTCTCGGCTGTGCAGTTCCTGAGCTAAGGGAGAGTGTGTCCATATCAAGTGGTTGGCACAAAGTGAAACAAAACTTGCCCTTCATCTCTATGGTTTGTCCTGTAACTTGTCGATAAGCATATATGGAAGTTGCTGAGACAGAAACACACAAGCAGGACAGATGGAGGAAGCTGTTCATTTCAGAAGGGATCAATCACTCTGACTACCACGTCTCAGCTGGGTCCTGCTCAGGCAGACTCCACTCCAACAGCAAAGCACACCCTAACCCATGACACAAGAATATAAGTTTACACAGGTTGTGCATAATAAAATCCCTCAACTTTCTTTTATATCATGGGCATGAAATTTAAGACAGTATCTTGGAAGGCATAAACTAAGTCAGTAATCGAAAAAGAAGTACTGTCATCAAATCTTCCAGCCCAACCTTATGGGCCTGTGCTAGCTGTTTCAGGGAAATGCTGCTAATATAGCAACTATAAATTAAGCACATACTGGGTATTCGGAGGATATAGAGATGGAATAAGTAGCGTCCCTTCCCTTAAGAAGAAGCAGTGGGAGGAGCACAAACCAACAATTACAATATCTTAAATGCTGTTATACACAGATGCTCATCAATTTACAGTGGGGTTACATTCCAATAAACCCATCACAAATAGAATATATTATAAGTAAAAAATGCATTAATTACACCTAACCTACTGAGCATCATAGTAACACAGGACATGGTAGAGTGTTGCTTGCTTACCTACCTGCAGAATCACACAGATGATTGGGAGCTACACTCTGCCCAACATGGAGAGAGATTCCCACTGCTTACCACCAGTCCAGGGAAAGGTCAAAATTTAGAGTATGATTTCTACTGGATGCATGTCACTTTTGCAATGTCATAAAGTCAGAAAAATCAGAAGTCAAACCACAGGTTAGGGAACATCTATGTACACTGAATAATATTTTATCACAAGAGAAAATCTCTTTCCACCAAAGTAAGGTGCATGGAGCAAAACTTGTGAATCTTACAGAAACAGAGGCTCATGGGAAGGAGATGAGTTAGGAGACAGAGGTAGAGATCAGAAGGTTGTATTCCCTCTGGAGAATACTATTAAAATACTGTTAAAATGACACTCTGATGAGAGTGTGAAGCACATGTTTGAGGAGCTAAGACTGGAATGAGGAGAACAGCTTTGAAGCAGTTGATCTTCCAATGGGAGAAAGAAGTTAGAGCTTAGGCACAGGTCACAACAAGAGAAAGGGACTGACTCCAGGGACACATCAGGGAGAGGACATGGAGATAGTTCCATGACTGCTGGAAACAAGGAGAGAGAAAATATGGAGTAAGTTCAAGTTTAGGGTTTTAGGTTGCACAACTGATAGTATTAACTGTGGGAAGAATCATGTGAAGCAGAAGATATTCAGAGGAAAGTTGCAGCATTTGCTCTGACATGCAGAGCTTGTCAGAGTTTGGGTGACAAATATTATATATCTGTCACAACCAGAATGATAGCCCTGGTTGGCAGCACAGTAACCGGGCTGGATAAGGAGATGTTGGAAGACAACAGCACAGATGCATGGCTCAGCTGTGGATCATGAGGGCATCTGGAGCTTGTGCAGATGGAGAAGAGCGCTGGGGCCCGGAGAGTGGACAGCACTGATGTGTCAGGGTGAGATGGGCAGAGTACAAGGGTCCCCTTAGCAGGAAACTAAGTAGAGGTGACTCCAGCTTGGGAAGTGAAGGGGGCCAGAGGACTGAGAAGACCAGAATCCTGAGATCCAAATCCAATTGCCCAGGACTCATTGCCTGTGGGGGCCTCTTATCCTCCAGTATGAGGGACGCAGTTGCCACTTTCCTCACTCCACAGGCATTCATCATGTGGTGCATAAGGAAGATGATACCATCATAATCTGTCCATCCCTCAAAGGGAAGCATAATGGCCAAAAATTGTAGGGTTTCTCACAATGACAGCCCTCACTGGGCAAAGCTGGAGATTGTCCCTTGACACAGGGCAACCCAGAAGAAGGATGGGACATGGAGATTGGCACCACCCCCTGCTCACCTCCTCTTCCTTCTGGAAGCAAATAGACATGACCAAAGATCAGAAATAAATGTGGCAAAGATGGGAAAGCTTCAGAGGACTCAGCGGCCATCTTAATGAGGATGATGCCCACCCTAACACTTCATGGTGTTAAATATTATTCTTCAAGTGACAGCAGTGCCTTCTTTGTCCCAGGACTATTAAGATAAACAGTAATCCTTCCCTCACTTGTGCAGTTAATTACCACAGGTTCACGCTTTTCTTTTTCACCTGTGGTACTAAAGCCCTTGGGATATCAGCAATCAATGCACGCATGCCTTAGTGGCTTTGCACCCTGTACAATGCCTGAAGCAGCTGTTACTGACAGGCAGCCACCTCCTTGTCACTCGGCTCCTTGTCACTCAGTGCGAGCTTCTGTAACAGCTGCCTCCAGGGTGGACACTACCAAAAGAAGCCTTATCAGTGCCCTTCCCCAGCAGCATCCAACTGCAGGGACTGGAGATTCTATGGCTTTATGCTCACTGTGTGGATTTTGTAAGCCACTGAAATAGAGCCAGCTAAGTCAAAACCCTCAAACCATGAGACATAGCAATTTCCCTTTCTCTCCCTTTCGCCACGTGAATACCAAATGAATAAATATGTTGAAAATTCCATGCCACATCCATGAAGTCAGCTGGCCTAAAGGGACTTCCTGAAGTTGCTGTTTCATTACTAACTTGCATCACTGATGTTTCAGGCTGATAAGGGCCCTGTCAAAGCCCACAGTGGAAATATACAGGCTCACTGAGAGAATGCAGATGCAGTCAGGGGACTCAGTGAGACCAAGAGTCCGCCAGGGTCTCCCATGGTTTATGGTTGGTTTGAGCAGAAGGACCAGAAGGCAGGATGGAATAAAATCACTGTGTTATTTCCAGGCCTCTTGTTGCCTTGGTCAGCCCTGGCAGGGGCTCTGTGTCCACCAGGACCCAGCTCCCATGGGGCACCCAGTTATTGTAACCCACAGTGACCAGACTTCAAGGTCACAGGGCAGAACAAAAAAAGGTTAAAAACTCCTTAAAGGGAGGGATAAGGGAATTGAAAATAACTTTCAGAGCCAATACAATCCAAGACATTCAGTCCATCTACTAGAAGCCATGCTATTTCCCAAGCTGTATCTAACTGTGTCCACTATGTGCCTTTGAGAACAGAAATCTTGAAATACCATTTTAAATGTCATCTGTTCATTTTTTATTATGATGATGTCATTTGCATGTTGGTGAGGGACTCGTGCCACTGGCTGTATTATTTTCATATTTATTGCATGCAGACTTCATATGCTGGGCACTGATACTTTTTTGTTTCTATAACTGAATACAAACAGAGCAGGGAATTTAGAGAGGTGGGTCTGGATCGTGTTTCTGGAGGCTGGAAAGTCCAAGAGCATGGTATCCGCATCTGCATGATTTCTCATGAGGACCTTTTTGCTGCGTTCTAAGGTAGCAGAGGCATCCAAAGAGAAGACAGTGATAAAGCCAGAGAGCACTCGCTTTTAGAACAAATCCACACTAACCCCTCATCCATGGATGGATTGATCCCTTCACTAGCACTTCCTGACTCAGTCGCCTCCCAATGATCCAGCTTCTCAACATCACTGCCTTGGGAGCCAAGTTTCCAACACGTGAACTTCTGAAAGACACATTCAAACCGCACTTTAGGAGTACAGACACTAATAATAAACTAAATAGGAAAGGATCCAATAAGAACCTAGTAAATATACCAAACACAGTTTCGGACCTTTTCACCCAACAACCATCTAACCTAGACACCGAGTTATCCTTCTTTACACATGAGAAATATGAACTTCAAACATCACCAAAGTCACAAAAAGCCACAGACCCAATCAAGGTTGGAGCTCAGGCATCCTGACGCCAACATCAGGCTCTAGCTTGATACAGAGATAAAGTCAGCTGTACTAACGGGAAGATTACAAAATAACGTGGCAGATGCTATGCGTATCTCTATTATAGTAGTTATTACAGTGCAGGGTGATAGTACTAGGTGCGAAAAGCTTTGAAAAATCAGTAAGAATAGTTGACTGCCAGAGAACAGGAGAAGGGACTTCCAGATAGAGGACCCAACATCCTCAAAAAATTGAAGGGAATGAACAAACTGATAGTTTAGTATAGCCTCAAAACACCACAAGATGCTGGAAGATGAAGTGGAGTGGGATGTGAGGGTACCATTTAAGGGTCTGTTGAAAGAGTTCTTGGAAGAGAGAATAGATAATTAAAATAGGGAAGAGACTGTGGAATAGAAGATATTTTGAAAGCAGAATGAATTGCAAATGGTGAGAAATTAAATATATCAAAGCCTAAATTGCTTACAACGAACCCAGTTGTCCTCTGAAATTACACCAAAATATCAGTGCACAGAAGCCTTTTTAAATCAATCTACCATTCCTTCTTCATGTAATACCCTCTATTTTAAATTGTACTTCTTTGTCATGTCAGTAAGGCATATTAAAATGGCCACAACCTCACATACTATGAGATTTGTCATGTCACCATTTTTAATATTTGCTAAAGTTTTGTGTAATTGAAAATTTCCCACTTGCTATAAAATGGTGTGTAAGGAAATGTCAGGTATAAAATCATATATATATATATATATATATATATATATATATATATATATATATTAGGAGCACAGTATATTTATTAAGAGAAAGAAAGCTTCTGTCTGAGAAAGAGACAGAAGGGGTCTTGTGTGAGTTGCCAAAGACCCTGCCTTTCCTAGGGATTTTTATAGAGTAAAACCCAAGATCATATATTTTAAATGGAAGTATAAACAGCACAACTATGCATGAAATATGAAAAGCTCCAAATTTATTTTTATATCTAATATAATTCATGGATGGTACAAAGCTTACATATTTTCAAAATTATTATTCTCAGATAGGAAAGTTTCCCACTTCAGTCTCACTAACCCCTTCTTTAAGGGATGTCACTTACGGGACACCCCTGCATTCTTAGTTTAAATCCACTCATCTATTTATAGCTTTGCAACTTAGCATTCTACTTTGTTATACCCACGTAATTTACCACTCTCTCATATAAAATAGACAGTGTATTTATAACTCATGGTTGTTTCTTTTTCCCTAGAATGTGAGCCCTGTAAACCAGTCATGCTTGTTGCCCCTTTCCTACTCACAAACTTGGCACTAGTAATACACACAGAAGGATGGAAAGAGAGAAGGAGAGAGAGAGAGAGAGAGAGAGAGAGAGAGAGAGAGAGAGAGAGAGAGAGAGAAGAAAGAAAGAAAGAAAGAAAGAAAGAAAGAAAGAAAGAAAGAAAGAAAGAAAGACAGTCAGAAAGAAGGAAGGGAAGATGGGTGGATGTATGGATGACTTGGACAGATAGGTGGATAGATGGACAGACAGAGGGATGAACAATGGATGGATGAGATAGTCTATTAAAATTCCTTGGCTATGAAACTTTCAATATCATTTCAATTTTTAGTTTAAAATATTTAGGATTCAGAAAAACACTGCTTATTGTTGAGTGTCATTTAAATTCCTGTTGCCCACTCTGGAATCCCAACTAATAGTTCTTTTTCTGCCTCAGTCATCCTAGATGCCACCTTTCCCAGAGCAAATCAAAGATACACTTATGTCTAAGCAATTGTCTCTTCTCTGTGTCTAGGAATGGTGCCAGAGTATCAGATATACACTGCTTCTTTTAGGTACTAACATGCATTATTTTAAGAAGCTATTATGATGAGTTGCTCCATACAGTAATATGTGGCAAAAGAAGAGTGAAATCTAGTCTTACCAAATAATGGAGACAGATTTCAAGACATTGAAAACAGAAAAAGCAGAGAAGCAAAACCAATGCTATTCCAAATGGAAAAATAAGGCCTCAAACCTGTATGTGTAATGGTAAAGACACACACAAAGCACACACACACACACATGCACACATGTGTCAGAATATGATTATAAGCAGATCTTGGAAGGGTGCATCGTAGATTATCAGCATGGATCACAGTGGGTACAGAAGCCAAGGTGAATGACAACAAAACATAATGGGTAATCATATTTATGTAAAAATTGTATGTGTGTCTAAAAAGAAGTAAATCCGTCACCACTAAAATATCGCTTAGCTCAAATGTCCTAGCTAAGTTACCAGAAGGAAGCAGATGTCAGCTATAATGTCATCCATACATTGCTCTGCTCCTGAGGACCTGCATTTGGATTCCGCAAACTGTTCCACCCAGGAGTTTCTGGCATATTATGCCACACATTCATGACACTGCCTGTCCCACACTACCTCCCAGGCTTCCTTCTTCACCCCATTTTGCCATCTCCCTTTACTTGACACAAAAGTCTTTAATAATTCTCCAGTGGAGTCCATGTCCCTCAGAAGCCCAAGAAGGCCCAAACGTGGGGACTACTGCCTGGCAACACTACCTGCCTCCCTCAGCCAGTTTGTCTTCTGACTTCCCCCTGCTTTCTTTAGGGCTTCTCCCTATTTGTGCCCAATCGGTGCTTCTGGTCCTCTTTTCTCACTTAAGTGGGACTAAATTTTACCTCTCCTGAAAGCCCACTTAAAATACTATGTAATTCCCTCACGACTTCTTCCCTAAGTGTTCATCTCAAACAAACACATTCATCTTCTCTTTGTTCTCTTCTCTTTGAGAAACAAAGAGAAGAGATAGTTAACACTTTCATCAGGAACCTTGTTTTCCAGTGAAATCTGCATTCACCCCAATATCTAGTACAAGCAGAGGTGGAACTGGTTTCCTCCAAGGCAGCAGGATGGCTGGTCAGCTAATGATCCGGACCCTTCTTGCTTCCTTTTTCTATGTTTCTGTGCAAGCAGTTTGAAGAAACACTGTTGTAGTTTACTTTCAGAATCTCTCATTTCATCTTTTCTAGCTACTTTGCATTATAAATATTTACGTGGCCTTTGAAACTGGACCAGAGCAGCGTTTTATTGTGTGCCCTCTGCAGCCAGCATGGTTTTTGGCCTAGAGCTGGTAGCCTTCAGTTCTGGAGGCAGGTTTAAAGACTTACTCTGCTTCTCGAACAAGGAGCTGGCTTCAGGGCCATTGTCCAAAAAAAGGAGACCAACAGTGCTGCTGCAATTCAAATGCTGTGTCCCCCATAATGCATATGCTGAAAGTTAATCAACAGTGTGAAGGGAGGAGAGAGGATTGGGGAAAAAAGAAGAATCAAGATATATCAGGCACAAGGACAAACACCCTCCGATGAATGTGATCATTATGTGTATCTAAAATATACTGATAAAATTGTTTTAAAAAAAGAAAGCACCCTCAAAAAAAAAAAAAAAGCTTCAGGTACCTCACTATATTTAGATGGAATAAAAATGATAATAAACCCTCTGACTACATATTTGGTAGAGAACCAGATTTTCTATTTCCTGGAATTGGAATCACTCTCACATTTTTTTAAAAGGATTTTTTTTTCAAAAGCAAAATTTAAAAAAAAGATGTGCTAATATTAAGAGATAAAGCAGAGATTTGATGGACAGTGTTAGGGCCCTTACAGAAGGAAACGAGGGAGCTGGTTCTCTGCCTTCTGCTCTTCCACCGTGAGAAGACCTTACACTCATTCCCTTTGCTTTGCCCTTCTGCCCTTCACGCCTGTAGGAACACAGCAAGCAGGCCCTGAGTAGATGCACTGCCTGTCGGTGCCTTGGCCTTGGCTCTCCCAGCCTCCAGAGCCATGAGAAATACATTTCTATTGTTTACGAGTATATAGTCTGTGGTGGTTCTGTTATAGCAGCATGAGCAGGCTGAGAGTTTGTATATTGGTCTGCAAGGTTTCCATAATGAAATACCACAAACTGGGTAGCATGAAGAACTGGGTTGCTTTGAAGAACAGAAATATATGCTTTCAAATTCTGAACGCCAAATGGTAGATACCAAGGGGTTGTCAGGATGTTTCTTCAGAAGCCCCTGTCCTTGTCCTACAGATGATCTGCTCTATGTGTATGTATCATATATATATGTATATATATATATATATGTATATCTTATATATGTGCATATCTTATATATGTGTATCTTATATATGTATATATACATGTATATGTATCTTTATTTTCTTATGAAGATAGCAGTCATAGTGGATTAGAATCTATGCATATGACCTCATTTTAAAAACCCTATCAAGACAGTCACATACTTAAATATTAAGGCTGAATTTAATGTATGAACTGGGGGGGGGCACAAGCCCATAACAGTTCTTATTCTTTAGGGTTGTTATAAAGATAAAAGGCTAGTGTGGTGCTACATGCCTGTAACCTCGGCACTCTGTGAGGCTAAGACAAGAGGATCTCACGTTTGAGCGCAGCCTAGGCAACTTAGCAAAGCTCTTTCTCAAAATAAAAAAGGGGCAAGAGAGATAGCACAACGTGACGGTCTTGCATTCAATCTCTAGCACCACAGGAAAAAAAAAGAAGAAAGATACAAGAAAAGAAAATGGCACTCAGTAACTGTTTAACAAATGGTAAATGCTATCTGTCTTCCCTTGAACATACATGTATGTTTTATAGGGATACCTGCAGCTGTTAGGGAAAGCCAGATTGGTTTTTCCAACTGGAGATTTCTCAACTTCAGCACTAATGACAGTTGGAACCAGGTAACTTTTCCTCTAGGGGACAGTCCTGAGTATTGTAAGACGCAGAACACAATGCTACTCCTCTGGCCACTAGGGGTAGTAGCACCACCACCACTATCCTAGACATCATCTAATGTCCACTAGGAGACAAAATTACAATGTTGAAAATCACTGTTTTCAGCTACCCCTATGAACGGAGATTGCATAAGGCTCTAGAAAAATTTGTGTGAGATGAAAAATGTTTCCATGTGCCTGTGGTTTGATAAAAACATTTGTAATCTGGAAATAAGTCATTGGTATGGCCTGAGAATAATTCATATTTGGAATTCAACCCCCATGGTGATGACATTTTGAAGAGGAGCCTTTTAGGAAGGGAACACTCCACCCTCATGAACAGGGTTAGTACCCTCATGAAAGAGGTTGAAGGAAGCATCTAGTCCCTTTTGCTCTTCCACTTTTGCATGTGCTGACATAGCAGAAAGGCACCATATTGGAAGCAAAGAACAGTCCCCCACCAGACACCAGATCTGTTCATGCCTTGATTTTGGACACGCTGACCTCCAGAACTGAGAGATACGAATGTTAACTATAAATTACAGTTTGTGACATTTTAGCAGCAGGAATAGATTAAATGAGTCACTTATTAAACATGTTTGATTACTGGACAAGCATCACCAAGCCACCAGACAATAACCAGGCAAGGTCTTCAGTGTAATCAGCCACTGAGTTCATGTTCTAATTCCCTTCCAGCCTGTCCAGTGAAGAATCACCCACTTTCCTTAATCATCTGCTTCCCATGACAATAGCCTTTGTTGCCTGAGATAAAATCAGCCTCATTACTTGGGACTAATTAGGATTGCAATCTAAGAAAACACAGATTCAAGCAGTCTTGAAAATGTGCTACATGGTTTTACAAGACCAATGCCATACGTAGTTAAAGCCTAAAACTACAAGGACAGTCATGGTTGCATCATTTACTTGTCAAGAATTGTGATGGTGCTAACAGAAGTTAGGCTGTTTTATGAGAAAGGAATTAGGTGTTGTTTTAATCTATAGGTAATTTAGAGGAAGCAGGAAAGTTTCACATGTGATTCACGAAAGCAAGTAAATCAGTTTGGCGTATCTCAAAGCCAACGTGCATTGGGCAGGCAGCCCAGTACAGAAAGGCTCTCAGGAGCCAGATGGGTCAAACAGTCTGATCAGCAGTGGCCTCTCCACTCCACTGTAAGTGCCCCTAACATGTGCTACTCAATTGATTTTTGATTATTTTCCTGGACTCAATCAGAGAGCAAAGCTTAGACAAAGGCCACACGCTGAAGCAGTATGCTGGAAGGACTCCTGCAGAATTGCCCCAGGGTTTCCAGAAGGCCAGGGGGGATGTGCGATGGCCCTGAGGTATGCATGCACGCCTTGATGCAGGCTGCCTCTCCTTCTGAACCAGCCTGTGGCTATGTAGGAGACAAGGCACCTAGCCCCAGTCCTGCACATACCAGCAGGAGCAATTACAGAGCAAACCACTGGTGGGGATGCCAGGGTCTAGGCTGAACCCATTATTAGCTGTGCAGATAGGAGACTAGCCCAAGGCCAAACTCTGAACTCAGCCCACAAGAATGTGCACTGAAGGGAGGGAATGCAAACAATCTTGGGCATGATGTGGAAGCCAGCAGAAGGATGCAGAGAATGGAAACTCTTTCCCATCAGAATATGCCTAGGATTTTCCCATCACAGGGACTTCGTTACTTTTGGCATTTGTCCCTTACTGTTTCTACTGTGCTGTTACTTTCCAGAGGTAGATGTGCTTACCTTGTTCTATACTCACAGTAAATAGCCCTGAAAACTTTCTAGGAGCTTGACTGTGGGGCAGCTCAGAGCAAATAAGCCTTTTTGAAAAGACAGGACCAAAAGAAATGGGGGGTCTGGAATTATAAGAGAGTGCAAAACATTAGTAGAACAAGAGCCAAGAGGAGACAGGAGGGAGACATCTATACCCCAAATGGGAGATTAGATTTGAGAAAAGGTCAGCTCCTCTACCTTGCATTGAGAGAAATAAATGACAATGTACATCGCAGTTGCATTTATTTATTAATGAAGGAGGCACTGAAAGCAAAGAACCAGATGGAAGGAAGAGAGGTTTGTGACACTAACAGGGATTGGACAAAAAGAAGATCCCCGCTGTATTTCGTGGGATATGAGGAGGTAAAGAGGTCCGTGGTGGCAGATAAGCGGGGCAAGAAGAGACCGAGTAGAACACCTCATGCCCTTTACTTCCAAGAGAGACAGAATCTGTTCCCCACGGGTCCTCCCAGTGTCTGTGCAGAGGCCTCAGCAGGTGATGCCTAAATCAGAAAACTTCACTTCTGACTTCTGGACAGTTTTTTTCTATTTTGAAAAACAAGCTGAGAGTCTCGGGGTCAATAGTTTTAAATGCAGATTCTCATAATCTGCCCTATAGGGCCTGCCCTCCTGGTACCTGCATTTTAACAAGCATTCGGTTAGTTGGACTCTGCTGCCAGTGGAGGAGCCCCCACCCCACTTTGGGAGACATTGCCTCAGATGCAGCTTCAACAGCCCTTCAAACAGTCTGAGAAAAAAGTGCAGTTTTCACACCCAGAAATGAAATCCACAGCAGATTATTGCCCAGTTTTTCCACTACATGAGAAGTAAGAAAGCATGAAAGGTCCAAAAGTTAAGGCAGTAACACTGGGTTAAACATAGAACGTATATTGTGTGGGAATGTCACCAGGTTTTATGTACTTAAATAATAAAGTGGAAGAAGGATAATTATTTTCATTAATCAAAGTTATGAGGATAAGAAGAGAAGAATATCTTCCAGATGGGTTTTTTTAAAATACACTAGAACTTAGCAATTATGAAGCGCTTTTCATCTTCAAAGAACCTATTAACATTAAATTACTCTTCTTTTTAATTCTCCTGTGAGGTAGGTAAGCAAATATTAACATTATTATCTCTTATTTGTAGATGGGAAGCAAGGATTGGAGAGGCTGTGACATGCCCAAGCAAACTCAAAATTGAAAGGATTCTTTTAAAATTTTCATAGTGAGGAGAGAATAGAAATCCTGGTTTTCAGGCTGTTTTACCTTCGCTGTCTTATGTACTTGCTGTATCAGAAAATAAGTTACAGAAAAGAGCATAAATAACCATTCAAGGAGAACAGAAGGGGCTTGTGTTCTGTGTAGAGATGGGAGATGCCATTTATAAATCTCTAAATTTCCCTGGTGTATTAGGATTTAAAGTGAGGAAGGGCTTCAAAAGAATTGGGGTCAATTAACTTGAGCAGATTCTTTATCTTGCTTCAGCGCCCTAACACATAAAATAAGGATAAAAAATTATGCTTTGGTTAGCCAACTAAAACTCTTTTCTGTGAATACAGGTGTTATGATTACATTAAAGGAAATAATTGCTGTCCATTTTTAAATTTTGCTTTGAGGACAAAGCAAATGAAAGGCCTCTGATAACATCAAGGCCCCCTAATGTATTAGAATGTGTAATGAGTATCCTGGCTGAGAAACCCTTAGTCTTGATCCAAACTATAGAAATTAAAGTTTAGAAACAAAGATATGTTTTCCCTGAAACGTGCTCATTTTCTGCCTTAAATGCCAGATTGAATTAACAGAATCAGCATCTTCTTTTCAAAAGTTCTTTTTGTTGACTAAGATTTCAAAAGTAAGCCAAGTGAAAATGTCCAAGCTTCTGGTGAGCCTCCATTTCTTGAAAGTGAGTCCGTATTCAGAAGAGCAGGCAGGGTGGAAAGTTTGACAGCAATGAAAGCTGGAATGACTGGAAGGAGGGCGCCAGTGAAAATGACCTGGCTTGTATTTTGCGGGTTGAGAGCCCTAAGGCTGTCCAGCAGAAGCTCCATCCTAATAAAGTTGAGAACAGAATCAAGCAATCCCGTTGATCCCAGCATCTGAGAAGAGAGACAATTGGAGCTGAAACTCAGGACTATCACTGTGGAAAATAAATAAGAATATTCTGGGCTTCCACAAACGTGTGTGATATAGTCCAAGAGACAGATCCTCGGTGTAGCTGAGAACAGATAGATAGCTCAGGATCTCCAGGGGACAAAGGAACACAAAAGGCAAACACAAGCTTCAAGCTTGGCTTTTCCTACTCCCTGGACTTCTTTATAGTCAAATCTCAAAGAATATCAGTTAATTCTGTGATCTAAAGAGAAAATGCAATCACTAGATGGACCATTAAATCAATGAAGCTGCATAGATCACAGTCACAGACTGCAGTATCATGTTGGTTTATTGTTGAATTTGGCGTCTGCATGCACATTTCCCCTCTGTCTGTGCAATTAATTCAGAACCAGTTACTTAAATAGCTTCAGGTATTCCTGGCATCCTGATTGTATCAGCACATACTCCTTTGTGTAGCATGGGAACTTGATGTTGTCAGAGCCATTATTATTGTGCCAGTCATGTGCCAATTACAGAATGCCATCTCATCTTAGACTAAGGTAGTATTTAAATCTAAGATTTTCCTGACACATGATGTCACTGGATTATATATTCCCTGGGAGCTTGAGAGCTTTGTCTGTTGTTCTCTAGGAATCCAGGCAACTAGCACATTGCCTCTCATGTGGTAGGTACCTTATTTTATTTGTGAAAAGAAAAAAAAAAGAGAGTGGAAATCCTGAAAAGCTAAAAGATATTTGGGTTACAGTCTGACTTGACTTTAGGAAAATACTGTGCCATCGGTTAATGAGTAACGGGTAAGAGAGAAACACACTGTCTAAAGGGCCACAAAGGAACTATCGGTTCTGCAAGGAATTTAGTGATATTAACAGACCTCCACTCTCTGGTTTGTATAGTTCAAATAATTAAGAAGACCTTCTAAACCTTCCCCTTCCTCACTTACCCAGTTGGATAAGAATCTAGTGAGTTTCGCAGCATTCTAGTTATCCAGGAAAATATCCTTTTGGGATCAAATTTTCTATATAATTCTGGGCATGGAATCAGATGCAATGTCTCATTGCAAAACTGGATAAATTCTTCTTCTGAAGAAAATTAAATACATGATTTTAGCCAAAAAGCTTACCTGATAATATGTTTAGTGAGGAATGTTCTGGACAAATAAGGAAGAATATTCATTGGTTGGGTACCATATGCCTAGGGCAGGTGCAGCAGTCAGATGGGGTATTCTCATTTCGAGAGGTCACAAGTCCAGAATCGAGATTGGCAAGGCCATGCTCCTTCTGAAGGTACCAGGGGAGAATTTTTCCTCACCTCTTTCAGCCTCTGCTGTTTCCAATGCTCCCTGGTTTCTATCAAATCACTCCAGTCTCTGCCTCTGTCTTCACACATCTTTATAAGATGCTTCTGTGTCTTGTATCTCTTCTAAAGACATTTGTCATTGGACTTAGGGACCACCTGGAAAATCCAAGATAATTTCATCTTGGAATTCTTCACTTAGTTATATATTCAAAGACCCTTTTTCTAAGTAAAATTACATTCACAAGTTTCAGGTTTTAGGACCTGGGCATTTTTTGAGACAAACATTCATCTCACTACAGGTATCTGTTCATACACCTTCCACCATAAAACCTCCAAATTTAATAATGCAGTGTACATTTCACTCTGGTCCTTTGGAGTACCTACTTGAAGAATCTGTCACATTTTGACAGAGAAGTCATCATTCTCCCTAACAGCCCTCAGAACCCTATAAGAATAAGTCAGTAGTATCACCCAAGATAAACAGAGAAGCTGAGATGAAAACTTTTAATAGTTGGGCTGAATTTTCAGGGCAATCCATATAGAATTTAACTTGAGAATTAATAGTTGAAGCTCAGCAAAAAAGCTAGAAAGTTAAATAACTAAAAAGTTCAATGGTGAGATAAAAGATTTTGGTCCATCATTTAATGACTTGATTGATTTTGTCAATCAGTTGTCCAGTTGTTTGATTCAAGTAATGAATATGCACATCATTTTTGTGGCTTATAAATATAATCTCAGCCATGAACATGCATGATATTGCACTCTCCCAATAAAGAGAGCTTGAAGGTTAAAGTTAATGTAACATCCATCAGGGTTCAATGAAATCATCTCTGAGGTTTGATAAAAATTATTGTCTGCCCCAGGTACAATATAGCCAGCATCAAAACCAGAAGTAACACCCTCTCTACTTGTGATAATGTCTACCTTTTTAGATTTCTATTTTTCTGCCTCTTTCCACATTAACCTAAGCTAACCATAATAATCTGTCAAATTATAATTCACACATCCAGTATTATTAACCAATTTACTCAAAATGATGGATCACTATCTGTACTTTCAGGTGATATATTTTACCACAACTATTGTTTCATTTAACATTTTAGTGTAGTCAATACTTGTCAGTTACTCACAGTCTATATATTGTCACAGATTGTGTTAAAGTGTGCCTGATTCTTCCAGTTGATCTTCCTCTAGCAGAGAATTGCACACTGGGCCTACAACGCTGACAAGAAATAGCCCTGTTCTCACTCCCTCTGTGGGAGAGCTATTCATGGAGGGGACTTGGCAACGTCAGAGCTAGACATTCATTTCAGCTGCTAATTAGCAATCCGGAGATAAATCTTGTCATTATCTTGTGTTGGCAGAGTCTCTTTCGTGGCAGATGAGGGAAACTTCAAGTTTTCTCAGCTAATTCACGAAACTGTTTCCACACACAACGAAGCAATGAAGACCAAATATAAACTGTGCCTTACATTTGCAATAGTTAAACAACTTTTGCAGGGTTTGGAAGAGGGAATTCTTTAACATCCCCCTAACATTACACAAATAAAGGTGAGTGTTGAGAATAAGTTACCTACCCCCAGTAGTTTTGATCTACAATCCATTCTAGCCACCTGCTCCCTCAACTTCCTCCTGACCTCATTATCACCCAGAGCTGTGCCATCCCAGAAACTAAAACTAAAATCCCATCTTTACTCACTCTACAGCTGGTGTTCCCACCTCCTCTCCCAGCTGCTGACCTAGTTCATTCACACCTCGGGCAGCCAGCATGGTGCCCCTTACCCCAAGTCTCCTGAGCTCCTCCTTTCTCTACACACACATTTCCTCCCTCTCCTCTGTTCCTATAGACTATCCATGGGCAAAAAGCAAATATGGATCAATACTGTAATACACTGCCCCATATGTAGCGTTGAATTCAACATTCAGTGTTTTCTGTACCGATGGCACTAAAGATGAAGTGATCTGGAGAGATGATGCAATTCTGAACCACACTCTCTGGTCTCAGTAGGGTCTATTGCAATGCTCCCAATCCTCTTAGTGCTTCATCATCCATGCCATTGTCCTCAAAGCTCCTACCAACCAAGGTCTCCTCCACTTTGAAGAGATGACTTCAGATCCTACTGGAATGGAAACACTGAAACCATCACCTCAATTCTCATCCTCACTACAAATGCCTACCCAACGTTGGCACCCTCCCTGGCCTACTCAAGGCAGACCTGCCCACTTGTGCTGTTCATTCCTCCATGCCCTTGCTCCAGGGGTTACCCCTTTCTCATCAATCTTCACACTCTATACTCTTCCCCCAACTTCTGGTTCCATGTCCTCATTCACTCTTCCTCATTATTAAACCTGATTTCAGTAATTGCCACCCAAATTATTCCTTCCATGAGCAGCACAAACCACCTCCTGACAAACACAATGAGCTAGTAGCACTCTTTACCTTAAAGAGCACTTTTCTATAGTAGATACAAACTACTTGAAACATTTTAACACATCAGTCAGCTCATTCCATTGATCCAATGTGAAACTGCCAATGAATTCCCAACTGCTTTAGGATAAACTCCAAAATCCTTCCTCAGAGCTTCAAATCTGTTCCCTGAGTATCCTCCCAAACTCAAGTGTTTACTACCCTCTGTATTCTTTCTCTGGGGTCCAGCTCTGTTGGCTCAAACAGCCCATACAGGTTCCTACTCAAAAATGGTAGCACTCATTCTCCAGGAGACTCACTTTTTCCTTAATTCGGATCCAACTAAGTTCCCTTAGAAAGACTGATACTTGCCACATACTAGCACAGCTCTTGATGTTCCCAAGGAGGGAGGACGATGAGAGGATGGGAAAATAAGAGATGAAAGTTGAGGTCATGTGGAGCCCTCTCTCCTAATGGGGGAAAAGACACTGCTCAATCACTGAAGCATGTTTATTTATACATTCAGGAGCATATCAATTTCAGCCTCTCTGCCGAGCCACTTGTTTAGCTGGCTGGCCTGGGCCCCTTGTCTTCTAGGAGCTGAAACAGCTTGTTTACATGGCTTGCTTCGGGCTCTCCGTGTTCTCTGGGCTGTCCTTGCTTCAGTCCCAAGCATGTGATCGATCTCTGGCTTCAGCTGCTCCCTACAGATGCCCCCTGGTACACACAGAAAAAATCATTGTCTCTACTAATCATTTCCCCAAGGGAAACTCACAGCCTGAATTTTTGGTGCAATTTTAAAATGATATTTGGTGGGGGAAAAAAGCATCTTTAGACTTTCAGAGAGTGATGGAAAACTGTTCACGGGTGCGCAATGGAGCACAAAGACTCAGGGTTTATAACCTTTATCACCTCAGGGGACCCAGACAGCTTTCTCAGACCTTCAAGAAAGGCAAGTGGTGCTTGCATGTCAGAAAGGAGAACAAGACCACTTTTCAGATATATTTCCCACATTCTGCTCTATCCCACTGGTTCTCAAGAGAGCTGTTCTACCACCACACAACCTCCAAAAGACATTTGGCAATATCAGATGATCTGGGTGATCACAGTTTAGGAGTTACTTCTACTGACATCTGTAACTGGAGGCCTAGCATGCTGTTAAACATCCCTCAATACAAAGGACACCAAATGTCAACAGTGCCAAGATCGATGAAGCTGCTTTATTTTTTTCAAGAGCCTTTTCTAAGGATCTCTAGAAAACACCTTAACACCTACAAAGCCTAATGTTTTTCTGGGGAATCAGAGGCTGGAAAAAATTCTAGAAATATCAGGAATGGAAAACATGACTGCTGCAAAGAAACTCTTGTAGAATTTAGTTAACATGATCCAACTGTCAGCTTGCCAGATGTAGGCATTGTGTGTGGGCGCAGTCACCCGAGTTATGACTTGAGCATCCAGGTATAACTGACCCTACTCATTAACCCATCAAAATGTTTCTGAGCCCCTAGAATTTTCCAGTAGAGCCACTTTCAGTGGATATTTGTGCTATAGAAGATGCCATTTAGAAGAGATGTTCAAAGTCTAAAGAGCAGGCCTCAGTGTCCTGTGGGTATTCCTGCATCTGCCTCAGTGCATCCAGGGATGGAAGGACCCTGAGAAAACTCCAGAACAGGCTCAGGAAACTCAGGGCCCAGGCAGCAACATCATCTAAGAAAGCAGCTCCATCCAGAGGGGCTGTTCCCCACTGGCAAAATACACACGGGCCCAGGCTGCTCAAAGCAGAACTCAGGCAGCCTGGGTGGACAGTGGTAGCACTAGGACAAGTGTCACATGTTCCATGCAGGCCATGGACTGAGATGCAAAGGCCGAGATGGTAGGAACTGAATTCAAGCATAACCTCAAAAAAGCCAGTGCAAAAGATAGGAGCAGTGCCACACCCTAAGATCAGGGCTGGCCTGCAATATCAAAGACTGGTCCTGGAGTCCCCAGAGAGGATGGAGTAACTGAGGCCTAGAAGTTCACAGAGGGGGCTCTAAACGTGGAGACGTGGGCCTGGATATTACAGTAATGTCTGTAGACCCACAGAGAAGGAGAGAGCCTCTGCTACTTCTCTAGGGTCTTAAAGAATCCTCAGAACTCTTTTATTTGTGCCATCCAATTTAAATCAAAATATAAATGTTTGATGTGGATTATTTCTTTAGCTGTCTTCTTGCCATGCATATGGAAACACTGTCCGAGGTCCAGAGCCTAAAGGAAAGCATTTGTAACCTGTGTTAGCAAATGTAATTAGTTTCCAGACAAGCAGTTGTTTAAAGTAAGGGTGATAAATGAGAAAGCACAATTGCTAGAAGGTGTTTCTTCATTCATGGAAGTGTTCATCAACTGGTAAAGGCTGTCCCTTCCCGCCTATGCTTTTTAAAACTATTGCTTTTCATTTGAATTGTACAGTTGCTTCCTTGTGCTTCATACAAACACATCTCAGATCATAGCTCATCACTCTGGAATATACGTTACTGTGCATACTGGGCTGGCTAAGAGCCATGCTGTCTGTGTTTATATAAAGCCAAGCCACATTATCATAGCTTGCTTGCACAGTTAGGAAAATCTAATGCCTACTTGCTGTCCACATCAGCCTGTGAACTCAATGTAATTTGGTCTTTAGAAGTTTCAGCTGATGGACTACTCCATTCACAGCAAATAAACAGTTCTCTACTGGTGGTCTGCACTGCAGTCTTTCTAGGAGGAAAGCACCCCCGTCTCCCACATTCCCTTGGTCCCACCTCCTGGTTGAGAAACAAGCAACAGTGCTAAGAAAGACCCCAAACTCTGAGATTCACTCCTTCATCACTCACAGTTGATCTAAAGTGGGTGGCAAACCTGAAGGGGAACAATCACTGAATCAGGGTGGAAATTTGTACCCGGGTTGGAGAGGATCAAATTGGCCTTTCTGTGTGTGCTTGGAACCCAGGAAATGAACTATGGGAAACATTTACAATGAGGGACAAATAAATAACAGGGAGGAACAAACGAAAAAACTGGATAAGGAGAGTAAACAGGAACTTTTACTGCCTAGCTATTGAGCCAAGACATGGTATTGCCAAAATAGATGCTACCAGTTGTAGCAAGGGCCAGTAACGCACTGTCAGCAACATGCTTTGGCCCAACACCTATGCAATGTAAATTATTTCTAAAATCTACTTCCAGTTTTCCATTTATAATTAACTGCAGCACCTAGAACTGATAGAATATTATATGGAATGATGATAACCAGCATCCTTTTATTTGTCACTGTTACAAACACTCATCCCTTGAAATCCAGAGATTTGTTCCAGGGCCTCCCTCCTCATGGATACCAGAATTCACAGATGCTCAAATTCCCTACCAAAAAAAAAAATCCCATAGTATTTACATATAACCTACATGTATCTTCCCGTATACTTTAAATAATCTCTCTAGATCATTCATAAGATCTAATCAGTATAACTGCTATATAAAAACTTACTATGTTGTATTTTTAAGAAACAATGACAAGAAAAAGTGTACATGTTCAATCCAGATATTTTCAGTATACACTGGTTGAATCCATGAATATGAAGGATACAGAGGGCCGACTGTATATTGCAAAGTAGAGGCTACTTATTATGCTAAGGAAACATTCTTCTATTCAGATTTACTGCAAGGATTTTTTTTCTCTAGAAATTGGTGAAAAACATTGTTATGGGTTGTGTCTAGATGTCTCCCCAAGGCCTCATGCAGTCACAGAACTTTTTCAGAGGTTGCTGAATCTAAAGTGTGGAATGCTGGGAGTAAGGGTGGGTTATTACTGGATCAGTCCACTGATTGGTTTGGCACCACCTAATCCTGGTAAAGTGGATACAAATAAGAGACAGAAAGAAGCTTCTCCCACACATGTGTGCACTCTTGCTCTCACTCTCTCACTCTCTCACTCTCTCATTGTTTTTGCTGTCCTCTACTGCCATGAACTGTTGTTTCTCTGCCATGTGTCACCCTGCTTTGGAACCAACAGATTATGGACTGAAGCCGCTACAAACTGTGAGCTAAATAAACCCTTCCTCCCTTAACTTGTGGATGTTGGGTGTTTTGTCTCAGCAACAAGAGACATACCTATGACAGATATTATTAAGTTTCTTTTCACCTTTACCAATGATAAAAGAAAACGATATGACTTTGCCTTTTGAATTTGTGATTAATTTTAGTAATAAAATTCCTAATATTATTTTTGTTTCTTTTAAAAATTTTTTTATTATTTTGAAGATAGTAAAATACAAGAGAACAAGATGGAATAAAGCCAATTGAGACAGTGTAGTGAAATTGGTACAGAACTTCACAGCAGGTTACCGGATAACAGTAATAAGTACCATAGTAATAAGTACCATAGGTAATGTCTCATTATCTTCACAATAGTTGTTCTTTCAATCAGGTATAGCAAAATCAAAGGAAACACAGAATATTATAGAACTTATCAAAACAGAATATTGAATAGAGCAACACCATTAATTAGGACAAAGCAAAACACTGATAAAAATATTTGCCTTCAAAGAGATGGCAGAAGGAAATCCCCCTTATTTGCTATATTACATATGGTCAGCCTCCCAAGAGATGCTCTGATCTCTGGCTCACAATTGCTAACCAGGGGTGTGGGGGGTAGGATGTTTGATTCTCAGCCATGCCAGTAGACTCATAGATGCTTACCAGGGCGGCAAGCTGGTTTCTTGGTTTCTGGAACAGTGCCCTAAATTCCAACATGGCACGGATCTCAGGAGATGCTGCTGGTTCTCGCCCTGGGGTGGCTGTGGCTTGCCAGGCCACAGCCACTTACTAGGGTGGCAAGCTGGTTGCTTGGTTTCCCAGTGCCCTAAGTTCCAACATGGTGCAGATCTCAGGACACTGCTCGTTCTCGCCATGGGGTGGCCACAGCTTGCCAGGCCACAGCCACTTACCAGGGCAGCGAGCTTGTTGCTTCTATTTTTTGTTTCTTAAAAATTAAACATCTTTAATCATTTTATATGATTATCTGAATAAATTGATAGGTTAGGTTCAGTTCTGCTGTGATTTTTTTTTAGAATTTTGTGTAGTCACATAAGATGTCTTTACAGTAAGTCCCTGACTTACAAATGAATTCCACTTCAGAACATTCATAACTCAAATTCCTTTAAATCAGAATGAGTCGTAAACAACTTTTACACAAATATACAATGTAAAGCATTAAAAAAAATCAAACACACACAGAAATACAGTACGTCTCCAATTGCACTGGATTACTGTCTACTGTGACACTGCACAAGAAGTATACAACTGTGACAGTGTCTGGCAGACATGTGAGCTACTTCTGAGATTTGTTCACATCTATAAGTGTTCATAATGAGAGTCCATTCATATCTGTGAAAGTTCACAACCAGAATGTTGGTAAGAGGGCACTACTCTAATTTTCTTTCCTGCTAACCTTTCCCAGATCATGAGCTGTGGTTATGATATTTTGAGATAATGAATTAAGATATTTTCTACCCTTTTTTATATTTGTGGAACTGTTTAAATAGTGGAGGGATTCTCTAACCCTTGAAGGTTTGAAAGAACATGTCTCTAAACACATATATCCAGTCTCTGCATTAATTTTGGTGATAGTCATTTTTCCCAAAGTTTCCTAGTTTGTCCTGTGATTGTTGTTTTCCATTTCTTCCTGAATAAGTTTAAATAATTTTGTCATTTTCTTAGAACTTATATGGCTCTCTGAGATAGTCCATTTTTAAACATTAAGTTAAATATGGTGTTCTGTTTTAATGCTCTCATGGATTTCTTTACCTGTAAAACTTGCTCCCTGCATAATTATCGTTTCTTTCCTGGGCCACTGGGGGCTGCCTCTAAATGAGAAGGGCACTTAGCCAAGTAATGTATGCGTCAGCATTTGTTCTAGTCCCAGTTCAGGTCACCTCAGTCATCTCTGTCTGTATGGCCATGCCCTTACCATCCTGTTAGAAGCATCATTTGCAGTACCTTAGAGGCCAGGAAGGGCAGGTTAGCCGGTACTCTACTGACTTAAAAGTGAGTGATGTTTTTATGCACAGAACTGCGGCCTCCATCCTGAGGACAGGTCCATTATTGGGCGGGCAGTTTGTCGGGATGGGACGTTGGTGAGTCCCCAGGCTCAAGGACTCTAGGACACTGGATTGTCCCATGCATTTCCTCATCCCCAGTGCCCTCACAGTACCTTCACTGAGGCTGCTCATTACTAACCTCCTCAGAGTCAATAATGTCGACAGACTATTTCATGCAACAAAGAATCAACTACTTTACACATACCAGATTAGAAGGCTGTTGTTTAACAGTTGTGGTTATTCTGTGGAATCAGATAACTATTCATTCTAACATTTTTATAGCAGTTAGCAGTGTAATCAGAAACTATGGTGAATGTTTATATTTTCCAAAATTATTAAAGTAAAAGACACATTGCCATGAACCTCCCTCGGGACACACCCTTCGAGCACACTTGGCCCGTCATTCTTGACGCTTGGGCAGCAGTTCTGGAAGTTCTTGTTCATGAGTTCTTTCCAGGTGCACTGTCACGGCTGCCTCAGTGTCCTCAACTGTTTCAAAACTTTTATATTTCACAGTCATTTGACTTTGGAGAAGAGCCATAGGTTGCTTGGTGCCAGACCGGTGAAGAAGGTAAATGAAGGCTGTCTTAGTTACTTTCCTCATCGCTGGCACATAATACCTGACACAGCAGAAAAGGAGGGAAGGATTGTTTTGGCTTACAGTTATCAGAGGTTTCAGGAAACAGTCTGGTGGCTCCAAGACAGGGGAGCATGGTAGTGGTGCATTGGGGAGGAGAGCTTCTCACAGCATGGCAGACAGAAGCAGAGAAAGGAGAATCTGGGGAGGGAGAAAAACCCTTCCTGGCCATGCCCCCAGTATCCCATCTCCTTCAATCAGATCCCATCTTCTATAAAGCAAGTCAGCTATAAACTGCCATATCCAATCACATTTCAGCAACCCCAGCTACAAGCAGGTGAGTTTTCAGAGGGACTTGTAGATATAAACCGTACCAAGGACACATTGTAATGTTTTTACAAGCCTGGCTTTCCATTGGATGGCACTAGGCAGCAGCATTTGTTGTTGTTGCTGTTGTAGTTTTTTTTAAACAGTTGTTTGGTTTGGTTTGGTTTGGTTTGGTACCAGGGATTGAACTCGCGACCTTGCGCTTGCCAGGCAGGCACTTATGTCACCGGGCTAAATCCCCACCCTGTTGTGTAGGTTTTGAGGCAGGATCTTGCTATGTACTTTAGACTATTTTTAAACTCCGTATGTAGCTCCTGAGTGCTGAGATTACCTCGCATGTGCCACTATACCTGGCTATTAGTATTTTTTATTACACTTTATAAAAATGCTCAGAAAAGAGGACTCCCAGAACTGCTTTGGAAAGTGGTAATAACATGGGGTAAGAAGAGAAGGGGAGTATTTTGAGAGGGATCCTTGACAATGTATCTCTTACTTTAATTTTTTAATGTAAACATTTACCATATATGTTTACTGTGCCTTGTATGCAATAGAGAATTTTGCAAATGAGCCTCATGGAAAGCAGTAAGAGATGAGTTAGTTGGGCTGATGTGAAAAAAAATCACAACTAAGTCTATGATTCAATGAAAAGCTGGTTGGATAGGAGACCAGGGACCCAGTTGTGGAACTAGCCAGAGATGGGCAAGACACTCCTGGTAGCAAGCCATGGGCTGCTGAGCCAGGCAGATTGGAAGCTGAGTGAGGAACAAGACCAGCTCCAGTAGCCTCAGCATCTCCCACCAGCAGAAATTCCAGAAAGCAGTTACACCAACCAGGATTTAAACCAGTAAAGGTCCTTGTTTCTGGTGGCAGCCAGGTATCCATGACTAGCTCTTCCCAGCAGGGACCTTGTTCTTTCTTTGCATATGGTAGGCAGTACAATCCTTGATGCTAACTTAGCCGGTCTCTTATCTCATTGCGATTGCATATAAATTTTCCCACTATCTGAGCACAGCTGCTAGACACGATTGATACCCCCAAGGGCTCCACCTCCCAGCATGGACAATCAGGAAATAGTGTAGAACGCTTGAGTAGTTAAGGGCACCCTGTTCAAAAAGCTTTCTGTGTCCGCGGGTTGGGATCCTCCTTGGATTCATGTGGGTCTTTTATCTCAAATCCAGCATTCTTCTTCCCTGGTGCTTTCTTCTTCTTGGGTCCTAATGATCCCAGACCTGAGAAGATTCTGGAACAAATGACTATTCTGATACACTGGGGAGAGGTTTCCTCTAATACATGCCAACCACATGCCATAGTTTATGGTAAAGAATAAGGAGGGGAAATGTTGCAGCATCCATGGGAAAATTCCTGAAGCAGCTTAAGATGGATACTAGACAGAAACACGTGAAACACATATACCAATGAAAATATTTGATCATGCAAAGTTCCCACTGATCCTGACATTTCTCTGCCTCATCTGTGTTCTAGGTTCAGGTTTAGTGGTCGTATCCTCGGCCTGGCCCTCATCCATCAGTACCTTCTGGATGCTTTCTTCACGAGGCCCTTCTACAAGGCTCTCCTGAGGCTGTAAGTGTATGGCAGACAGTGGTTACACAGCCCTGGTACAGGACAGCAGTGCTGGTCTTGCTAGAGCCTTGGGCCCTCTGTCTCTGTTTTGCTCCAGTCATTCCTGTTAGGGTCTCAGTGCTTTCCTGTTCTGAATGCTTTGCATGTCACTTACACTTTTTAAGGTAGTTAAAGGCATTTTGAGAGTTTACATAAACAAAAGAGAAGATTCTATTAGCAAAACATCATATAATGTACATACATCAGCTCCTGTAAAATTTATATTACAAGTATTGCATTAAGCAGAATTGATTCATTTATACCTTATAAGATGTGATAGAAAAACACACTGAATGTCTGAATTTTAAAAATTAAGTAGACACACTGTCATTATTTCTCCTCAAAAGTCCACCCCCTCGCTTCAGACACAGTTACCCAGTCATTCTTGCCACTCTCTGAAGCAGTTCTGGAAGTTCTCTTTCCTGAATATCTTTATAAAATGTGATCCAAAATGCAGTGAATGGCATTGCTAAGTGCCATCCCACAGAAAGACAGGCTCATAAAAGCATTATAATGTGTCCTCATCCACCTTGAATGGCACTTTGTGACTTCTGGCTCTTCTCCAAAGTCAAATGACCATGAAAGGTAAACGTTTTGAGTGAATTCAGGACATTAAGGCAGCTATAACAGCACATGTAAAGATACTCATGAAAGAGGACTTCCAGAGTTGCTTCAGAAAGTAGCAAGAAAGATGGGGTAAATGTATCAGAAGAGAGAGGGAGTACACTGAGGGGGATTAATGGTAATGTCTTTTACTGTGATAATTTTTTCTAAATTAAACATTCGCTGCACTTTTCAATAGTACCTCATAGTTGCTTTTAAAATGAGAGTCCATAAGTCAGTAGTTATTTATAATTTTTTCATCCATTATTGTAACCAATTTCAATAGCTTATTTTCAAAGGAGAATTATTGAATGAAC
This sequence comes from Dolichotis patagonum, assembly GCA_004027295.1. Taxonomy (NCBI): domain Eukaryota; kingdom Metazoa; phylum Chordata; class Mammalia; order Rodentia; family Caviidae; genus Dolichotis; species Dolichotis patagonum. The sequence continues at coordinate 89,406 of PVJX010000640.1, read as the reverse complement.
CAAAACAGTTGAATATATTGACTTAGTAGTATATTCAAAGTTGTCCCAAACAATTATCGAATTATTAAGTCTGTAATGCTTTAACCAAAAGTGGCATAACTACATTTTTACAGCCAGTGTGGGCAGCAATTTGGACCCTAATTCTGTCCATCTTGCTCCCTTGGGATCCACACAGGCCCTGTGACTTGAGTGACCTGGAATATCTGGATGAGGAATTCCACCAGAGCTTGCAATGGATGAAGGACAACATCATCACAGATATCCTTGACCTCACTTTCACTGTTAATGAAGAAGTTTTTGGACAGGTCTGTGTGATGTGGGCGTGGAAAAAGATTTTGTGTTTACTGTGGTGAATACATACGTCTTAATTACTTTTCTCATTGTTGAGACAAAATACCCAACACCCAAGGTTAAAGGAGGAAAGGTTTATTTAGTTCACAGTTTGTAGAGGTTTCAGTCCATAGTTATCTGGCACCAAGGCAGGGTGACATTGAAGAGGAGAAACAGCTCATGGCAGGCAGAAGGTAGCAAAGCAAAAAGGTCAACCACAGCTCTTTTATCTCTTATCTCTTATACAAGCTACTTAGGGCAGGTGACACTGACACCTTTAACACTAGGGCCATTGATCCTAGCATTGCACCATGAATCAATTCCAGCACCACACACTCTAGATTCAGCCACCTCTGAAAAAGCCTCACCTGTGACCACATGAGGCTTTGGAAGGACATCTAAACACAAACCATAACGACATATAACAAAACTGACCATCTTAACCATTTTAAGTACCTTCTAACAGTAGGGCATCCAATCTCCAGAACCATTTTGTCTTGCAAAACTGCAGCTGTACCCATTAAACAACAGGTTTCCATTTCTCTCACTCCCCACCCCAGCTCCCGGCAACCCCATTCAACTTCTATGAACTTGACTGCTCCACATATTTCATATAAGGGGAAACATGCAACATTGGTCTTTTGTGACTGGCTTGTTTTCCCTCACATGATGTCTTCAAGGTTTATCCATGTGGGAGCATGTGTGAGAATTTTCTTTCCTTTCAAGGTTGAGTGATATTCCATTATATAGATGTGTCAGCTTTGCCATTCATCCATTTATCTGTTGATGGGCACCTGAATTCCCTCCACCTTTTGGATATTATGATAATACTTCTACTATGACCATGAGTGCACAAATAAATAAATAGATAGATAGATAGATAGATAGATGATACATAGAGGATTGCTATAGCATATGGTAATGGAATTTTGCTTTTAAACTATAGAACAAGGAATCTCATTCATTCAAACATTATTCTTTGGGGACTATTTCCTTTAATAAATCTGCCCACATCCCTTTCCTTCTTTTTATTGTTATGACATGGATCTCCTTTGTGGAATTTTTAAAATTATATAGGACAGTGAATCAGACACCATTTTTGTAAAGTACACCACACCTATGTAAGGTATTTGTGCTATGTGAAACCACAGGAGTGTTTTCATCATATCCTCCAAAATGCTTATACATATCTCAGAACTATTTAACAAGATAAGATTTCCCATTTGTTTTCTACTAGTATTTTTTATATAACAGTAAATTTTCTGATCAAATGGGTTTCCATTTAATCAAGGAATAACCATCTGAGCAGATTTAACAATTAAAATTTGGAGAGCATCAGTTACAAGAAATCTAAAAAAAAAAAGGAAGAAAAGAATCCCAAAAGCTGTGTAGTAGTGCTGTTGTGAAACTGAAGTTAGAATACTTCGGTAGGACCTTGCATGAATGCGCCATGGTCAGAGTTACAGAATACTGTGGACCACCCAGCACCCACCGCTCCACTGAGAATCTGGGATGGGCCAGAATACAAATTCTTTTGTATTTCTTTTGTATAAACATACCTTGGAAGAATGTTTCATAGATGACTGAGAAAAAAATATTTCTTCCTGCACCTATAGGATACACTTCTATACGGTCAAGAATATGCTACACATTGAAGTATCTTGCCATGTACTGAATTAATTTAAATTTTAATAAAATTTAGATCCCTCAGTTATGTCATAACACTGAATTAAATTTCAACTGAAGTAAAGAAGGAAAAAAGAGAAAAAGGAAAGAAGAGAGAATTTTTATCTGTAGTACTGCATCAAGAAATACTACTATAAGTACAGCACAAAACCTCAAAACCCTAAAAGATTAACATGGTCAAATAAAGGGTTTTTTTTAAACTTCTGTATAGCAAAGTGCACCAAAAGTAAGTTTTAAATGCCATAATGTTATTGTAAAGCCAGGTGTTATGGCACATTTCCTATACATTCAGCACCCTGAGAGGCTGAGGCGGGAGTATCACAAGTTCAAACCCAGCCTGGGCAACTTAGGAAAAACCTATCTCAAAATAAAAAATAAAAAAAAGAACTGGGGATGTAGCCCAGAGCAGAGGTCCTAGTTCAATCTCCATTGCCACAGAAAGGAAAGAACAGAAAGAAACGAAGTAGGAGGGAAGAAAGGGAAGGGAAGAGAAAGGAGGGGGAAAAAAATCTGTGAGCCCTCTGAGATGCCAAGATCTCCCCAAATCAAAATGTTTGCCCAGGAGATGAGCTGCATGGACAAGCATCATAGCTCCCTGTCTCCCCACAGGTCACAGAAAGAGAGTTGAAGTCTGGTGGAGCCAACACCCAGGTGACGGAGAAGAACAAGAAGGAGTACATCGAGAGGATGGTGAAGTGGCGGGTGGAGCGCGGTGTGGTGCAGCAGACTGAGGCGCTGGTGCGGGGCTTCTATGAGGTGAGGCCCGGGGAAGCTGTCAGGGCCTCTGTTTCTCAGCAACCCAGTGAGGACAGCAGAGAGGAAGCAGCAAGCCCGAGCTGTCCTCCAGGGTGTGGAGGACCCGGCAGGGGTGAGGGCTGAAGGGTCACGGTGCCCTGGGAAACACAGCTCTTGGCAGAAGTGAAAATGCTCCCAAAAACTCCAGTGATGTGGCCCTGCTTTGCCAGATGTGGAAGCCTTCAGGGCCTATTGTGAACGCGGTGTGAGCATTTGGGGATGTCATCCACTCTTGCTAGATTTTAATTTTGTTATAGCATCATTTTGTACCGCATCAGCCATGCCAAGTGGTAAACAAAGAAGACAGTGACAGCTTCTAGGCTTCCTTCCTGTGCAAAAAAACAAAAAACGTGATGTCCTTACACTTCTCCAGTTCAGAAATAATAAGCCATAAATGTTTTCTTGGATCCCAGTTCCTCAAAGATTCTCTTTCCCTGCCAGGAAAAGAAAAGACCCATCAGAGCAGCTTGCCGCCCACCACTAGTTCGATCAAGGTGCCATTGTAGAGGGTCACTTGAGCCGGGCATGTTTGGCACAAACTGTGAAGCCAGAGCAAGAGCCCCAGGAACTAAACAGGTCCTTCCAGACCTTTAAAAGAAGGAAGGAAGTGAAAAGGGAGCAGAAGGAATATCCAGTCATTTTAATATATAATTCCAAGTCCTAACAAATGAATTATAATTTATGTAACAAAGTACACTGTAAGTGAAACAGTGATGGTGATACCTACTAAGTCACTTCAGAATGGTTTCAGGTTTTTACCTTTACAATTCAGTGTTTCTTGGAAATTTCAGTGTGACTTCAGGAAGTCACGTCAGGTTTGTTTGCGACCTCGATCCCGGAATGCGTGTCTGCAGCGGTGCAGACCCTGGGATCTGTTTTTTATTGCCAGCCCCTGAAGGGTTGTGCACCAAATTGTTTACCTCAGTGCCTGCCTTCTTCCATTCGAGTTACCAAAATACCACACTCCAGTAGCGTGTATGTACCAGAGGTCTCTTTCTCAGTTTTTAGAGGCTGGAACGTCCAAGACGAAGAGACATTAACAGATTCAGTGTCTTTTGGTTCACAGATGGCAGATTCTTGTCATGTGCTCACTCAATGGAAACAAAAGGGGTCTTTCTGGAGCCTTTTTGATAAAGACCATGAACCCCATTCATGAGAGGTATACCCTAAGACCCAAACGCCTCATCTCCTAAGGCCATCACCTTGGTGGTGAAGATTTCAACGCGTGAATGGGGAGAGGGATAAACGTTCAGAACATAACAGTGATTTTGAATGTAAACATAATTGCATGCTGAAAAGAAAAAAAATGGTAAATGATGTCACGTCCCCAGTTTAACCCACAGCAATAATGACAGTGACCATAGCCTCCCTTGGCGTACGGGGCTCTGTGCTGAAGCTCATCTGTGTCTCAGGTTGTGGACTCAAGGCTGGTCTCAGTGTTTGATGCCAGGGAGCTGGAGCTAGTGATTGCTGGTACTGCAGAGATTGACCTGAATGACTGGAGGAATAATACCGAGTACCGGGGAGGTGAGTGAGCCCTGGGTATGAAGATCCTGTCACACATGGAGTTCATCATTTTGGAGGAAAAAATTTTTTGGCTGGGGTGAAATTGATGTAACATAAAACTGACCATTGTAAAATGAGCAGCTCAGCCTGGGGACATAGCTCAGTGGCACAGCACCTGCCTGGCAAGCATGAGGTCATGAGATTGACCTCCAGTACCAAAAATAAATAAAATAAAATAATAAAATAAAATAAAAAATAAATGAGCAATTCAATGCAATTTATTACATTCACAGTGTTCTCCAACCAGATAATCTATGGTTAGCTCTAAAATATCTTTATCACCCCGAAAGGGAACCCTGAACTCAATAATTGGTTGTTCCCCACCTCCTAGTCTCCCCTCTCCCCAAACCTTCAACCATCTATATGCATTCTGTTTCTATGAGTTTTCTACTCTAGATATGTGGGATAAGCAGAATCTACAAAAGTCTTTTTATGTCTAGTTCTTTCACTTAGAATACGATCTTAAGATTTAGCCATGTTGTAGCATGTTTCTGTTCTTCATTCCTGTTTAAGGTTGAGTAATAGTCCATCGTATGTACACATATGTCAATGTTGTTGTTGTTGGTATTGCTATTTGCAATGCTGGGGATTAACTACAGAGCCTTGTGCATAATAAGCCAGTGCTCTACCAGTGAGCTACATCCCCAGCCCAGCCCAGCCCAATCCATCACTTTCTAAAGACTATAAAAGGCATGGCCTTCCTTTAGAACAAACCAGGTTCTTACACAGCTTCCAATCTGAACCCTCCTTCCAGGGACTGTAATCTCTGGCCACACTCTTGAGTAAAGGCTTACAGAGGATATCTATCCAGAGACCGGCTCATGAGTAGATTTTGAGCTGGAGCCCTCTGCACCTCTGTGATCTCTCTCAACCCCTCCTATCTATTTACCCTGCATGCTTCCAAACTAGACTCCCTGAAACTTGTTATCGCTTTGTGGTAGTCAAGGTTAACCCAGGAACTTCACACTCAGCTACCTCCCCAGCCCTTTTTTTAATATATTATTTTTTACACAGGTTCTCTCTAAGTCACCAAGTTTCCCAGGCTGGACTCATACTTGCCATCCTCCTGCCCTGGCCTCCCAGAGCGCTGGGTTACAGGCCTGCACCACCATACCTAGCCTGAAACACCATTTTTATTAGGACGCTTCCCTACCCACAAAACACACTCCTTGTGGATGTTTATAAAAAGTTTTAAGACTCATAACCCTTTCTTCACATAAAATTTTACAGTGAAACACAGTGGCTCACAGAGAGAGAACTGGGGGTGCCAGTAGCTCTTTAGACCCCCACTATACTCTGCAACTAGAACTTCTAGGTGGGCCTGGTATGGCATCTGCGGGTCTATGGTGTTGGTCATATCATCTCTGCCTAGAAGTCAAGGCCTCTAGCACTGCCAGTAATTTCCTTTCCCTCCTCATCAGGTGCCCACTGTGCTGGCCAGCTGAATGGTCCCTGCTTGTTTGTTTGCATATTTGTTTGTTTCCATCCTTATTATTATTTCCTCTGCCAGAAATGTCATTCCCCTTTTCTCCACTCACCCAAATCCTGAATTTACACCCCAAGTCCTTATAAAGCTCTCTGTTTCTGCCAGAGCCCATGCAGATTTCATATATCTAACTGCCTCTTGTATTTATGATGTATCATTTATCTTAATTTAACCAGCTTGGTCTTTCCAGCCTACTAGGAGAGGGCCCAGTATTCCTACATGGGTCCCACAAGGCCCCAAGAACTACTGCTTAATAGCCCAGCACCTTTAGCCACATTGCTGTTCACCCCCAGCCTCTCCCAAGGCTCCTGAGCATGGAGTTACCAGGAGATAAAACATCAGATCAAAGGAAATAGGACAAAATCCTGCATCCACACAGGGTCTGTGTCTCCTAAACCTTTCTGTTCTTTGTCGACATTTACGTAAGGCAAGGATATTTAAAGTGGTGTCCCAATTGTTTAAATAGGAAATATCTCTGAGGACATCTCCAGGATATAAGGTCGTTTTACAAAATAGCTATTTTTCTAAATCTGCTTTTGGTTTAAAACTTGACCTAGCTACACAAATCATTTTAGACCTAACCTATCTAAAGGCCATTTTTAGAAAAATCAGCCACAGGTCTGTAATTCTAGCACTCAGGGAGGCTGAGGTGGAACAATCTCAAGTTTGAGCTGAGTGTGGGCAATTTAGGGACTCAGGGAGACCCTGTCTCAAATTTTTAAAATTTGAAGAAGGCTGGGATGGCCCTGTGTTCAATCTCTAGTACCACAAAAAGGACGAAAGGGGAAGGAGGCAAAGAGAAAAATAAAATCAGCAGATCCAAAGCCACTGTGCAGTTAATATACCTTAGCTGTATCCCATTCCTTTCCCTTCTCCCCTTGCTCCTCCTTCACAGCCTCTTTCTCCCTCCCATTGCTCTGATCAGGCTATCACGATGGGCATCTCGTGATCCGCTGGTTCTGGGCCGCGGTGGAGCGCTTCAATAACGAGCAGAGGCTGAGACTGCTGCAGTTTGTCACAGGAACGTCGAGCGTGCCCTACGAAGGCTTCGCAGCTCTCCGAGGAAGCAATGGGCTTCGGCGTTTCTGCATTGAGAAATGGGGGAAAATCACATCTCTCCCCAGGTACAAGCTCCTGCGAACCTTCAGGAAACTCCCTGAAGAAGGCGAATTTCATCTTTGCCATTAGAGGTTGTATGGTCATCCTCTGAGATGAACTCTTGCTTGTCACCTAGAGGGTTGTGATTCAAGTTATTAGTGGAAGGTATAGGTGAGATGTCCCTGAGGCTTGGATTGAGTCTTGGTTTGAATGATGGATGTATTGGTCTGAATGTCAGTCATAGGTAGGTTTCGAATGTGTGTAGAGTCCACCTTCATTTAAAGAGGAATATCTAACATGGGGTGAGGGAAGTAAGGGCAGTAGTGTAAGGACACTGGAGTCCCAAAGTAATGCTTCCAGCACGATATTGTACTTCTCTAGCCTATCACTTGATAGTTGATAGGGTAGTTATATACGTGTGTGTGTGTGTGTGTGTGATAATTTTCCCACTTAGTTTTAAAGAATTACATGATAAATTTAGGAAAGGAAGAGTAGGGATCCAAGCAGTTTTACAGAATAAATTTCTCATACTACATATCTTCTCTATGCCACTCTGGGTAACATAATCCTGATCAGTGAAACAAAGAACACCAAGGAATACTCCTATAGAAACCGTGTGGTAACAAATGTCATTTGAAGTCTCTGCCATAGCATCCTAAGCATGCCTGATTGCATCCGATAAATACTACTTTCTAGAACAACAGATAACACTGATCCTTACTTCTTCATCTGATATTTTCTAACTAGAAAAAGAAGATTTGCATTTCATTCAGACCTGTCTGTGTTGACAGGACCACAGCTTTCTGTTACTGGACAAACACTTGGGAAACATCACTTTAAAAAGAAGACAGGTTTATTTGGGGGATTGCCGCAGCCCAGTGTGGCTCCTGAGGTTCTTGGGGTTAAGGACCGGCGAGAGGATGAGAAAAATAAAGAAAAGACAAAGCTGGGGTTAGGTGGAGCCCTTATCCTCCTGATGGGAGGAAAGGAACTGCTCAACCAGTGTAGCATGTTTATTTATACCCTCCAAAGAAGAATATCAATTCTAATCCCACTGCCTAGCAACTTGTACCCCTGGCAGGCCTGGGCCCCCTGCCTTCTCAGTGCTGGAAAACCTTGTTTACATAGTCTGTTTTGGTTTCTTTGCTTTTTCTGGGCTGGACTTACTTCAGCCCCACACATTGGATCAATCTCCAGCTTCAACAGCTCGGCTCCCAACAGGAGATTGGTTGTTTAAGGAGCTTGAACAGGTAGGGGTAGAGTGTGGGCTTATGGATTTGGGGACAGAAGCATTGATGAGCTTCAAAAAGAGTGGGCTTAGCAGGATGAGTATGAGACGCATCTGAATGAATGAGGCTGTGGTTAGGCGGTGGGAAAAGATGGCTGAAGGGATTACACAGCTTTCTCAACTGGCTTCACACCTGAGTGAACAACCAGCCATCATCATGGTTGCCCCTGTTGTTTCTTTTGGATGCCTTTGAGCAATCTCTAGTGGACAGGACAAGACTTTCTGTGGCACTGTATTGGTTAACACTTGAGTGGATAACTTAGAAAAACTCAAGGAGACAGAGGGATCAGCTGAGCAATTGACACAGGCCAGAAGGCTAAACAGTGCACCAAGTGACACCATCTAAATCTAGAATCATCCCAAAATTTCCAGAACTCTAGGTTAACATCAACATGATGAAATTCGACATGGCAGGACTGGAAAGATCCTTGTGGAGTTTCAAAACATCAGTTAGGAGACTGAAGGTAATTCACATGCCAGTAGGTGATGTAGAAAAGTCCGGGTCTTAAGCCTCAAGCGTGACACAGTTCCTAAAATCATTATACCAGTCATGACTGCATTATGAGAGAGTCTGATGTTTAAATGATGATTCACAGGTTATGAAAGGCATTTATATGCATTCTGTCAATGAGCCTCCCAATAACTCTCTTGGGTCCTCACAGCAGGTATTATTAGCCCCATTTTACAAGTGAGAAAACTGAGGCTCAGACAGATTAACTGACTTTCCCAAGGTCATAAAGCTGGCCAATGGCTAGACTGGAATGAGAAGAGATGCACAGCCTGTGATCCCTGCTTTCTTCCCCGGCCCACATCTGCCTGGGGTCTCGGCCTCTAGCACAAGGAATCGGGTCAGGGAGCACTGTTGCTGTGGGAGCCACGGCTGGAGGGCAGCAAGCACACAGGAATGCAGAGACGGAGTGAAATTTGATTGAGTTCATTCTGGATGACAAACTAGAACTTGGCTAAGGAAGTGAACCAACACTGTTGACCAATACAATAAAAGCAGCTAGTAAACAAACTCTGGATGTTTTAACTGTTATTTATTCTTACTTTCCATTTATCCCTCTAAATTGTCTCAGGATTAACTTCTTTCCAACTATCTTGTAAATACAAGGGGATTTTTTCCCCTATAATATTTCTGCTCTCATGTGCCATTAAAATGACCAGAGGGAAAAAAGCAAGGCGGTATCTGCTTATAACTCACTCCTGGTGAATCCACCTAGCACCCAAAGCACTCGAGGGACTCGTCTGCCCCTCTTTACCTGGTGAGCCATAGCCTAGTGTACATTCCAGTTTCCATTTTTCTAAACAGAGAGAAGAATCACTGCCATCATTGTCCACCTCAATTTACTGACTTTCCTTTCGCTCTCACTCCAATACTGTGGTGTAGGTAAAATATTTAAGTTGTTTTCTTTTGAAGTGAACATAGGTCAGGTTGACTCTCAGGTAAGGCCTGAAGAACTCTGCTCGCTGTTGTCTTTTGAGGTGGGAAGAGGAGAGGAAGGAAATAAGGATGAGGGACAGTTCCCCAAGGACAAGATGGCAGCAGTTCTGAGGAGAAGTGGGTACTGGGAGATCCGCTGACATTTTCCTCAGTGCCCCTTGTGCAGGAAAAGGCACCTTCTCTCTCCAGTTCCCTCATTCCCTATCCTCAAAATAATCTTCCATACCCTGAGTGTTCTTGCATCGGCCTTCACAGAGATCTGGTTCTGGTACTCTGGTTATAGAATTCAAAACAAAAGTACAGATAGTTCCCAGAGAGATATTATGATTGAAGGAGTTTAATGTCCCAAATAAAATCCAGTGGAGGAAATTTAGTTTTATTTGTGCATGCATTAGTTTCAGTTTTTTATTTGACTGGATTGGATTGGAGTTGGAGTGTCCTTTCTGTGCTGGTTGGTGTCTCCAAACACTATTTCAACACATGCCTCCTTCTAGGGAGGAAAAAGGATAAAATTAACTTTCAGCAGCACCCATTCCCCTTTCTCCCTTCTTTGGTACAGGACCCAGCATCAATAAAAGTGCGTAGAAACAAAAAACTCTCAATAGTGCATAGCTAGTCAGGTGACTTAGGTGCCACAGGAGGAGTCCCTGTGTGCTGTGCCTCAGTTCTAACTGCTAGAGATCCACAGGAGCATTTTCTGGTCCCTATGTGAGCAGCTCAGCAAGGAGGGCATTCATAGTCCAAAGCAGACTCTGGCAAGCATGGGCCTGCAGAATGTAGCACATGACAAGTGAGACAGACCCCGGGGCAGTGATGTGAGAATGCCCTGGCATTGAGAGAGGGCTGTCTCAAAAAGCTCAGCTCTTCTCAGAAATACAACACTTCAACTTCAGGGAATGTGTACTTGCATGTAGAACTTCTAGAACTTCTAGAACTTCTAGAACATTGTGGATTCCTCCAGAATACGCTTGGTTTACAGCAGCGTAGAAATCAGAGGTAGGCAAAGAGACTTAAGAATCTGATCCTTTAGTAGTAATTATTTTTCTTTGTCCTTCACAAATGAAGGACATTTAAGTTTATATCTCAGTTGCCAAAGTGAGTTGGTACCACAGAGTTGACCACTGGTTCGCTAGTGTAATTTGCTTACAAATCCCAACCACCCATTTCTAGTTGTTCCATTTCCTCAACTGGTCCATTCTGATTTGTAGTTTGCAGTGTTTCATAACTGCCCTAAGTCATGGTCCTCTTCATTTTTATTTCCCACTGAAGTCACAGATATATCCAGAGCCAGTTTTATCACTGAAATACTCTTACCAATCTTTTCTCCTCCATTTAGGGCACACACATGCTTTAACCGATTGGACCTTCCACCGTATCCCTCTTACTCCATGTTGTATGAAAAGCTGTTGACAGCGGTAGAAGAAACCAGCACCTTTGGACTTGAGTGAGGAAATGGAGCCTCACCTTGATGTTTTCCTGGCCAATGACATCACCCTTCCTGGGATGAGCCCTTTCCTATTCCCTTCATCAACTCTCCTTTGATTTTGGTATTCCATTATTTTTATTTTCAAACCAAATCAGGATTGACAAAAGCTGTGCATGAAGAACTGCCTTCTTCTAAGATCTAACCTTCAGGCTTCTCTCCTCTGTTTTCAATGAACTGCTAGCCTGTATGCAATATTAAAAAAAAAAAACAGCTGTCTCAAGGTCTGTGTATATCTCCACATACCTCCATTACTAACAATGAAATACGAATGCAAGTTATGCTACACTTGACCAAATGGTAATAAATGTTTACTTCCATTTCTATCATTTAAGGGAAAATTTAAGCATTTGCATTCCAAGCTTTTAAATGCCCATGGCTTCTGAGCAAAGCTACCATTTTTTTTTAGCATTTCTAACAATCAACTCTAGACCTAGGAGCTGATCAACTCTTTGTTTTCCTCCCACACGGCTTTTCCCCATGTGTACTACCCATCCAAAGGACAGCAAGTGGCAACACTGAAATTTTTATACGTTCAACTCATGATTCACAGGTGGCATCCGTCCCATCGGCCGGAACTAGCCCAGACAAATGGTGCAAATATGATACGTCCAATAATTAACAACATCGAGATAAACATGCCCTGCCGATGTAACATAGTGCATCGTGCAATTATTGCAGGGACCATGGGCTCAACTTGAATTCAGAGAAGTCAGGAGATGGGGGAGCACCTCCAGGAAGCACCACACAAGAAGCACAAACTTGTGCACGTGTTTACGAAAGAAATATTCCTTGAAGTAGGCTGAAGGATGAGGCCGCAACCCCAGTGCATTGTATAAAATGTGGCAAAACAAACAGGAGAAAGGAGAGAAGGACTTAGTACATTGATTTGAATACCTGAGGTTCTGTACTGTTTTGTTCGATCTAGGTACAGTTCTTCACAACAGGAAAAAAAATATATGTAGATATTTCATGACTTTTGTTTGTTAAGGGCACATTTGCTTATTCAGCAGGTGAACCTTGCTGTTTCTATATGCTGATGTTTTTTTCAGTTTTCTTTTTTAACTCATGGTGGCCAAGTTCCTCCACATCTGGTCATCCACAGAGACCACACTAAGAAGCTGCAGAGAGTGACGGTGCTTGCTAGGGTTCAAGGGCAATCTGTACTTCTCCTCTGTCCGTAGCAATCCTCCAAAGGCACGTTCATTTGTGTCAAAATAAATATCCAGTTTCTTTTAGCATTCAGTAAAGAGATATCTTTAAAAAAACTTTTGTGTTTTCGGAAAAAACGGTTGCAGGCTCTAAAGACCTCACCTCTACATTTGAGATCAACCCAACCACAGTGGTCATTTGCTATTTTTGTAATCCTGGTTTCCCCATGTTGTCTGAAATGTGTCACAAATGAAAGTGTTGTTCTTCACTGGGAAAAGGAAAGTTAAAGAGACCTGATTCTGTAAATGGCACATTATTTTCAATGTATTAAAAGAGGGAGAAATGTGAAAACTGTAAGACAAAATTAATTTCAGATGAAGCTATGTCTTGTGACTCATTATATCAGTTTGTGTATAAACAGGATGTTACTTGTATTCCTTGTAGTCTGAAAGAAAATAAACTCTGAAGTAGAATAAAACTCTCAACAAAATAGAAATTAGTTACAATGCCCAGCACCATTTGCTGCTGTTTTTCTGTTCTCATTCAGGGAGTGTACATTATAGAAATTTAGCCTGTATGTAATATTGCCTAAAAAGAATCTTTACCAAGATGGAATGGAATGTGTAAATCCTATGATTCAGAATTTGAGGGATATGTAAAATTTAGTACACATATCGATACCTGAAAAGTAGTGGATTCCAGTACAGCTGTTATACATGAAATGAGAATATTAGGATTATGTAAATCATTTTATCATATCCTTATTCTCTTTGCAGAATATGGAGGGGCATCTTTGATCTTTAGAATTTAGTATTATGCATACTTCATCAACTTTTTTCAGACTTTTTTGATTTTTGGGGGTGGTACTGGGGACTGATCCCAGAACCTTCACACTGAACTACATTACCAATCTTTTTAAATTTTTTTTCTCAGTACTAGAGATATCATCCAGGACCTTTGCACTGAGCTGCATTGCCAGCCTTTTTTTCTTTTTCTAATTTTGAGACAGGGTCTCAGTAAATCGCTAAGTAAATCACTCAGTAAATCACTAAGTTGCCTGGGCTGGACTCAAACCTCCTGTCTCAAACGTCCCAGAGTGCTGAGATTACAGACATGCACCACCACACCCACCTATGTTTTTGTACTTCTATTGTTTGTCAAGCATTGGAAAGGAAGAAAAGTGCTCAAAAGATAGAATCTGTTCATGGAGAGCTTTATAATTTCATAAATACCTACCTAATCTAGTAAATATATTAGTTAATACTTGCCATATATGAAAACAAGTTATCATAAACATTACACATAAATATGTAATTTGGGTGTCAGTGATTTTTCAACTAACTTTTCCTTATCTACCACCTCTACCATAGATGCCTTGCCCGAGATGTAGCTCACCAAGTGTAACTCAGAACAGCATTTCATAAACGTGCAAAATGCTGTAAGAGATACTAATGTCAAAGTCACCTGAGAAAATGTGAAGTTCACTTAACTTGGCGGGAACACTGCATGCGAGCCTTTCTTAGAGGAAGAAAATCAACATGTAGCAAAGTTCAGTAACCAGTCCCTAACAGGATCCTTTTACCTCATACCTAAGTTTGATTGTAAAATCACACGTAATTTTCTCCTACGTATGAAGAAATAGCTGTAAAATTAAATGTTTCCACGAATTGCAAGAGGTGGAGCCATAAACCACCTCAAGTAATGTAATTTAAAGCATAAGGGAGATCTATTTGTTACAATATATATTTGGGTTTTTTTTTTTTTAATTTAAAGCATGAATTCTCCCTGAGGAGGAAAATTGCAGAACTAATCACCTGTAAGTCACAACCCCTCTAAAACCAGATACTGTTTTAGCAAGAGTTTTAGTAAAAGTGTAAGATGCTTTGTGGAGAGACAAGCAAGAATAAGAGAAATTTTATGTTACAATTTGGAAAAATGCTTTAAGGTATTATAATAACTTCATGGGCACCACAAACATTTTATTCTAAAATATGAAGAGAATTATTCCAAAATAAAAACCAACTGTGCAGGGTGGGAAGAAGCATCCTAGATCTACTGAATTCTTTGTGACTTCTTTTGTACATAAACAGGCAGAAGTTGTGAAAAATTTTTACCATCCTCACTTTGTACCACAAAAAATTGAGAGGAAAGTGGTAAGAACATTAAGAAAAAGAGATATATGTTTTGGGGGCAGGCTTTAAATATGCAATATTTAAATCTCTTTCCTTTTAATACATGACCATGTGTCCTTTAACTGTGGGAATACTTGTGTGGCAAGCTACTGAACTCGTTTTCAGGACAAGTTCTAATGTATCAGTCAGATTGTCAGTCCATGTGTCAAACCATGTGCATGAAATTTGTGTTCAGAACATTTCTCAAAGACCACAAATGTTTTCCCAGTCGAGATGAAAACACTTTCAAATGAAAGTAGTTAGAACTTTACATAACAAATGTGGTGCTTTATTATTATTATGTATTTCAGTGTTCATGATTAAAACTACTGCAATACTATATCATAAGAATCTGGGATGGATGTTCCCAGCATCACAAGGTCCAAAAGAGAAAGTGTTATTTTCCTGTTAGTGACATGTAGTCCCTTTGTTCTAGTAGAAAAAAGAAAAAAAAAAATGGTGCCTAGAGGTAGTATATAGAGTAAATATTGTTCAATTAGCCTACTTCCTGCAGCTTCAAGTTTATCTAAGGAAACGTCTATAACAATTTTGTTAAAAAGTCTTTGTTGTAGTCATAGCAGGAGAAGTCCACGTCACTGGGCTGATTTTGCTTACATCGACAAGAAAAATGTCACGTGATACTCAGGCCGCGCTTTCTCTTCGATCCTACACCTTTAAGGAATGTCAATAAACTCACTTTGGTATGGCATGGTGTGTGCTCCTTATTGAAAAGGGAAATCCGGGGTCCACATCACCATCTCTGTCTTGCCTCCTCTTCCTGGATATAAGCAATAGAACAGCACAGAAGGTTTCCAGTCAGTGTGACAGCCAATCCACAAGGGAGGAACATCATTTGTGAAAAGACAGTGTGTGCTCACAGATCCGTGAATAAAGGAACAGCTCCCGTTAAGAAGGTCCTCGTGCACATGGGCGTCATTTTCTGAGCATCCTTCAGGTAGGGCCAGAGGATACTGGCATGTATGAAACCCTTCCGGGTGAGAAGCTTCCACCAAGACTTCTGGCCACAGCCTGCTACCCAGTGTGGCCCTAGGACGAGAGTTGGCAGCACTAGGAAACACACTGTGCCCTCAGGCACAAACCACAGGTGGATCCCTTCCTCCCAGGCCTCCAGAAGCCCACCGTGTAGCTCTCACAGCGCGGGGTCAGAGGCTGATTTATTTGGGTGAAGAAACGTATTTTATTATGAGGGAAAAATAGGAGTAGGATTGAAAGAAGGAAATCCACAGGGACTGACAGCATTAGGGAGACCTACAGATGATACATTTTTATACACATGCTTGAGTTGCTTTACTTTTTTGTTTTTGGGGGTTGGTTTTTGTTTCTGACACAGACAGCTTATATTCAAGGTACAGTTAAGATACATTTCTGGGGGATGATTCTGTTTCCTCTCTTCTGTTTCTTGGTCTCTCTTTCTCTCTGTCTCTCTCTTGCCCTCACCTTCGCCCTTTTCCCGTCCCTCTCTCCCTCTGCCCCTTCCCTCCATCTTGCTGTCCTGATACTGAACCTAGGACCTCACATATATTAGGCAAGTGCTTCACCGCAGTGCTGCACCTCACAGATGATTGTTTGTTTGTTTGTTTGTTAGAGATAGGGCTTTAAGTCCCCCAGCCTGGTCTCAAACTTGTGTCCTCCGACTGACCGCAGTATCCCAACTAGCAGGGGTTACAGGTGTGCTTCCCCACATGGGGCAGAGGATATTTTATAGCGGAAAACATGAACAGTTAGGGAAGAGCAGACTGACCTTTATATTTAGTCAGCAATCACCATCTTCACAGCCAGGGATGAATGCAGGTTTCTTTGCCTGGCTGTCCTATCTTGGAGGCACAAAGAGAGTTGACTTGCTCAAACCCACTAAGCTTTACTTTGGGGGCTAACAAGATGCCCTGTCACCAACTACCCCTTGGGGCCCTGCACCTGGCATCACCATTAGGAAATCTGCTGAGAGCGTGTGCAGAAGAGGTGGGAACAGAGAATGTGCCATTGGGCCAGGTGGAATCCCCAGCTGGTGTGTATTCTCCAGAGAGGAGAGTGCCAGTTCACAAAGCCCCTCTCTGTATCTTTGCTAGAGCATTCTTATGAAGCAACACAAAATGTTGGTGTAGCTGTGCCTGACAGCTTGAGATGAAGGTTATCAGGGAGCTGGTTCTGAGGACTATGAGAGACAGTTATTCCACCTCTGTTTCCTAGATTCTGGTGGCTGCTGGGAGACTGGCATTTTGTGGCTTATACGTCACTGTCTTCATCGTCCTATGATGTTCTCCTTTTGTGCATGCCTGCATGTGGATTTGTGTGTGTGCATGCTCGTGTGTGTACAAATCCCCCTTTTCATAAGGACACCACTTATGGAAGAGTAGGACCCATTCTAATCACCTCATCTTAACTTGATCAGCTCTGTAGCGATTCTAACTCCAGTTAAGGACACACTTGAGGTACAGAGACAGGACTCCAGTGTACAGTATCTTCTTTTGTGGACATAATTCAACCCATGACATCCTCTTTCCTGCTACCTCGCCAACACTGAACAGTACTAATGATATACACTGATATGCCTTTCATATATCACCCTATGAAATGGCTCATTTTATACCCTTACTTTAAGCTGAAAAAAAATGGCCTTGCTTGGTGGTATATACCTATCACCCCAGTACTGTGGGACATTGAGGCAGGAGGAGCCCAAAGTTTCAGCACAACCTGGGAAACTAAGCAACTTATTGGGACCCTGTCTCAGAATTTTAAGAGGTATGGAAATGTTGCTCAACACAAAAGTTCTAGGTTCAATCCCAAGTATTGTGAGAGAGAGCGAGAACAAGATAGAGACAGAGACAAATTAATAACTCGCCCAAAACCACATAGCTAGTAAAGACATAGCTAATATTTGAGTACCAGGAGGCTGGTCCAGGACCAAGCATTCAAATACTCCCACATGCTATATTCATTCAATTAATCATTTACTGCATAGAGCAAGTAGCTCCCCTTAATCCACAAAGGACACATTCCAAGATCCTCGGTGGATTTCTGAAACCAGATAGTCCTGAGCCCCATATACCTGATAACCTAAACAGCTACCAAATTACAACAGGGCAGGCAGTGCATGCATCATGGATGTGCTAGACAAGAGAATCAGTCACTTTCTGGTCAGGACAGAGCAGGATGGCACAAGCTATCTTACAGCAACCATTTTTGGTTGCTGTAACTGCAAATACACACCTATTAATAGCTAATAGACACATGAGAAATCAATAGTTTGACCATCACAGAAATAAAAATTTGAACAATATTCAGTGGATTCCTGAATGAGTCTATTATATAGTCACTAGAATAGCTTACATTATAAAAGGCAAAGAATGCAAAATGTTGGCAAGGATGTAGAGCATTGCTGGTAGAAATATACATTGTATAACTACTATTGGAAGCCCTTTTCCAGTGTTTTAAAAATATAATCACCTATGCCATGACCCAGAAATTCGACTCCAGGTATTTCCCAAGGGAAATTAAAACATGTCCACACACAGCTTTCTATGAGAGTAGTACAAGAATAGTAGCTTTGGTCACAACAGCCCCAAACTGGAAACAGTCCAACTATCCAGCAACAGGAAAATGGGAAAATACAGTGTGAACTGTTCATAAAAGAAAATACTACTCAGCAACGAGAAGGAGCTTCTGGTATAGACAACCACATGGACAAACCTGAGAAACATCGTGCAAAGTGAAAGAAACCAGATACTCAAGATACTTCGTGCATTTGTATGAAGTTCTAGAACTAGTAAAACTCATTTAAAGTGAAAGAACTCAACAGAAATTGCTTTGAGCAAGGAGGGGGCTCACTCCAAAGGAGCAAGTGAAACTTGCTGAAAGTATGGAATATTCTGTGTCTTTGCAGGGTGAAGCTTCCATGGATGTACACATCTTCAAAACTATTGAGAAAAGTGCCATTACATCACACCCCAATTTTTCAAAATTTCTGTTATAGAAAATTTTAAACCATGGGAAAAGTGTGAGCTAAAAATTAAATGCATTAGGCAATGTAATAAAAAATATTATGACAGATTAGACTGTATTTCAGGCATGAAAATATATTCACTACATGTTCAGATGAAAGGGAAAATGTACTCATATAAACAATACATACTGGAAGAAACAACATTTCTTCCAGTACTCGTGTGAGTAATTTTTAAAATATAGCTACGTAATGATACTTAGGTAGCTATATTTTAAAAATTACTCGTGAGTATTGAGTATCATAAAATGTTGTTTTATGATATGTATATGATACTTAGATATAGATATAGATATAGATATAGATATAGATATAGATATAGATATATAGATATATAGATATAGATGTATATATGATACTTAGGTATACATATGCCTTGAACTTGTTATGTAGTCCAGGCTGACCTCGAACTTGCAGTGATCCTCTTGTCTTATCCTCCCAAGTGCTGGGATGAGAGGCATATGCTGGCACACCTGGCCCAGAAAATATTTTATACTAAGTGGTAATGAAACTATAACATATGCAAACTTGTAGAATGCAGTGAAAGCTATTCACAGAAATATACAGCCTAAAACACACAAATTAAAAGAGAGGAAACAGTAACAGATAATGTAAATGTCCTAAAGAAAACTAAAAATTAAACACAAAAAATAGGTGAAGCATATTATAGAAAAATAAAGTTGGAAATTAAATAGAAAATATGCATCTTAAACCCAAAAGTTAATTTTTGAGAAAACAAATAAAATTTATAAGCCTCTAACAAGAGTGATTGTGAAAAAACAAAGACAAATCAGAAATATCTAGAAACAAGATAATAGTTTAGTACGAGACTTTATGCCAATAAATATGACAAATTCCACATTAACAAAACTTCCAAAGCTGACACAATATGAAACAGAATATCTGACTTCTTCAATATTTATGAAAAAATTGAATTAACTTTTTTTACATACCACAAAGGCAATATCAGGTCCACATAGCTTTATCAGTGACTTCTCTCAGAGAATTGAAATAGAGGAACACCTTCCAATTAATTTTGTAAGGTTGGCATAATCCTGAGAGCAAAACCTTAAAAGAGCATTAAAAGAGAAGAAAATGGCCAGGCACAGTGGCACATGCCATTAGTCCCAGCTAGTTTGGAAGCTACAACAGGATTTTCTGAGCCCAGGTGTTCAAGAGCAGCTTGTGCAATGCAGGGAGAATCTATCTCAAAATGCAAAAATAAACAAACAAAAATGCTAACTTGATTCACAAGGATAGATGCAAAAATCCTTAACAAAATACTAATAAACTGGCCAAGATAATAGAGAAACATAGACACACACACAAAACATCACGAGTTTATGTTTATGGGTTTATGTCAGCAATGTTAAGTTGATTTTTATATACAGCACTTCCTTTGTCTTTTTCCTTCCTGGCTTCCTTAAACCCCATGGTACTCTACCATGAAAATACAATCGATCCAAGTGACCATGGACTGATTCCTCTGAAACCAAGAGCCAAGATGCCTCCCTTTTAAACTGCTTATTTCAAGTATTTTATCATAGTCACGCAAAGCTGTATAACTATACCTTAAGTGTAAGTGTATATAAGAATGTATCTTATCATAACAATGTAATAGTAAGATTATACTGATAAACAGGAGCAATCATTTAGTAAAATCCAACATGTATTTCCATTTTTTTTCAAAGAAAGGAATTTCTTTAACCTCATGTAAGTTATGTACAAAAAAATGAACCACAAGCATCATCTGTAGTGGTGAAATGTTCAGATGATTCTAAAACTGGAAAGAAAGCAAGTGTGATAATTAACCAACTGTATCAATTCGAGTAAGAAAAGCCCAATTTAATTGGATCAGCATGGCCTGAGTGTGGTTGAGGGTACTGACCAAAGACAGAGGACCCATACCAGGGCAGCTGGTCACCTGAATGGTATAAAGGGGAAATGAAGAATTTGCTTCTGTTTTCTCAGAGGAACTCCAGTCTTCACCTTCACCTTGGACATCATCTCCTGGCTTTCAGCTCAGATCCTTCAGCCTCCACTCCAGACATTTTGGCCTCTGGATATGGACTTAGACAGGGTACTGCACTGAGCTCCAGGCCTTGGACTGGATTCTTTGGATCTCTAGCATGTAAACTGACCTTTGGCATTCTTCAACACCTGACTGGTATAGCAAGGCTCTCTATCACTTCTGTTCACCATTTGCGGGGGGGGGGGTTGAGACAGGGTCTCACTATGTAGTTCAGGCTGGTCTTGAACTCACAGTGATCTTCCTGCCTTGGCCCTCCAAGTGCTGATTACAATGTCATTATTTTATTTTTCCAAGCCAGGGTCTTGCTTTGTAGTTCAAACTAAGTTTACAACTCAGAGTTTTTCTTGGCTATTTTATTAATTTGCATCTCTTTCACTAAAAATATTGATGCCTAATAACAATCCCTTTATTTATTTTATCATAAAATACATATGAAATACCCTCAAGATTACCAATTCTAATTAAATATAGGTAGAAATAAAATTACTACATGTGGGAAGCCAAAGACCTGGGCATCTGAGGACACATGATGCCATGACTCTGCTGTCTGGCACAGGTGCACAGCAGAATACACTTACACAAGCATGACTTAGCATAGACAACGGCGCATGTGCCGCACGGTTATGACGGTACACAAGAATGTAAACTTGATAACAGCTGATACGCACCAGTCGGACAATAAACACGCTGCTGCTTGCTGTGGTCACTGATATCTGTTCCTTGGGCTTTCTTCTGTCTGGGGATCTCACCCTTGAAAATACCCCTTCAGCCCCTCCCCATCCCAACTTTATAAAATTTCCATTTTTTTTATACTTACCTTAAAACAAAAGCCACAGTCCCAGAACTCTGGATGGCTGAAGCACAAGGTTCACAAGTTCGAACATAGCCTGGAAAATTTAGCAACTTAACAAAACCCTGTCTCAAAGTAAAAAATGAAAAGGAATGGAAATGTAGCTCAGCCTGAAGGCCCTGGGTTCAATCCCAGTACAGTACATGAATAAATAAATATCCATAAAGGATGTGTTGAGTTTTCAAAACCCATGTGAAATATTTCTTTTCCCTGTGCATTTATATTGCCCATTTTGTACTCAGAGCACTAGTTTGTATTCAATTTTAGGTTTTACTGTCTTACAAGATTAAGCATATTTGTAACACTAAAATATACATAGTTCAAAAATCAAAATTATATAAAGCAGTTCCCTACCCATCTCCTCCGTGCTATTTCCATCAAATGTTATGTATTTACCAGCCTAGCTTTTATTTCTGTTTTGCCACATACTTGAGGTTTTTTGTTTATCTGTTTTGTGTAATGACGCAGCAGGTTAGAGCTGACAAACCAGCTGAGGAAGTAGGTGTGGCCTGTTAATTTTACAAAATCCAAGGACGCATGCGCAGAACAGTTTCCAGGGCCCTGCAGGTGTACCCAGAGCGTGCTGTGTTCAATTCTTGCGAGAACTTGAGCAGATTTTCTGATAGGACCATCCGGACATGATGCCAAACGGAAGAGCGGGAGAAACAGAAAGGCAGTCTACATTGAGGCCTGTGCTGATCATTTCTTCCACACTGTTTATTGAATTTTCTACATTAAGTCTGTCAATAGTGACTCCACTGTAGATATCAATTTGGCAGCTGGGATTCGGACCTCATGCCATCTCCTCTTATCTCTGGTTTTTCATTTTGAACATTTCCTCGTAAGAAACTGAATGGGATCATGTAAGTTTTCCTCCTTTTGTTTGTGTTGTTCAAACAATGTAAGGGAAGTGAAATTCTTGTTGGACCTAATTCAGCAGCACGTCCACATCGTTGGAGCCTGGCATATGTTTTGGCACAGACAAAAGAGGAAATGTGTATAAAATATTCTGTGACGGTTCTGTTACCATATATATATTGAACTCATGGTTCTCGAACATCTAGGAAGGAAGTCACAAACCAAGAGAGGAGATTCGGGGAGTTTTATTGAATATAAGAATAGGAAGAGTGGCTCCTGGATTTCCAAAGGGGTCCTGAGTAGGTGTCTGCATGACCTCTCAATCCAGAGCTAAGTATAGATAACTAGAGCACAGGAATTGCTCTGTTGTTTAGTGGGCACCTATCATAAGTGGCTGTGTGGATTTCAAATGACTGGAACTCAAGTTTCTAACCCTGGTCTTCAGTATCTAGGGTTTAAAGGAAACTGGGACTTTTAGGGAAAAAATTAGTTATCTTACATTTTAATTTTCTCAGAACTCAGACACTTACTAGGAAGTGGCTGCACCTCCCTTTTGTGGGGAGTGGACTGCATCCCATATTGCTTAAGGAAAAGTACTAATTCACTATCTATTCTTATTTTAATTCTTATCAGTATCACTGGTCACCCAGATCTGTCTTGAGACCCTTGCCCCTCACTAGCTGATTTAGTCATAAACTAACCAGATAAACTATCTTCTACTCCTCTGACCTTTCTATTGAGTTAGGAAGTTAGTGGGACCTCCTTTTACTCTCAAATTTAGCCCATCACAAGGAGAAGGTTGCTCTGTCTTGACCTTGCCTTCAAGAGTTTAGTGCTAACATGAGGTGGGAGATTAGAGCACAGCAAAACAGCTGAGCCACTGGGAATAACCTGTCAATAATGGAGATCCAGCAAGTATACAGAAAAACAGTTTCAAGCTCTGAACCTGGAATTAATAAAAAAAAGTGCTATCTTCAGTTCTTCTCACAAGAACTCAAGCAGGTTTTTGGTAGGACGGCCTATGCCTGACGTCAGCCTGAGGACAGGGAGATAAAAAAAAAAGATGGCGGCCACTAACCTTGTGGCCACTGTGCTCCCTCTTTCATGGTGGTTCCTTCTCACACTTAGAGTGTATTTTTCCTTCTTTAGTTGGCCTGCTCTCAGTCTACAGAGTATGTTCCTCTTCCTACTTTTAATAAATGTAAAACTTTGCTACCTTTCACATTTGTTTTGTCCAATTCTTTGTTTGGGACAAGAAGAACCTAAAAAAGAATCTTAGGAGGAGTCCCCAGCACCCCAAAACCTGGTAACAATGGGAATGGAATCTTTCCATTTGATCCTAGTGCTTGGTCAGAGTAGTGACCAGGGTGGGATCCTGTGGATGGTTGAGCTTTCTGGCTTCAGATCTTGACTCTACCACAGAATAGCTGGTTGAACATATGCTTCGGTTTCTTCCATCTCAAAAATGGAGATAGGTTATCTACATTTTTTTCCTGTGCTACTTTTTAGGTGAGAATAATCCATATTTTACTTTGAGGCCTGCGATCCAATTTTGAGTTAATTTTTGTGAGAGCTGCAGGTCTGTGCATGCTCACTTTTTAGCATGGCTGTCCATTTGTTCCAACATCATTTGTTGAAAAAGCCATCATTTCTGTGTTGTAATGCCTTGATACCTTTATCAAAAGTTCAGTTATGAGGCTGAGAGTTGTTCAGTGGTAAAGTACTTATCTGTCCTGCACAAGGCCCTGGCTTCCATCCTAATACTACAAAAAAGAAAAAAAAAGAAAAAATATCAGTTACCTGTGTTTGTGTGGGTCTATTTCTAGGCTCTCTGTTCTGTTCCATTATTTGATTTGTCTGTTCTTTACCAATGCCACACTGTCTTGGTTACTGTAGCTTCACAGTAACCTTGCAGTGTAAGTCCTTGTATCAGGCAGTGCTTACTAACTAAAACAGATTTAATGCAAGATATATGAATGCATAAGAATTTACGAGACTGACTTACAGTGGTCACCCAGAGTCAGGTGTGGAAGAGTACAGAATCTGTCTGCACACTGGAGGTCCAAAGGCCAGTCAAAGGCCTGGAGCTCAGTGTTGTGGGCTGTACAAGTCTGTATCAGGAGGCCAAAGGATTTGAGATGGAAGCTTGAAGAGTCTTTGCTGAAAGTTTGATGATGTCCAAGGTGAAGGTGAAAACTGGCGCTTCTCTGAAGAAACAGAAGTGAGTCTTGGTTCTTTATTTTCCTTTTATCTCCTTCAGGTGACAAACTGCCCTAGGGTGGGTCTTCCATACTCAGAACTATGCTGATTCAATTTAGTTGGGAATTTCTTACTCCAGTCAACACAATCAGTCCTGTAACATTATTCTTCTTCCACATTGTGCGTCCTTTGTCTCTCCATATATTCCTTGGATCGCTAATGCCATAAAATAAAGTGCTAGAATTTTGATGGGAATTGTGTTGAAATTATAGATCCATATGGTGTTTGAGGCCCCAAGAAGTTATACAAACAATGTCAAGAATACATTAGAGATTTAATCAGTATTATGTGTTAGTTTTTGCATTGAAAACAGAACTTTTGAATTAAAACATTCTTGGGTCAGGCCAGTAAAATCCAGCATAAAACATTCTTTATGCTATCTCCATAATCCTTGCAGAATATATATATATATATATATATATATATATATATGAATTTTACTGGTTCTGTTCTTCTGGAGAGCAATGTACTAAGACATTTCATTTTTATCAGTAAATATCTCAGGATGTAAATGTTAACCTGGGAACTGAGGCCCACATTCATCATTTTTTTTTTTAGAGAGAATGGATTGTACCACATTCACTCAATAGCTCTTCTTTGAAATGGAATAGCTACTTCACTTAATATTCTCTTCATAGCTTGGCCCTTGGATGATGGGGGATTTTCATCTGGCTTCAAGGCAATCTCCTCTTGAAAATATAGCTCTGAAAGAACTGTCATTTTTTTCAAATGTTATCTTTATCTAGAAGGGCTAAATGGCAAAGGAAAAGAGGAGAGGACCATAATGAGTAGCTCTCTTCCAGGCTAAGTTCTAGGGGGGAAAAAGTCACTGGAAGATTAGAGTGCAACAAGACATTTGACCTACAAGCTAATTTTGGCACAAGAATGTCAAGTACAAATCAACTTTTTCTCTCTGACATCACATGTCAAAGGAAAGATGTTGCTTCGCTGAACTGCTAATCTCAAAAGCATGCTCTATCTTTGAAGATCCAAGATCTGTAAGCTACACATAATTTCCCAGAACAATACTCTCATACTTTAAAATATCATAAGGATGTAAGGCGAGTTTCAACCCGAAGTGCTGCGGGGCAAAGAGGGTGTGACTTAAACCCATCAGTAAATAGGGAGTAGCTACATGGGGCTGAGTTACGTTTGAAATAGCCATACTCTGTGCCCGGATGTATTTAGATGAAAATACAGTATTTATATGTATAAAAAAGCAAAGCTTTTAAGACTTTATACCTTATTTATTTATAAAAGTGATATATAACCCTCTAAGAACATTCAGGAAGTATAAAAATTATTCAACAAAAGTCACTTTTCTCAAAGAGAATCACTGTTAGAGTTCTAACACCATTTCATCTTTTCAAGGTGCACTTTTAAAACTATAATACACGGTAGAAACTATTTCAAATTTTTTATAACTATCATTGCAAAACAAGTACTTAAAATCTAGTGTTCTTAAAACCCAGTAAAACTGCTGCATCATAACCATTCAGGCAAATACATATGATATTTAACAGTTCCCTTCCTGCCAGACAGGAGCTAAGTTCTTCATGTTCAATTTGATCACATTTATTCATCAATATTTATGAAGTGTCACACATACACATAGGCTATAGAAATAAATGGTCCCTATCCTGTTTAACTAGGAAAAGAGGACTATAATATGCTCAGAATGCAATTCCATAAAGATAGACACCAGTTAAGATAGAAGCAGTTTTGGTCAGGTAAACTGGTAGAATCAGGGAGAAGACCAAGAGGTGATACCTGGGTTTTTAGAGAGGTACAGAAAACTATATATCAGAACAAAAGAAGAAAACATAACTTATGGTATTAGCCTTCTAGTATTTTCCTCCGTTATCTTTAACATTAGGCATTGAATTACCCTAAAATTTTTTGCCTGTTTTACTGGCAAAAAGGGAACCCACTAAGTAGTGTGTGTTAGTACATGCCTATAATCAGCTATTTAGGAGAATGAAGCATGAGGATCAAAAGCTCAAGTCCAGTCTGGGTAATTTAGCAAAACCATGACTCAATAGGTAAATAAAAGGGCTAGGGACATAGCCCAGTGGTAGGGCATCCCTGGGTAAGACCCCCAGTACCACCGAAAGAAAGAAAGAAAGAAAGAAAGAAAGAAAGAAAGAGAAAAAGAGCCCCATCCATTAATTTATATTTCCTTGGCTATTGGTAAATTTGGATATTATATTTGAGTCTTCAAAAATTATTCTTCTGTTTTCTTTTACCTCTTTCTAATACAGTTTTGCATACCTCTTATAATATATTCCTTATCTATGATGATTTCTGACTACCATGCCAAATTATATTTTGCAAATATTTTGCTATCTTGCCTTTTTTGCATATAACACGTTTTCATATGCAAGAATTTGGAATCGTTAAGTAGCTCACTGATTTGGGGGGCTGGGGGTTACTCGGGATCGAATTCATGACCTGGTGCTTGCCAGGCAGGCATTTATGCCACTGAGCTAAATCGCTGGCCCGCTGATTTATTTTGTAGAAATTACTTCTTTCAGAAATCAGCTAATTGTTATTTCTTTTAGATTTTACACCCTTTTAAAATATTTAATGATTTAAATCATTTGAGGCCTGTTTTGGTTTCTTATGCATTTCAACATTTTCAAAATTATTCTGTTATTCAAAATTATTCTAAGGTGTGATAAAATATACAATGAAGGCAAAGTGACACCCAATGGAAAGGCAGGCTTGTAAAAACGTCAAGGTGTCCTTGTTCACCTTTTTTGCCTGATCTAGCACGGCATAACTTGTGGCTCTTTCCCAGAATCAAAATGACCCTGAAAGTAAACATTCGGAATGTGTTCAGAACACGGAGGCAGCTACAACTGTGCAAGTCCTCAAGAAAGAGGACTTCCAGAATGACTTCAGAAAAGAGGAAGAAAAAGATGGGGTAAGGGTGTTCAAAGTAAGAGAATTTTAAGGGGAAACTTCTGGCAATGTGTTTTTTGCTGTAATAATTTTTTTAAAAATTAAAACTTCACGGTATATTTTAATCACACTTGGCGTATCAACCGTGCCGATTTTGTTAATTATGTGGTTTAAAACATCTATACCCTTTCTCTTTTTGTCTTCTTGTCCTTGTTTAACACACAGAGACACTGTTAAACATCTCAGCTCAAATATAAAAAATATAAATCTAAAAATCTCATGTTTCCCTCTTTAGTCTTGTTATTATGTTCATATATTTCTATGATCTATTTTTAAGACCATATAAATTGAAAATTATTACAACATTCTGATGAATTGGTCCTTTTATCAATATTTTATCAAAAAAGTCATAATTGTTTTTCAATTCCCAGCACCACACACACACACACCACTCCAAAACAAACATAAAAAAGAAAAAATTTTTTCTTATCTCTAAAAGTACTTCTTGCCTTTAAAAACTTACCTTGTTTAATATTTGGATAGCTTTGTGGGCTTAGTTTGATCCCATTTAAATAGCAGAATTCATTCCCCTCTTGTGTTGCCTTCTATTAAAAGTGTCTCTTAGAAGCAATAATATAGTTGTTTTGATTTTGGTTTTGTTTTTTAGGTTCAGGAAACTGAACCAGGGCCTCACACGTGCAAGTTCTCTAGCACTGAGCTACATTCCAGCCCTTTTGTTCATTTGTTTTTGTTTGGAGACAGGGTCTAAGTTGTCCAGACTGGACTCGAACTTGGGATCTCACTGCCTGAGACTCTCAAGTAGCTAACATGATAGGCATGCACCATCACGCTCCATTACATTATTTATCTCACGTACAACTTTTACCTTTCAACTTGGCTGTACAAAAATTCCATCTATTTGTATTTTCCTTGTCGATTCTTTTACTATATAGTCTTTCTTTTTTTGCTTCTATTAGGTTGAATATTTTTATTACTCTCTTAACTTACCCATTTTTCTAGTATTTCAGTTGTTACTGTTATAATATGCATTCTTGTTTATTGAAGCTAAGTACTTTTGTCAATTCCTCAACTATGTGAGAACTTCAGAATATTTTAATTCCATTTACTTTCCCCTATTTTTTGTGCATCATTGTGTATATTTCCTTTATATATTTAAAACCCATGACATTATTTTCATTATTTTATCCAAGTTGTTTGTATCTATATCTAGTCATAGATTAACTCTTGGTATTGAGGGAGCAGCATCTTATATAGTACAGGCTGGCTTTGAACTTATTGATATATCCTAAACTGGCCTTGAACTCATGGTGATCCTCCTGCCTCAGCCTTCTGAGTGCTGGGATTATAGACGTGCACCACCGTGCCCAGCAACCCTTGGTATTTTCTTCATTCCTGTAGACATTTGTAGGATCTCATTTTGGATTATCTTCCATCTGCCTAAAGAACTCTTTTTGGAATTTCTTTCAATGTGGCTCCAGTGATGATCGTAATATTTCTTTACTATAAAAATGCCTGAGTTTTAAGAATATTTTTACTGGTATATAAGTTAGATTGGCAACAAATGTCTCTAGGAGTATTTTAAACACACTTGAAGGTGTTTGGGCTGCCATTGGGTTTTGTTTTGTTTTGTTGAGAATACATTCTTAATTTTATTGTTGCTCTTTTGCGATTTGTTTTCTATGCCTATTTAAATTTATTCTCTGTTTCTTGGTAGTTATGACCTGCCTACCTATGGTTTTCTTTGTTTGAAATCCTGCTTGATATTCACATTTTTGAACTCTGAGTTCATTCGTTTTGAAAATTTTCCCAGCCATTGTCCAAACATTGCCTCATTTCTCTTAGTCCTTCTTCTCTCCTTCTGATACTCCAATTACATGTGTATGGGAATGTTTTACAGTATAGCATGTATGCCATTTTCTCTTCTCTGAACTTTATAATCCTTTAATTTCTGTTGTGTGCATTTTGCTTGACTTGCTAGGTTCATTAATTCATGCTGAAATTGTATATGACCAGTTATTAAACTTACCATGCCATGGTGATTTTAGTGTGTGTCTGTGTGTGTGTGTGTGTGTGTGTGTGTTCTAATTCAAGTTCTAAAACTTAATCTTCTTTGGAACTTCCAGTTCTCACTGAAACTTTCCAATTTGTCTTTTAATTTCCTAAAGACAGTAAACAGCACTGCTTTTAACACTGTCTTTAAAGTTTAATCTGTGGATTGCTGGTGTTTCTTTGTTTTCTCTTAGTTTTAAAGATAATTCTTTGGTGTCCATTTTAAAATTGAGTGCAACATTATGTATAAAATACTGTACAAATATAGCACTGCTCTAGATGGTGTAGCTTTCCTCCAAAGGGAACTTACTATTGCCTTTCCAGGGTGGTCAGCAGACCTTGAAAGGGATGCTCTACCTTCCTTTAACCAGTGCTCTATGTAGCTCTTCAGAAACCCAGAGAGTTTACCAGCATCTCTTCTTTAATGGATCTTAAACTGAGATATCTCTTTGTGTGTGTCTTTCTCTGTCTCTATCTCTCTCTGTCTCTCTCCTGTCTCTCTCCTCATGAGATGCTGGAGGCTCTGCTTACTTTGTCAACTGTTCAGCTATTGCTGTAGAATCACCACCTAATCTATGAGAAATCCTTCCTGGACTGCCCTTTCTGAGACTACAGTCATCTAGGTCCTTGTTGCTTTTGAAGTTCCCTGATGCCTACAAGCAAATTTATTTAAGTTTGCCTGCTTTTTTAATGTTAGTGACAGTGCTGCTCCCAATTGGACTGGGCCATTACTGCCAGAACCAGAACTGTATTGGAACAATTTGAGCAGAGCAGCTATATCATTTCTATTTGCCTTGTTAAAAGATCATTTTCAGTGACTTGAAAAAACGCTGGGATTCAAACGGAAGCAGGATGGAAGCAGATGGCCCTCTGACTGTAATGCAGACTACAGATAACAGTGACTCAATACACAGTGGTAATGCGGAAGTGGAGAGAGGTGGTTGATCCTGCTTATAGCTTGCAGGTAAAGCCAGGAGGGTTTGCTGAGAAACTGGATACAGAATAAGCGAAAGGAGTCACAACTGACCCCTGGAAATATGGAGATGAGAAAACTGAACAAAAAGACAAAGAGAATCATGAAGCTCCTGTTCACAGTTCTGACGCCTTCCCCGACTTTCCTCACCAGGGTCAATTTTTGGAAAGCTCAAGGGCTTAACAGTAGGTCCTCCTGACCAAACGGTGGCGCTATGAATTACTACCAGTCCGCCAAGCCGCCCACTCGCCCCAACCAGGCTGCACCCTCACCCTCTGGGCGGCAGAGGACGTGTGCGAGGCGCAGGGAGAGCCCCCTCAGGGGGCGGGGCCTGCGTGAGGGCGGAGCCTAGAGAGGGGCGGGGCTGCCGGGAACCGGCGGGCCGCCGCAGACGGAGCGCGGCGCGGGGCGCAACGGGCGTGAGGATCCTCCTCGGATGACCGCGAGGAAGCCGTTGGCGCCGGCCGCTGTTGCCGCCGCCATGATCCCTCTGGAGAAGCCGAGCAGCGGCGGCTCCTCGTCAGCCGCCGCCTCTGGAACGGGCGCGGCAGGCCCAGCAGTGAGTGCGCCCCGCCGGCCGCCGCCGCCCCACGCACGCGGGCTGCTGACGGAGATCCGCGCGGTGGTGCGCACCGCGTCCTTCCAGGACTGCTACCGCCTGAGCCCGGGCCGGGAGTTAGGCAGGTGAGGCGGCGACGGGGCGCCCGGAGGAGCGCGGCGCACGCGTGGCGTGGGCGGCTGCCGGGTCTCGCCGGTCCCCGCCGTGCCGGGGTCCTGTGAGAACGCCTGACCGGGAAGGTGCGGAAGAGCCGGGCGCGTAGCCCGCGCCTCGCGGATGAGGTTGGGGCGCAGCGGACGTGAGGCGCGCGTGGACCGCGGGTCTGAGGTCGCGAGGCTTTGGCCCTCGTCCTGCCGGCTGCCGGCTGCCGTCTGCGGCCGCGGCTTTCCGGAGTCCGCCTCGGCGACAGCTCACTTTACGCCAGCTCGGGGTTGACTTAGGCAGTGGCCTTCCGCTGTCTTCGTCATTCTCGTTTGCTTCATGGGATTTGCGCAGTTTGGGTTCTTAAAAGTCTAGGTCTCTGTCCTTTGCGTTCAGGCCGATTCCTTTCATAGGTCTTTGCGCTTTTCTCCCCCTGTTGTGCTCCACTGTGAACCGACGCCAGCCTTCTCGCGCCCCACTCGTCTTTACTGGGCTCAGGGAGAGCTTGCAACTTGCTGTCTTTTTAAAGTTGTGAAAGAGAGGCAATCCGGATGCTTTCCGTTTTGTTAAGTTGCAGAGCGGTGACAGAGCGATTTCTGTGGGGTTTTGAGACTCTTCTTTCTTGAGAGAGGCTTAAAAGGAGTAGTCAGATGCACCCGCTTTAGGGCAGACCTCTGTCCATTTCCTCGCCCTGCTCGCTGGTGTTTGTTTGTTTGTTTGTTATTTGTTTCCGCCTTTGCCTGGGTGACTTAGACTCTCCAGCCACACTGATCTAGGAAGTCAGTGTCGCACCAGTACTTAGCCCTCGAGGTGTCCTGAGATGCGGTGGCTTTAAAGCACATACCGCTGTGCCTGGCACTTAGCGTTCCTGTTCTCTTTTATTACAAACATTTGTCGTGGCTGCAAAATAGCTACGTGTTCTTATGGGAAAGAACTTTACAGTTATGACAGCCTTCAGCTGAGTGCACAGAAAAGGAATGGTTAGAAATAATGATCAAAACGCACAGCTTTACAAATACTAAGGTAACTTCTAGGAATAATATTTTGGGGGACCCTTTAAGATGTCCTACATATTCCCCATGTTAGCTGGAAAAATACCTTTCAGGAGCATGACCTCACTGGGCTGGACCCTTAACTGACCGGCCCTGTGTACGCTGCAATTATGATTCAAGGAGAGAGCAGAGGTACTGAGCTAGGTTGGATTCTAATGCCTTGACATTCTATACATTCTGAGGTAACCCTGATTACATGAGAAAGAGACGCTAAGTGTTCCATTATTTGAGCTGTCTCTTTTCATTGTATAAAAGGAAGACCGGCATTACATAACTGAAATGTCTTGGGGGCAAGCACTGTCTTGCAGACTTTATAAGAAGCGTTTTAACCAGAAAAAACGGACTTGTACTCTGTCAAGCGGTAGGGTACTAATTCCTCTAGCAGCGTTTGTTTCAGCTTTTAATCTCTAGGATAAAATTAGTTTGCTTGGAAGGTTTTGTTTTATACTTTAAAGTTGAGATAGTTTTTGCTTAGGTATAGAGGAATAAATCCCGGAGCAGCTAAACAGTGCAGTTTAGATATTTAATGTGACGGCCTGAAACTGAAAAATACAATTAGTCCATTCTTTTACCTTTTTCATTACGGAGCTTATGCACCAGTTAAGAACATGGTTTGGAGTCATTCAGTCTAGGATTGAAATCTTAGCTTTTACTGGTTCCTTAGACTTGGGTACATTACCTAACTCCTGATTGCCTCATAGGATTTTTGCAAAAGTTAAACACATCTATAGCTTTAAGACTGTGTTTAGCTTAGGACTAGCATTCGGTGTAATTCACTGTGTAACTCAACATATGTTGTTATTAGCAGTGTAACCAAAGAGCAAAAATAAAATCTGCACAATTGCAAAATAGATCCCCTCTTTGGCAGTTACCAAGGAATTGTTAACAATTCACAGAAAATGAAAGTTCTCCTTTGTCTTATAAACAGTCCTTATTGAAGGTTCCTACATTTTGCCAACAGATTATGGTTTCAACTTAGTTGAAAATGTTTATGTATGACATTTTTTTCTGGTAAGATAAAAAACTCTTTCTCCAACTGTTAACTCTGGTTGCATATCTGATAATTGGTCTCATGCTGATGTATAATGGCCTTTAGGAAAGAGGAAAAGGTTCAAAGATTTAACTGTTTAAACAGAAACCTTTTTTTGTTTGTTTTTTTAGGTGTTGCTCTTATTTTATCAGCTACAGAAAGCTTTCTTTCAATGTGATGGCTGTTCAAAAAGGAATTTTAAAACTCCAGTATTGATTCCAGAGTAATGACAGGACACAATGTTATCATTTTTAAGAAACGTCATATTCTTTCATGTCTCTGGCAGAGTCCATAGCAACCTAACTGTGTGTAAATACATGATGTAAAGCTTGCTTTTACTGCTTCAGAGTTTGACTTGTTATTCCTAAGGCTCCTTACCTTATGTCAGTATTGTGCCATTGTAAACAGCATTAATGATTTCATTACTGAGGAACAAGACACATGACCTTGGGTACTGCCAATTTTTCCATGTTGATTTCCCTTGGGCTTATTGATTAGAGAAACAGATGCTTTTATAATCTTAAAGTTATATTAATTTTATATCAAATAGTTTCCCTTGCAGGTGTTTTCCATATCTAGTCCTCAACTTTAACATTTTTAAATATATTCTTAAATTTTATCTTCAAAAATTTTAAGCCAAAGGACATGTCTTGTTTTTTGTATTTCATACTCATAGTTTGATTACCCTATAGGGGAAAATTTGTAAATATGAGTTTCATATAGTTGTACAAGTGCTTTCATAAGTGTTGGTCCACTGATTCTCACCATTTGTTGTTTGAAAAACAGTGTATTTCACATTAGAAAACAACTCAAAAATTGAGTCTTCTGAAAGTCTGCAGAGCTGAGCCTGCTGACTGTCATTCCTGTTACAGCAAAGTATAATCTGTAGCCTGTCTTGTGACTCATGCCCTTTCCCATAGTTTTTAGTACAGGGTATGTTAATTGGCTCCAGATTCTACCAAGCTTCCCTGTTACATTACTCACTTAGCCCACCCATCTCATTCTCTTCAGCTGTTAGGGGTGAGGGGCCTAGCAGGTCTTAAGATGGAAGGTACATTGGGTTAGATGTGTTTGGGACCTGTGTGCTGTTAACCTGGACTCGTATCTGTAGGAGATGGCTTCTGGTTGAAACCTTTGAAATATTTAAGCATTACTGTAAATTATAATTTCTTTAGAAACAAAGAAGCTTGTTAAATAATACTATCCTGGTAGAACTTGCCTTGTTTTTAGACAAATGTTACTTAAGATTTCTTGTCAATTATTCACTGGTTTGAAGAAGCCTACTTACAGAGTTTGGAAGTAATTTGATACTTCTGGGCAAATATTAGAAGAAAAACAACTGTGGTTAGTCAACAGCAGTTACTTAGGAAATATGTCTTAATTTAAAATATATGAATTTAAAGATTTAATGAATCTCAAGCTGGGTATGGTGGTTCATATCTGTATTCCTAGCATTTGGGAGACTGAAGCAGGAGGATCACCACAAATTCAAGGCTAAGGCCAGTCTGAACTGTGTAGCAAGACCTTGCCCCCCCACCAAAAGCTTATAAATAAAAAATTGTTCAAAACTTGATTATTGAATCAAATGCATTAGAAAGCTGAGTAACTAATTATTGATTTGCCTCTTCAGATCAATAAAGATGAATTACTGTATGTCTATTAAGAGGTTTTACACTTCCTGTAGCGTTCAGGTTAGAAAATGGGATGAGGGTGTAGCATAGAGGTAGAGCACTTGCCCATTGTATGGAAGGCCTTGGATTTGATTCTCAGCACTGAGGGGACAAAAATAAAAAGTCACCTGCAGAGCTCTGCTCTGTTTTTGTTTTTTGTGTGTATGTGGTGGGGTTTTTGTTTTGAGGGGGTTAAATTATTACCATTGGTTATATCATAGATTTGAAAAGTGCTCCAAACAATAAAATAGCTACTGATTATTGACAGTTTGTTAAATGCTATAGACTTTAAAGAAATAAATTTGTTTCATTTTACAGATGAATCCAAGGCCCAGAAAGATCAGTTAAATTGCCCACTATCACATAGTTACTAGCCACAATTTAAAATCAAGTTTGTCATTGATCTTTTTTAAAATTTATTTTAATTTATAAGATAAAAAGCTTACAGCAAGTTAGGGTTAGTTTATTATTGGATAAGTAAATATTTTCCACAAGTTTAGTGTGGCCCAAGTGTTGAGTGTGTCTGGAGTGTAGAGTAGGGTGCAGTGATGTCCAGACCTCTGCATGCACTCGCCACGCACAGGCTGCCAAGCAGCTGCCAGTCCTGTGCTCTCCATACACCGCAAGTGTTCTAGACAGGGTCTACCTTTTTATTAAACAGTATTTTTCTGTACCTTTTCTTACCATTGTTTCATAGTTGCCTGTAATATTCACTGTAAGGTTGTAACCTAGATGCACTGGGCTCTGCCATCCGTCCTGATTGTGTAGTAGGCTCAGCCATCTACCCTTATGTGAGTACTTTCTGAACTGTGGATGCCTTGATGACATTGCCTGAGGATGCGTTTCTCTGAACATGTCCCCATCCCTGAGTGATAGCTGGCAGTTACATTTATAGAATAAGCACATATGACACTACTTTAGACTTCAGAAGTTAATCCCACATGTAACAGGTCCATCACTGGCCTTTGAATCGACAAGAGGACACTTCCTGGGAGGTTTTATGGAGGAAATAATGTTGGAGCGGAGCCTTAAAGAATTGAAGTGATCTTGGTAGAATTTGTGTGAGACACCTGCCATTGAGAGCAGCATACCACAAGGCTCAGAGGTAGGAAAGTTCGGTGAAGAGAGGATGGCAAGTAGTTCAATATATTAAACAAATTTATAAGGTTAAATTCTAAAAAGAGCTGTTTAACAAAACAATCACTGCAAATGTAGTGGGTGTGCCCTCTAACGAGCATGCCTGCCACACGCAGGTGCTGTTCTGTGGAGCTGTGCTCTGAATCCTAACACATGGTCTTCCCCTAAAGCTCTGTTACTGTTCTTGTAATCTCAGTCAGCTGATGATACACATTTACACAGTACCTCTGTGTAAATCCTCAGGTCATTCTGAATTTCCATTTTCCCTTTCTCTACTCATTTCTACCTACACAGCACAGCCTGTCAGGGAGTGCTAACATATCTTGATCTTGAATGTCTTTCAAATGTGCTGCTCCTTTAGGCTTGTTAGAGATTTTCCCTCACTGATCTTGTGGGGTAAAATATTTTATGAACTAAAGAACTTTCATCTGAGTATGAGTGCTGTTACGTAGCTTGTTGCTAAATTGATCAGTTGTAGGGCTATGCTCAGGATTTGTCACTCAGCGTTTTATTACTAGTTGCTATGGATTAAAAACTGAGGGTCAACTTAACACCAGCTGAATTAAATCAGCATGGTGCTCAGCGTAGATGTTCCACCTGAAGAAAGTTGCCCGCATAAATAGAGACGTGGAGAAGACAAGTGAGGCGTTGTGGGTTCTCCTATGTGTTGCTGTTTGAGCTGTTGGTTCTCCTGGAGGAGCTTGTCATGACGAGCTTCCTTTGTACCATTGTCATCGGAAGAGCTCTGGACCTTGTTGGTGAGAGTGGCTGTGGTTCGCTTTGGGGGAGTTCTGGTCCTTATATCCAGCATCACTTCCTGGCTCCAGAGGGGAATATGTGTGCCATTTAATCTCCAGGACAAACCCATCATGCTGGCTTTCTGGCATGTACTCGGCTGTTCTTATCGTTGAGGAGCTCAGAGCCTCTGTGTCACTGAGGATGGCTGTTGGTGCTTTTCAGGACAACCCTGGTTCTTATTATATAATAATCTTGTAATGTTTTGATCATATTATATCTGAAGTAGTTTCTTTAGCTTTTGGTTGGCATCTTTTCTAATAAGCCATAATAGTGAGGGGGTGACAGTATCCTACGGACGTGAGAAACGATGGCATATTTGGGAGAAAAGAAGGATTGGCCGTTGGCAGATTGTGTTCTCTGCATTTGACAGCTGATAGTCATGTGGAAGTGAGAATGGGCTTAGTTCTGTCACTGCATGGGGAACTCAGGCTCCATCCAGCCCTTCAGTTGAAGTCAGGGTTTAGCTTATGATGAAAACTTTATTAAATAATATATGCCTAGAAATGGAGTAGATCGCTCATAGTTTGAAAGATGACATTGGCACTTGGCATTAAGTTAAACGTCATGACTTCTAAGTTACATTGTAGTAGGTGTTACAAGTAATCTGGAGATGATTTCAGGTATACCAAAGGATATGTGTAGTTTATATGTAAATACTATACCATTCAATATGAGAGACCTGAGTATGCTTAGCTTTTGGTATCTGTGGTGGTCCTGGAAGCACCCTCATGAATATTGCAAGATGAGTATATTTGAGTTCTCACGACTCTGATGTAGATGTTATTCCTGTTCCCTTGTACAGATAAGAGAAAATGAAGTTAAAGAAGTCTGTTGTGTGCTGCTGTAACAGAATACCACAAACCAGTTAGAAACGAGCAGCGTTTTTTAGCTCACAGTCCTGGAGGCTGAGAGTCCAGGATTAAAGACCCATGTCTGTCAAGGCCTGTGGTGAAGGAGCAAGAGCAGGAGCTGGAGGGGGTGGTGTCCCACGTTCAGCCCTTTATCAGGAACCTGCTCCCTCGTGACCTGGTCACTTCACAGTGGGCCCATCTTTTAACTCTGTTGTTTCTAATGCATGAATTTAGGTGACATATTCAAACCATAGTATTTTCCTATTCAGAAAACTGACTCTTTGTAATTTTATGAGTTACATTTTATTTATAAATCTATATAATCAGTACATGTGTAGCCTCTTATAAATTCTTAAGTAATATTACTTTTGTGATTAATGGGCTAACTGTAATCCATTGATTTGTTTAGAAATTTTTATTAAAACTTACCATCTATCTCTGGAATGTTGCCAGCTTTAATAATGAATGTTTTTGTTTAATTCTAGGGGAAAATTTGCAGTGGTGAGGAAATGTATAAAGAAAGAGTCTGGAAAAGAATTTGCAGCAAAGTTCATGAGAAAAAGAAGAAAAGGCCAAGATTGTCGGATGGAGATCATTCATGAAATTGCCGTACTTGAACTAGCACAGGACAATCCTTGGGTCATTAATTTACATGAAGTGTATGAGACTCCATCAGAAATGATCTTGGTTCTGGAATAGTAAGTACTGTCTTTCTTGGGTTGAATTTGATAGTTTATGTTTCCGTATAGGATGTTGCTTTTCTGTGAGAATGTGCATGGCCTGGTTCTCTGGAAAGGATTTTCCAGTCATCTTCATGTGTTCTTCATAAATACCTTTACCGCACGTTCTTCCTGGCTTGTTAAATACCTGACCTGTTCTCCCCTTCATGGGGAAAATTAGGCCATCAGACATAGACTCCCTTGGCATCTTTCCAAAGCCTTCTAAGCAAGGAAATCATATCAGCACATTTGTGCTGTCATACATTATGTTGGATATGTTTACCCAGAATGATAAGCTTTTGTCTTTACTGCCTTACGCCCTTCCCATCTGTTTGACAGAGATTTAGTTATGCACTTCCAAGGCTGAAACCCTTATCTATATTCTTTAATTTTTATCTTTCCGTTTCTGGGAACTATGTTTTTTAATCAGTTGTGAAACCTCTGTTAAAGTTTCAGTCCCTTTTCCTTAGTGGTTTTTTCCCTCAGTCTTCTGTTATTTCAGTGTCTTCTCAGATTCCTGATTCTTAGCTTTTACTGTTCTATACGCTGTCTTTGCTGCATTGCTCTTTTCTTTATTGCTGTACTACTTAAAAGAATAGTCTGAATTTACAGCTTTCCTCGACTTCTAATCAGTTCTGTTCTACTTCATTGATCCTTTCATCTGTTTATGTGCCAATAACCCCATTCACTTTTCAGTATAATGCCATCTGCTCCTTTAAAACTTTCATGAGGTCACCAACCCTGCTCCCCAGAATCAATCTCATGTTAGTGTTCCTCTTTTACTGTCTCTAAATATGCAATGCAATACAATTCTTTCTTTAAATTACAACTTCCTTGTCTTTTGTAGCCCTGTTTTTTTGTTGTTCTGTTTTGTTTTTCTCCTCTCAGAGCTTTTTATCCAATTCTGGATAATGGAAATGTTCCCCTAGAGCTCTGTCTTTATTACTGTTGTTCCACATTTTTGTTCCATCAACTTCCTTTGGATGATAATCTCTTCTGTGTGCCTTCAGCTGTTATTTACGAGATGATTATTTTTCCAACCTCAGCCCCTCGCCTGAGTTCCAGTGCCTGCTGTATATGACTGTGTCCAACTGCATATCATTATCAATTCAGTATCACTACAGTTGCATTGCCCTTCTGCTTGTTTCCTCTTTTGTTCCCAATTCTATTGATATCCCCATTGTATCATTGTTAATGCTAGAAAACTTGATCCTGTCCTTGATTTTTTTTATCTCCTTTAACCTTCTTTCATAATGAATTACCAAGTCTCTCATTTGAATCTTTGCGGTAGCTGCTTAGCTGATCACCTTGGCTTCCACTCCAGAGCATCCTTCTCTGCTGCTGTTAGCACACAGGCATAGATGTGCTTGATATTATTTCCTTGTTTAGAAGCCTTTGACGTCTTGTGTTACTTCAGTGATCAGGTTTTTAGAATCCAATCAGTATGATTTGGCCAAAATTTTTGTGTTTTAATTTGAAAACGAAGTCTTAAAAGATGTTTTCTGGATACTGAGATATCAAGATTCTCAGCCAGATCAGTAAATTGTTGCTATGAAAGCAGGCAAGTTGTGATCACTGTATCAGTCATTATTGAAGCATGTGCTTTGCACTAGGTACTAACAGGTGTTCATAATATAAAAGTAAGAATAACATAACCACTTCCCTCCAAGTGCTAAAACTCTAGCAAGGAGATTAAATATAAATGATTGCAGCAATATTGGCATTTCACTAGAAATTCTTGTTAGATGCTATGTGAACACAGGCAGAGTATTACAGCTATGATGTACTAAAATTAACTGTGTGGGACACTATGCTAAGTTCACTCTGTACATACGGTTTATTAATTAGTATGTGATTTGTTTATTGTACTAGGGATTAAATCTAGGGCTTCGTGTATGCCAAGCAAGTGCTTTACCATAAACTGCATCCTGTAAGATTTTTACTTATAAGAAAAAAAACTCAAAGCAATAAACAGTGTGAGATCACACCACAAGTAGCAGAGCCAGGATTTACTCCCCAAGGGTATATCCCAAAGCTTCTGCCCTTTGCCATGTTGTGCTGTCCCTTTCTGCCTGGGTGGTTAGGGAGCACTTCCCAAAAATGAGACACTTAGCATTTGGAATTGGCCACCATCACCTTGTTAGGGTTTTTCACGTTTGTCTCATGGACTTGTCTTAACTTTTTTTCTACTGTTTCCTGCCAGTATTTCTCCAACCCCATACAGACACGCTTTTCCCCAACATTTAGAGTTGTGCTTACACTCTCTTCTTCTCTGCATTGTTTATAGCAAGCAGTCTCTGTATGCTATTCTTACCTTGTATCCCTATGAACATGGCTTTTTTGCCAGGTGTGGTTTTGCACACTTGTAATCCCAGCACTCCAGAGGTTGAGGCAAGAGGATTGTTGCAAATTCGAGACCAGCCTGGGCTACAAAGTGAGCTCAAGGCCAGCCTGAACTGCATAGCAAGTCTCAAAAAGACAAAAAAACAAAAAAAACCACCAAAACAATAACAAAAAGCATGGCTTTTTACAGAGTGAGGTTTTTTTTTTATCACCTCTTTTTTAGTAAGTTAAGCAGGGTGTTCTTTGTGTTGAGTTTCTCTTTCTTGGGGTTCATTGAGCTACATGGGTCTTTGTGTTTACAGTTTTTGTTGGATTTTGTAGATATGTGGTTATCTAATAATTTTCTGCCTCAACCTTGCTCTTCTCTTCATTTACAGTGTGTTTAAGCTGCTTGATGTTAGCCCATGTGTCCTTGAGGAACTGTTGATTTTTGTTCAGTCTTTTTTTCCTGTCTATACTTCATATTAGATGGTTTCTATTGTTTTAACTTAAGATTTACTGATTCTTAAATATCTAATCATTATGAAGACCAGTGAATGTTTTAATTTTAGTTACTGCATTTCTTTTTAATCACTAGCAGTTCCACATGGTACTTTTCTTCTTCTTCCTCCTCCTCTTCCTCCTGTTCCTTTTCTTTCTTTCTTTCTTTTTCTCTATATAGTTTAGGCTGGCCTTGAACTCATTAAATAGCTCAGGCTGGCCTCAGGCTCATGGCTATCCTCCTGCCTCAGCCTCACAGAGTGCTGGGATTACAGGTGCATGATAGGCATATGCCCAGCCATTAGGTGCTTTTCACACACCCCTCTCTTCCTTGCTGCATTTTACTTTGAATCCTTGAACATCTTGATAATAATTCTTTAAGATCATTATCTGCCATTTACATCATCCATCATTTCTGGGCCTGTTATTTTTCCTTTTGCTTATGGATTATATTTTGTAGCATTCTCAGATGTCTAGAAATTTTGACCCTTAAATTTGTTTGGGCAGGCAGTTAATTTACCTGGGAATCAGCTTGGGGAGGGCAGGTCTAAAGCCAGTTTAACTTTAATACTACAGATGGACCTGGAGAGTGAGACTGTTTACTGCCTTAAGTGTTTGGAGTGGTTTTTCTACTCCAAATGGGCAAAATTCAGATATTTTTCCTTGTCCTGTAAATACTGGGAATTACTCAGCTTTATCATTTCCTAGAAGTTCTTGCCTGACCTTGTGGAGATTTGCATTGTGCCTGCATGTTACCTATGTTCTGCCTAGACTCTAGCCAGCATCAGGAGCTCTTTCTCTATGCAGCTCCTTTCACTCTGATATCTGCTTGCAAATTCCAGCTGCCTTAGCCCCCTCAGATTCCCAGTGTCTTTGCAAAATAGCAAGGCTACCTCTTCTGCTTATATTCCTCACCCATCCTGTGCCACTATCCCTAAGTCGCCTCCAGGTCGGGAACCAGGGCCCCAGGGGAGTGCACCTTGTTTGTTTCCTTCCTCTCACAGTTGCACAGTTAGTTCAGTTAGTAGGTAAAGCTTGTATTTAAGCAGAGTAAACAAAGAGTTCAGTTTTACTGACCACATGAGAAGCTTTCAAAGCTCTTACATTTGAAGTACATCCTTAAAATTTTGCAGAAAACTGTACTCAGCAATATATTTTGTGTTCCTGTGAACTACTTCAGTTGTTGAGAAAACAGAAATGAAACCCTTTGTCAAAACAGGTATGAAGGTGCACACCGTATGAGCACTTGGAAGGCTGAGGCAGGAGGACTGCCGTAAGTTGGAGGCCAGCCTAAACTATAGAGCCAGACTGTGTCTCCAAAAACAAACAGATGTGGAGATGCACATCCTTTGGGTGCCTGAGGCTGAGGCAGGAGGATTGCAAGTTCAAGCCCAGTGTGGGCAGCGTAGCAATTTAGCGAGGCCCTGTTGCAAAGGGAGAGGGGAGCAGCTGGGGAAGTAGCTCAGTGTGGAGCCCTGGATTCTGTTTAGTTCCCAGTATCCAAATAATACATAAATAAAAAGCCAAGATGGGTAAACCACAGTGGAATGGACTAATAAATTGCTCTTAAATTTTAGTTAAATCCTTGTGTTTATGTAAATTGACCTGTTAATCTTTTTCATTTAAATTTCATGACTGATGAGTTCATTGTTGTTTTATGTAATAAAGAAATGAGTTCTCTTAGTTTCCTTAGAGTTTGAATTTTACATTTGGCCATTTTATTTTTATTATGTTTCTTTTTCTTTGTATTAGTATATGTTTGAATCTCATAATGATTGTGTTCATCATGGGGAGTTGGTGCATGTGTGTACCCATCTTCTCTTTACATCTCCTCCTCATCTCCACTCTCCTAAATTTTATTTTTCTTTGTCATAATGGCTGAAGGATGTCAAATAACAGTAAATTGTCATTAAGAAACTTCTTTAGCCAAGTGTAGGTCCCTGTTTGAGGAATTCAGTTGCGAGTATTGCTGCCAGTGATGACCTGTGTGTGCAGAGGGTGTGGACAGTGAGTGTCCTGTAGCACGTGCATCTCCAGCTGGCAGGGACTGAGCTGGCTCTGCCTGTGCTATACTTTGCTTTAGGTCATCAGATTGAAGTGGACACCATAGCACTACCAGGCTGTGGCTGATTTACTCTTTATTTTTGTGGTACAAGTTTACCATTTGCGTTTGTATATTTATATTTTAATTGTCTAGTGCTGCTGGAGGAGAAATCTTTGACCAGTGTGTTGCAGACCGAGAAGAAGCCTTCAAAGAGAAAGATGTTCAGAGGCTCATGAGACAGATTTTAGAAGGGGTCCACTTTTTACACACTCAAGATGTAGTTCATCTTGATTTGAAGGTAAGATCTGAGTTACTTTTCAATGTGAAATTCCTAAAAATGACACTGCATCAGTTTAAAAATGTTTAGCAGTAATTTATCCAAATGTATATCAAGTTTATGGATTTATTAGGTAACACGGATGTTAGAATTTTAAATTTTATTGGTACATGTTTGCAATTCATCCACTTTATAGTCATTTTGGGGAGTGGTTACATGCGCATGCCACAGCTTGTTCTTTTCTTTTTAAATCCCCGTTGCCTTCCCTCATTACCCCTCCCTCCTCCAATTCCCCTATCCTATTTTTTATTCTTGTTGAAATTATAATCTTAGCTCATGCTAAGCACATAATGTTTACATTAATTGAGGTTACTGGGCTCCTGCACATGGCAAATCTCTATTCTACTTATTGCCACCTCTTTCCCCTTTTTTCTCTTGGACCACTTCCCTGTTGCAAGAGATTCATCTCTTTGTCCCCTTCTTTCCATCCTTTGTTATCATCTTTGTTTATATTTTGCTTTACTCAAATAAGAGACACCATACAGTATTTAAGCTTGTGTGTCTGGTTTACTTCACTCAACGTTATATTTTCAGGTGCATCCATTTTCCTACAAATGTCTCAAATGGATCATTCTTTATAGCAGAGTAGTATTCCATTATATATTGACACTTCATTTTCGTGATCCCCAGTCATCTGTTGATAGGTGTACAGGCTGTTTCCAGGATTTGGGTATTATGTATTGTGCTGCTGTAAGCATTGGTATATATTGCTGTTGAATGATAACTTAAACTCTTAGGGGAAAATAACGCGAGCTGTAGGGAATTCTAATTTCAGTTCTTTGAGAAATTCCCATACTGATATTCATAGTAGTTGTACTAGTTTACATTCCCACCAACAATGAAGGAGGGTTCGTTTCTCACCACAGCTTTGCCAGTATTTTGTTGTTGTTTTATTTCTTAAT
This sequence comes from Dolichotis patagonum, assembly GCA_004027295.1. NCBI lineage: Eukaryota > Metazoa > Chordata > Mammalia > Rodentia > Caviidae > Dolichotis > Dolichotis patagonum. The sequence continues at coordinate 44,880 of PVJX010000640.1, read as the reverse complement.
GATTGCCATTCTTTCTAGAGTAAGATGGAATCTTAGCATATGTTTTAATTTGCATTTCTCTAATGACCAGAGATGTTGAATATTTTTTGGTATATTTATTGACCATTTATATTTCTTCCTTGTTTACATGTCTGTTCATCTGTCTTGCCAATTTCTTGCCTGGATCTTTAATTTTAGGGGGTTTAATTTATTTGAGTTCTTTTTATATTCTAGATATTAATGCTCTGAGGAATAGCTGGAAAAAAATTTCTCCCATTCTGTAGGTTTTCTTCAGTCTACTGATTGATTCTTTTGCTGTACAGAGCTTTTTAGTCTGATGCAGTTCCATTTGTTGATTCTTGCTGTTACTTCTTGTGAAGTTGAGGTCCTGCATAGAAAATCCTTTGCTACACCTATGTTTTCAAGTGTTTTACCTGTTTTATCTTCCAGTAGGTTTAATGTTTCTGTATTAATGTTTAACCGATACCCATTTTGATCCATTTTGATTTTAATTTAGTATATGGTGCAAGATAAGGATCTGGTTTCAATCGTCTGCACACAGATAGCCAGTTTTCCGAGTACCACTTGCTGAATAGGCTATCTTTCTTGCAACATTTGCTTTTGGCCCTTTGTTGAAGGTCAAATCATTAAGTATGTCTGGGAAAGTTTCTGTATCCTCAGTTCTGTTCCCTTGATTCACATATTTTTTTTTCCCAGTACCATGCTGTTTTTATCACTGTTGTTTTGTAGTATAACTTGAAGTCAGGTATTGCTATGCTTCTTGCTTTGCTCTTATTACCCAAAATTCTTTTGCTATTGAGGTTTCTTCTAGGATTGAGTCTTGACTTTTATTTTCCAAGCATTTGGTTTTATCATGGAGATAATGTATGAATGTGTATATAGAAGATGAATGATAGAACAAATCCCCCCCAAAATAGAATTCAGAAAATTCCTGAAATAGATAAAGACTTCCTGGAGAAGATAGTACTTGAGCTAGATATTAATAAAAAGTTAGAATTTGTAAAGTAGAGAAGAATGAAAAATTATCTCATGAGAGTGAGGAATACTTGTCATTATGTTTGGGGAAAAATAACTAGTTTCACTGGAATTGAGAGGTTATCTTGAGAAAAACTCAGATTTCAGGAGTTTCAAATGCCATAAGGAAACAGATGGTTTTTGAAGAGCAATATTTGAAAAGGAGTGTTTCGAAAAATTAGGCAGGCAGGAATAAGTAAATGAGATCAAGGTGAGAGGCAGTTTCTCACTTAAAAGTGTCAAAGGTGGTAGAGGAGGGGAGGAGGAACAAAAAAGGACAGTATGTCACTTCTGATCTTTTCAAGTAATCAGAATACCAGCTAAAACTGGAATAAGCAAAAAGAATATTTTATTGGCAGAAAAGTGCAGGGATAACTCTAGCTTCCATTCTGTTCCCCAGTGTTCAGGACCCTGAGACTGGTGCCAGTCTTGGCACTTAGCTCTGCATGCTGAGACTCTCAGCAAGTGGGCTGAGGAGGATGCTGCTCCTTTACCTCAGATTCGCCCAGACTCAGCAGGAAGGAGCTGGTCTTTGTTCGCAGCTCTTTTCATAAGTCCTGAGATTCCTGCTAATTAGCCCAGCTTGGATCAATGTGGGCCTAAGTGTCCTGGGGGATGCAGGGTTTCCACTGGCCAGGCCCATGTCATTCTCAAGCCAGTTCTGTTTCTGAAGGATGGAAAATGGATACTTAGGAAACAAACAGTAGTCACCATTGGTGAATATTGGTGTACTCATGTTTTAGTGTATTAGTGCATTCCCTGAGGGGACTGTGATAGAGAAGTTTGCCTTCCCTGTAGTTCTTCTGATGGTTACTTGTATATCAAAGTCCACATATGACTGTGGGAAAATGAAAGAGTCCTCAAACAGAACATACCACAGTGATTGTAGTTCCTGATTTATTCCACTTACGAGAATACCAGCCAGGAGATTTGGAAGAAGACAGCCACAGAACACTGAGGCCACCGGACCCCAACAAGGTTTGCTACCATGATCTGTATCCTCATTGCGCCATGTCATCTGATGATGTACCTTGACCTGTCTGGGTGCCCCCAGCAGTAAGTAGGAGCTGTATGGCAGTGGTTTTCCAGCTGTGCCACACATCAGAATCACTTGGAGGAGCACCTAAAAACAAATTACTAGGCCCCGACACCAGAGCTTCTTACGCTGGGAGGGCTGCTTCCCATCCGGGGCTCCTTGGAGAACTACTGCTGTAGCACACATTCCTCAGACTTTCTGTTCACCTCATCCCGTGGGAAGAACAGTGTGCAAAGGAACAGTGAGGGAAGCGCGGTGTGGACAGTCTGGAAGTTGGCTTCCAGGGTCGCCTTGGTCATGTCCCATTGGAAGTCAAGTGGGGGGACAATAGATATCCCCTTATATACCAGTTTTCTGCAGAACAGGGGAAGGAAAACCATCTGCAACCCTTCTTTTGCTACTCTGAAAAATGCCAATTTAGAGTCTTAGTACTGTGGCTGCTGTGGACAGTAGCGACATGATGTTCACAGTGACACTTTCTGAAGGCTAGTGTGGGTATTTGTGCATCCTCATGTAGTCCCAGGAGAGTAAAGCTAAAGATCACAAGGTTAAAACCCTTCATAACTTGGGCAGTTGGAGGACAGGACTGGTCTTTGCTTTGCCCCTTTAGTTTGTCATATGCTTTAAAAGTTCAGTGATCTTCACACATCGTCCCCTATGTTTCCTTTGAGAATGTTGACCAGGAAGCTACAGCCTTTACAATCATCACTCTGGTTAAGAAGTCCTCAGTGTAGGTTACACAGTGTTGTAGCTTGTGTCTACACGTTCCCCCAAAGCCTCATGTGGTTATAGGTGGGGCTTTTATGCAGGTAACTGGATCTAGAGTATGTGGTGCGGGAATTGATTGATGGTGCCATGCTAGGCTCAGGAGAACTCGGATTAAGGGTGTTAGTGCTACCTGCCCTGAGTAGCCTGGAGTAAGATAAAAGGGGCAGAAAGACATTGTTAAGGTCCCTTGCTTGCTTGCTTTTGCTGTCTTTGCTTGTCATGAACTGGTTTTTCTTCTGTAGTTCTCCTCTGCCAAGCCACCCTGCCTTGGTACCAGCCAATTATAAACTGAAACCTCTATAAACTGTAAGCTAAAAAACCTTTCCTCCTTTAACTTTGGGTGTCAGGTATTTTATCTCAGCCACGAGAAAATAAAACATACAGAAACATTTCTACAAGGAAATGTTTATGCAGTAGTTTTTTTCATGTTTGATTTTACACTTAAATTTGTAAATCATATCAGTTTTTTTTAAATAATATTCTACTAGCTGTACAATATACAGTGTCTTCTAGGAACAGAACCTCAATTAAATGACATTGCACCTGTAGGAAATGAGCTTTCAATTTGTGACAGCTCAACCTGTGACCATTATTCAGGAACTAATTAGGTACCTAGTCAGACAGGTTGCCCACACCATGTGTCATGGATCTTTGATGTCACTTGAAAGCAGGCAACGTGAATATTAAGTTCATGAATACATGGTTTGACTGTGTTTATACAAGGAAATTATATCCCTTTCTCCCAGTACCTTCAGTGTAAATCATATTCCTTTCCCTCCAGTGCCCTGGTTATATAGTTCCTTCCAGATTTAATAGAGGCCTTGATGACAATGATGGGCCTTTGATGTTGATGATGCCTTTGATGTGGGCAGCTGGACTCTCCATGTTTCCTATACCCAGAGGACCCAGCAGACAAGGTGGTCTGAAGCTTGGAGCCTTTCTTCCACCCTCACACTCCTTGTGTGTGCACTCAGTCTCTATGGAAACCGCAGAGGGTTCAGGTCTCTAAGTGAACTGTTGAGATGAGGTTGTTGTGGCCGTGGTGCAGGGGGGCGTGATTTCTACCAAAAGGTTATTTCCAGTTGACCTCTCTGAGTCAATATTATAAGTATAAATTCTCACGATATTGCTGTTAGAAAAATTATTTTCCCACAATGCTTCAAAGCATAGTATATTTTCTTATGTTTTAACTCTGGAAATTAACAATCCTAATACAAAAATTTTAGTTAATAGGCTATGGAGTCTCTCATTTCTCCCTTGGAAATTTCTGTTGCAGATTTATAGTTACCCATAACAGAAATAATTGACACTAAAGGAAATACTGTTTGGATTCAGTGCAGACTCTAAATGGGCCAGTTCACTAAAAGTTTCCAGTCAAGTACCTTAAATTGAACATGGGAAGCTCTTTGAGAAGCAGCAGATACAAATTTAGGAGTCTAGAAAGTTACATCCCGAAGTTCATGAAAATAAAAAAGATGAAATGTGACTGAGGGGAAGCCCATTTGTTTACCATAGAATGCATTGCAGTCTGAGAAGCAGTGACTAGCAAAGTCAGAACAGAGCTAGCTACCGTCCCAAGTCCCAAACAGGCTTTGTAACGTGGTGAATGAGTCATCTCCCATATCCGCGTAGTGGCCTGCTTTTACTCAGTCAAGGGGAGGAATATCCAAAAGTAGCACAGAGAAATCCAGTACTAAAATTCAGAGCTCTTTGTCTTCAAATGATCTTCTATTGGTTTGGTCATTCTGTGACATTAGTACAAAGTATTATTAACTTGTTCAACCTGTTAAAAGCATGATTAGAAATGGACTAGATGTTGGGAATTTCCCATTTAAGTTAAATTATTTATCTACCAGAATATTATTTATTCATCAGTATATTATTTAAAAGTAAGGATGACACAAAAAAAATTCTCAACAGTCCTCCAAATTAATTCAGATGGGATTATCAGCCTATTTCTCTGCTCTAATCTAGGTTTTAATAACAAAAAGTTAATTTCTTAGAATTTTCATTGCATGATTAAATGTTCTTGTTTGTCATACTTGAAGCCTTATTGATCAGGGTGACTTCAGCTTTACAATATCCTTAGCTACTAAATTGGTGATTTTTAAGTAAATGTGACATGGATTATATGTATAGAGGTGAAGATACCAAGGTAAGTGGAAAGGATTCCCATATAACAGGGTAGTAAGATTTCAAAAGTCACCCCTGCGCTGTGGTCTGTGTGAGGACTCTTCAGGTTCTCAGTTTTTTCTGTTATCACTTCTCCAGTTACTGATTTGCTGCTTCTCTCTCTTTTACCACTCAAGATTAGTACATTTTAAATAGAATTGGAGCCTGGTGTGGTGGCACAGGCCTATAATCCCAGCACTATAGTCCCAGCATTTGTGAGACTAAAGCAGCAGGAAGGATCAGGATCGCTCTAAGTTCGAGGCCATCCTGGGCTACATAGTGAAGTCAGCGCCAGCCTGAACTATATAGGGAGACTCTGTCTCAAAAAAAAAAAAAAAATTCTGTGCCTGAGTTTCCTTAAAAAGAGTTAGCTGAATGATAAATCCAAAAGTGCTTATTTTGCAGCACATATATTTTTGCTTATAGGAAATAGGTATATTTCACTATTAGAAAACTGACAGAAGTTATGCTTTGTAGCTATACTTATATTTTATGTAAAGAAATAAAATCTTTTTAAAAGTAGCTGTGGTCAAAACAAGGCACAATTGATACTATAGAAGCTACATAATAAAGATTAACTGAAATTCCTTCAGCTAGCTCTGACTTTATGAGAGAGTGTGTGTGTGTGTGTTACCTCTTAGCATTCTTATAATAACTTAGTGTACTAATTTAGGATTTATGACTCTAACACTAAACCAGTTAGCTTTCATACTACCAAAAGAGCATTTCTCAAGGAATATAAAGTGTAAATAAAATGTAAGAGGAAAGAAAGCATTTAAACTATTTAAAGGAATTAGTGGTATTTAGAAACATTTACAGACTGTGCATGATTACTAATCATAAGTGTGACAGTTAATTGTCAGCTTGACTGGTTTGGGAGCTCCCTAGATTAATAGAGCACCATCCTGGGTATGTCCCGGGCATCATGGAGAGGTGGCCTTGGGGTCTGCTCTGGTCCTAGGCCTTTCCTCTCTGGTCTGTTCTGTGCTCTGCTCCCTGGTCAGCATGAACTGAGTAGTTCTGCTCCACGGTGCCCTTCCACCCTGTTGTTTCTGCCTAGGACCCAGCTGACCATGGACTTTTCTCTGAAACCCTGAGCCAGATAACTCATTTCTTCCTTTTAAATTATGGGTGTCAGGTATTAGGTCCCAGCAACAGAAAAGCAGACCAGTACAAGTAAAAGTCAAGAAATGCAGTGGTTCTCCTATAGCAGCATTTTATTTGGCATTTTGTGTGTAGAAAGAGCAAAACATGTTCAGTGATGACTTTTTCTCCCCCTGGGTCAAAGTCTTTTCATCAAATTTACCTAAAGAATTAACATTTTATTATACTATAATTACCTTATTAACAGGCTAAAACTTAAATTGCCTTTAAAAGTTTGGGAGTGGAGAAGGGTCTATATAGACTTCTTTTTTTTCCTGAGTAAATAACGTACTACTCCGTTTGCTGTTACTGTAATAAAATGTGCCTGGTGGTGAGTACCTTATAAAGTTGAGAGCTCTGGAGGCTTAAGAGCCTGGTGCCAGCATTGATTGGCTTGGTTCTGGAGTGGACCTAGCAGATGCATTCCAATGGCAGGAGCAGTCACCTGGGAAACAGGAGGCCAGGGAGTGGTTCAGGGATCAGGCATGCTGTTTGGTAACAGCCCTTCCAGAGATCTCAGCAGGCGTCCTCCGAGAGCTGCCTGATCCCTTCTAACCTCTTCTGAGGGTAGCACTGGAGGATCTGATTGTTTCCCACCCAGCGCCAGCTCTTTAAGGTCTCACTGTCTTGCATTACTATGCTGAGGACTAAGCTGCCAACATAGGAACAAACCATCAGGAAACATGTTCAGACCCTGGCAAATATCTAGAAGCTAACTGACTAGGAAAAACGCACTTGTCTTCCACTTGCCCCAGAAAGGCCTGCAGAGCTGTGTGCTTCCCATTCCTCTGTTTTCTTTTCAGTCTCCTTTCTGATGCATCTCCTGACCCTTTTGCCTTGTGCTGTTCTCCCAAGAAACCAGACTTGTTGAAATCCTCCACTGATAGCTTGTCCTTGCCTCAGGGCTGTGGTTCAAGTCTTCCCTCTGCCCACACTGCTCACAAGATTATTGTGCCAAGATCGGTTCCATCTTAAGGCAGTGTCCTTCAAACGTTGCCTCTTACAGAAACTTCTGGCTCCCCACATGGTGGTGCAGACCTGTGCAAACCGCAGCGGCAGCACCCACTCTCAGCGTCTGCGAACTACTCGAGGGTGCGTGATGATGTGTTTGTCCTTGTTTGTGTCCTCAGTGGAATGTCAGGCTCTAGGCTGTGGTGCAGCTCAGTGGCAGCCCTGGGTTCAGTCCCCAGCACCCAAAAAAAAAAAAAAAAGCTTAGAATGTAGAGCTCCAAAAGAGAGCACTCAGGTCTTGTCCTCTTATTTTCCCGGCACATAGCTTAGTGAGCAATTGGTAAAAATTTGCTAACTGATGACATAAATTCCTTTTTATCTTGAGGGTCTGCGCACATCCCGCCTCTGTAGCTTCCCAGGTGGAGCTCGTGCGTCTCACAGGCATAATGCCTGCGGCATGGCATGCACTGCTGTCATTGCACAGCGTGCAGCAGAGTCTGTGGAGCCCGTCTGTGGGCTCCTCCTCCTCTCAGTAGCAGCTCTGACTGTAGGTGTTCCTTACCACTACCTTCATGCCGCCGTCATGCCCAAGACAAAGTAGACATTCTTTCCAGTTTTTGTAGGCATGTTTCTCCTGTTCACTCACCCAGAAAATACGTATTGCTGTGTGCCAGGCACTGCCCATGGTGATCACAGTGATTGGCACTGTGACTCCTGTCCGCATTGAAGCTGTAGATTTTTCCCTTTCTTTCTGTCTGAATTCAGACCTTGATAAACACAGATGAGTCTTCATAACAGGAAAAGGAAGGACAGTTAGGTCAAGAGTAGGACGCTTTCTACAGGGAAAGACCATCTGTGCCTCAATATCCTTTTTCTCATTGCAGCCCTTCAGTTGATGGAAATCATGATTATCTGCTTTGTTTCCACTCAGGTCTTCTCACCAAGTTAACACTGAGTAAAGAACACGAAGCCAGGCATGCACTAGGGAGGCTGAGGCAGGAGGATCACTGTAGGTTCAAGGCCAACCTTGGCTACATAGTGAGTTCCAGGTTAGCCTGAACTACTTAGCAAGACCATGTCTTAAAAAAATGCCATTTTGTCATGATTGATACAACTTTGTGATAAATAGTGGGATTGAGGAGGGTTGTAATTGTGTTCCTTTATCAAAGTTGTTTAGACTGTTTTGAGTCTTTTGTATTTCCACAGATGTAACAATCAAAATGTTAATTCTTATGAAAAATGATGTTGGCATTATATGGGATTGTGTTTTCTGATCTTTATTATTTTCTATTTTTTTGGTTTTATTCATTTCTAATTTCTTGAGGAAAGATAGGATATTTCATAATTTTATTTTCTAATAAATGTACTTGGTGTTTACAAAATACATATATAGTGCAGAGGAAGGACTGCATGCAGAGACATTACTGTGAGAGGAGAGACATACTGAAATGTTCAGTGAGACCAGGTTTCACAGAGCCGAGGCAAATGAGGCAGGTAGGCCTCTGGAGATCCAGGTAGGAGCTAGAGCTGCAGGCTTGTAATTGCTGTCAAGGGTCATGGGTGTCTTCTAAGAGCAGTGGGCTCAGGCAGGGAGGTAACATCAGACTTACAAAGTCTCCTGGCTGTGGTGTGGACACAGTACATCCATAGCAAACCACTTGAGAGACCTTTGGAGTTGAGCAAGAAATGATGGTCACTATAAATAGCGTTCTATAGATGCAGAGAAGTAGACCAAGTGTAGAAATGCTTAGAATTTATGTTTGAAAGTCAGCCAGATATGGTGACGTGCTGGTTAAATGGAGGAGGAGGAAGGAGAGAGGAATGATCAGGATGGTTCTTAGTGTTCTATCCTGCTGGGTGGTTATAACTTTCACTGAGATGCCTAACACTGGCAAGAGAGTCTGACTGAAGAGGGAAAATACAAGTGTGATTGTGGTCTTGCTGAATTTGAGGTGCCTTTGAGACGTCAACAAAGAAGATTGGTAAGAGTTGGCTAAAGAGATTTGAAAGAGTTAAAAATGTGTGAGTCATAAAGGGTAGGTAATTTCGAAGCTCTGGTTGCAGATAGAGTGTGCAAGGTGAGAATGTGGAGTGAGAAAAGGGCTTGAGATCACACCATGAGAAACCCAGCAGTCAGTGGGTCAGGTAATGAAAGAAGACAGGAGAAGTCACCTGGAAAGAGGGAGAAGAGGGGTAGGGTGAATGGAAGAGCTTTGCGGAAATCACTGCCTGGAGTGAGTGATGAATGTAAATGTTAGGGAGAGGACTTCCTGGCACAGTAGTGCATGTGCAGAGGCCTGGGACGTGCAAGCATATGTCTCATCTGGAGATTGCCTGTGGAGAGTGACAGGACATTAATCTTAGAATAGATGTAGGCACCAGATCATGAGCACTGGGGACCATGCCCACATATGTACAGATTTGTAGTTTACCGATAGCAGTGCTTTGCAGCTCACCTGTGGAAATATTCTTCTTAATGGTAAAAGACAGTAAATGTGAACTCTCTGAGAATAAAAACTTTTTTCTCAAATCTCATATTTTATTTTAAAAGTCCAAATGATTTTATATCCTAGTCCATAATACTTTTGCTTATCTTTTCTTGTGAAAATGTCTTGGATAATTTTACCCTAGGTAAAAGTAAGTCCAAGAATATGAACCTTGTTAATGCTGTGCCTTGGAAAGTACTTGCCCATCACCATGTCTGTGCTCAGCCCATACCCATTCGGGTGTCTGCTGATGGTGAGTAGCGACCCGATGCCCACCATGGTCAGGCTGAATATGGGAAGAGTACAGCTGGCTCTGCATTCATGTGCTCTGCACCCACGGGTTCAGCCAATTGTGGATCAAGTATTTGGGAAGAACATTGCATCTGTACTGAACAGGTGCAGACTTTTCTTGTCACTTTCTGAATAATACAGCATAATAACTATATGGCATTTATATTTCATAGGAAGTATAAGTAACCTCACTATGATTTCAGGTGTACACTTAGGGTATGTACAAGTCATATGCAAATACACCATTTTATGTCAGGAACTTGAGCATCTACAGGGCTCTAGAGCCACTCCCCAGAGAGACTGAGGGATGGCTGTAATTACACAACAGAGGATGGGTGGGGGGGGTGGAGAAAACCATAAACAGGAGGCTATCAGAGCGGTTGGGTAACAAGTAATGGAAGCTCAAACTTTAGTCATTGGGGACATTGAGATTTAACATGGTCTCAGCGGCTTGAGCCACCAGTGGAACATGCATGACTGTCCCATTGGGCAGCTTGTACTACTGGTGGTACACACAAATCTCACCACTTTTTTTTGGTCTTTTTACTAATAAAAATAATAAAAAGTTGTCAGGATAGTTATGCATGTTCCAGCAGTGAGTGATTCAAACTGCCTGGTAGAAAGATACACATTAAGGCTGCACTGTGAACGTGTTAAGAAATGGAACTGACATGACTGGAGACCTCACAGAATGTGAAATACGGTGGAGAAGGAAGGAGCGCTTCCAGATGAACCCTTTGCTTGGGCACTGAGATGGTCAGGACTGCAGAAGAGGCAGATTGGTTGTGGAGCTGGGGACGATGGTCCTTTCCTCCAAGTGTACTGAGCCGAAGACCTGGGCTGCAGTGGCACTGAGGAGGTGGTACAGTCATCAGCGTGGGCTTTTGCTGGAAAGAGAATGCAGGGCAGTGGCGAAGAGAGCAGCCAGTGCAGGATCTTGAGCGATATGTGAAGGGAGGGGAGGAGAAGTAGTAAAAAAAGTTGTGGAATCTATAGAGAGAAGGAAGAGATCGGAGAGGGAGACACAAGGAAGGGTACCAAGACTATGGAGACGGTTCCCCAGGCACAGTGCTACAGAAGTCAGGGCGTGCAAATAGTGCCTGAAAGGCGTCTGGGATGTTTTCTGAGGGCAGATTTAGAAGGCATACAGTGGACTGAGCTGAACTGAAAAGTGACAGCAAGTGCACTTGACCCCGCTGTCAAGAAGCTGAGCACAAAGGGGATAGCAGGGAGTGAGTGTGCCAGGAGATTCGGGGTCTTTGAGGGTAGTCATCGGAAGTGTAATGGTTTGTTTTTCAGCTGAGGGTAGAAACGTATTTATATGTCGAGAAAAGTCATTATAGGGGAAGAGATTGAAAATAGGAGTATAAAGCCTGCTGCCTTGCACATAGGAGGTATATCGTAAGAGTGTTTCTTTAATGAATGATTGCTTACTGTTTGATTCCACAATCTCAGTTTCACAGATGGAGGTTGTGTCTTGTGAGTTACATGTTTTTGTGTACTTAATCATGGTTTTATTAATCTTTGGGGGTGTACGTGTTACTTTTTAGCCTCAGAATATTCTGCTGACCAGTGAATCTCCATTGGGTGACATTAAAATAGTTGATTTTGGCCTTTCAAGAATAATGAAGAACAGTGAAGAGCTCCGGGAAATCATGGGGACTCCTGAATATGTGGGTGAGTATTCCTATGGTCTTCTGTTGGAGATAGGCATCACTTTCATTAAGGAGCCACATGTGGCCTGCTTCATAATAAGGCCTTTGTAGTATTGAAATTCTACCACTAGAGATTATAATTAAATCTAAAAATTGATTTAAGGATGAAAAACTTTCAAGAGTAAGGTACCAAACTGGTGATCCACTTCATACAAGGCTAAGAAAGTTCATTTTTTAAATTTTACTTGATTTTTTAAAAACTTTTTATTTTGGTGCTGAGTATCTAGCTCAGGACCTTGTGCCTGCTAAGCAAGACATCTTACCTCCAAGCTATGCATCCCGTCCCAGGGCTAACAAGTTGGAAAGTATTGCCTGTAAATGAGTAGGAAGCTCAGAGTGCAGTTGAGTGTAGAGTGCTTGCCTGATATATGCAAGGCCCTATGTTCAGCCCCCAGCACTACAAAAGGCAAATAAAGGAGCAGAAGACCAGGAAAGGCCTCTGAAGACGTACCAGTTGGTAATAAAGTAATTACCAGTCGTGGGGTTCCCAACAGTGGGAAGCAGAGTGGGCCTTTGGGATCATTGTGCCAGGTTGACGTCACTGGCAGAAAAGCAGCATGCACATGGGAGAGCAGCTGAAGTGATGCACCACGGGTCTAGTTTGGATAAAAAGGAATTATAAACTATTGCCTTTTCTGATTGACCAGAAGAAAGTTGGGGTTCAAAGGATTAATAGTTCGATTGATTTAAAAATGAAGCATTAGCCCACAGAATGATTTAGAAGTTATGACCAGCGAAGCAGCTCCTTGTAGTTATGGGCTTTGGCCAGAGGTCTGGAAAGGCAGTTCTTCAGGCCAGAGGCCCAGAGTCACTGCTGTGGGGCTGTGTGAGTGTGGACGTCCGTGGGAAGTTCTGAGGGTGCTGGCAGACCTGAGAAGGGAAGGATGGCTGTGGCCCAAGGGCTCCTGAAGAGCAAGAGGCTGGGGAGAGCAGGACTCCTTTCATAGTGGGGTACAAGGGGCAGTGCTAGAACAGGTGCTGAGGATGTTGAGAATTTGTTTCCAAGAAGAGAGTATTTCAGAGGACTCAAAGACAAATTCGGTCAAAGAAAACAAAGCTATTGGGCAATGACTGTACAATAAATAAGTATTAAAGTCTTGCAGTTTCAGGTATTTCCTTAATTAAGCAGTAAATTCCTGCAAACCAAATGGAACACATTAAAAATACAGCATAAACCATATCAAGTTGGTTTTATTCCAGGCAGGAAAGAATCATTCAGTATACTTGTACAGAAATCACTAAACATAAAATGACACATAAATAGAATCAGGGATAAAAATTCCATGATCATCTAAATTGAAGAAAACCTTCAAGGCCAGCTGTGGTGGTGCATAACTATAATCGGGGGGGGGGGCTGAGGCAGGAGGATCACTGCAAGTTTGAAGCCAGTGCAAACTGCAAAGTGAAGCCCTCTCTCAAAAAGACCCTCCCTCCCAAAAAACTGGGAAGCAGAGAGTGAAGGGAAAAGCCAAGGAGAAGGAATCCCCATGGCCCTCTTTCTGTCAGACTTAAGGAGATTGAGGCAGGAGGATCACAAGTCCAACGCCAGCCTAGTCTACATAGCAAGACCCTATCTCCAAAAAAAAAAAAAAACTGATTAAAATATAGACACATTTCTATACACCTATAATGAAGTAGGTGAAGAAAAGAAGCAGAAAACAGTTCCATTCATTGTGTCTTTAAAAAAAAAAAAAACCCTAGGGATCAATCTAACCAAGGAAGTGAAAGATCTCCATGATAAAAACTTCAGAACAATGAAGAAAGAAATTGAAGACAACACCAGGAAATGGAAGGACCTCCCATCTTTCTTGATCTACTGAATTAATGTTTTAAATGTCCATATCTCCAAAAGTAATCTACAGATTTCATGTCCCCCCCAATAAAATACCAGCAGCATTCTTCACAGAACTAGAAAAAAATAATCCTAGAATTTGTATGTGGAACACCAGATACCCAGAATAGGTAAAACAGTTCTAAGCAAAAAGAGCAAGCCTGGAGCAGTCACAGCACCCGATTCCACATTGTACACAAAATCATAGTAACCAAAGCAGCATGGTAGCATCCGAAAAATAGATGCGTGGCCAGCGAAACAGACTGGAGACACAGACACAGACACCCACACAGCTGATTCCGGGCAAGGAGCCACAAATGCGTGTTGGAGAAAAGACAGTGCCGGGGAGGCTGGGTATGGAGAAGACGGAAGTTAGACCTGTCTCATTTTTACGAATGTCAATGTAGAGTGCATCAAACACCACAGTATAAGACCTGAAACTTTGGAACTCCTGAAAGAAACACAAAGAAAGCTCTGAAGTCATAGCCACAGGCAGAGATTTCCTGGAAAGGACTCCTGTAGCATGGGAAATAATAGCAGGAATCAACAGATGTGACTACATCAAGTCAAAAAGTTCCTGTAGGAGAGAGAGAACTAACAAGAGTGAAGTGACAGCCTCTAGAATAGGAGAAAAGTCAATCGCTTCCAACAAAAGATTAATAAATAGGAAAAAATATACATTTGTTTATTATATATGTCTTAGTAAACTTAACCCCCGAGAGTCAGATAGCCCAATCCATAAATAGGCAAATGAACACTTTTCTCTAAAGCCATATAAATGGACAATAAAAACATGAAAAAATGTTTGACATTTTTAGCTATTAGAAAAATGTAAATCAAAACCACACTGAGATTTCATCTTGTCCCAGTAGAATGACTGTCATTAAAAATACCGAACACATTCTGGTACAGTACACCTACCAGACTCTCAGTGTTCTGGAAGGCTGAGGCAGGAGAATATCAATTTTGAATCTAGCACTTCACAAGACCTGGTCTCTAAAAAGTGACAAGTGTTGTAACTCAGTTTGAAAGCCCTGAGTTCAGTCCCCGGTACTACAAATGAATGAACACACGCTGACAAGGATGGGATGAGTGGACTAAACTGTTTGTGGGAATGTAGGGCTTGTGCAACCCCTATGGAAATCAGTACTGAGGCTCCCCAAAACTAAAAACAGCTGCCACTCAGTCTGGCTATACCGCTTCTTGGTACCTGCTGTAGGGGTGTCTGTGTGCCTAGTTTTACAGTTACAAGCTGTGGGACCAGCCTAGGTCCCCATAAACAGAAGAATGAATAAGGAAAACATGGTCTGTGTGTATGATGGAGTCGTACTTGTCCTTAGGAATATTTTGTGGTTTGTGGGGAAAAGAAGGGAACTAGAGACATTGCGTTGAACAAGGTAAGCCACACTCAGACCGGTGTGGCAGGGTCTTTCTAGTTCGTGGAATCTTATACAACAAAAGTAGAAGGGAGATTATTAATAGGTGGAGGGGATGAGGAAAGGGGCAGGAATGGAGCACAGATAGCAAACTATGTCACAATCCCAGTACTTAATAAAATAGGCACATTTCAAACAGAGACCACAGGGAGAGAAACAGCCTTCGGAATTGAAGATGTTTTATGGGCTGGAATACCTAATTTTCACTAGGCTAACGCACCTTGGGTTTTGGAAGTGACTTTATCATTGTATCTTGAGAGAACCCCACCCCAGATAAGGGTGGGTTCTAATGCTGCACATCCTGGCTGGGAGCCATCTGGAAGGCTGCAGGACGGGACACTGTGACCTAGCGGTCACTTTGATATGAACTGGGGTGGCGGATTTTGTTTTATTAATGTTTTCTGCTTTTTGGTAAATCTAAATTTCCTGCCAACCCCCTGCCCCAAACAATGCGTGATCCAAAAAAGAAAAGCACTCCAGAAACAGCCCTTCCTGGGGTGCCTTCCCTAAATGATTTTCTGCTGCCCCCAGGTGTTCGTACCTGTGAAACCACTGGAGTTCTGGCTCTGCCACCAGCTTCGGTGATGTTGGTCCTTCCTTGTCTGTCTCTGTCACGTTCTTTTGTCCAAAAAAATGGAGCTGAAAACAGCACCTCCCCCATAGGGAGCCATCAGGGGGTTTACATCGGATGTGCCATATAGAACTCCTAAATTAGCCTTCAGCACAGCGTAAACACCCGGAAAAGTAAGATAGTGGTATTTCTGTACCTTCCCTCCCCTGCTCTTTGGCTGTGTGGCCTCTGTGTTACTTTTCCCCCTCAAGCAGCTTGGATGCTGCACATTTCATTTTTAATTCCTTCTTTGTTTCCTTTAAAACTTGCATAATGTTTCTTAGCCCCGCCACTTCAGAAATCAAAGTTGAGGAAATCAGCATACCTGACATTTCCTTCCTGACCTCTTTCACCTTACATTCAGTGGGAATTTGTCTCAAGCCGGTAGTGTGAGTTTGAATGTTTAAGTTTTCCTAAGAACCTTTTAATTCCTTTTTGTAATAGTATTACCATGGTTTTCTAGTTTTTCATCTACTTTTACTTAGATTTAGTACTGCCTTCTTATCATAGTTGTACATTTCTGAAAATAATCATCTTTGGTTGACTAGATTGTGAGTAGAGTTTTGATTTTGAGGAGAGTTGTTATATTTTTCCTGATTCTTTGGATATTTGCAAATGTCTCTTGCTCTAAATGAGACAGCAGTTTATGAAGTACACGTACAGTGATACCTCAGTTGTAGAACTCAGTTTGTTCCAAACTCATGTTTGAACACTGAAAAGTTTGAAAACAACATATTTTTCCCATAAATAATAGAAAACCAAAAAATGGTTCTGAGGCCCAAAAATTACATGTAAATTCATTTTTCTAGGACTTTAACACAGTGCTAATAGCCCTCAGTTGTAGAAATACCCCCTAAACATCTAAATACAATAAATACAGTACAGTGAATAAAATTTTAAATTTTTGTATAGTACTTTTCCCTTGATTTGGAGGCTTCCTGATGTATTGGAAGCTGGAGAAAAATCGGAGGAGGAGAAAAGTTATTTTTTGGAAAGAGAGTCTCCTTCCATAAAGAACTTCTGGTACTAGACTTTCCGGGGTCTTTTCATCTTTATTTCACCAAAAATCTGACAGCAGTGCTTAGACTGAAGCGTCACCCCTTCATGTGCATAGCGAGACGCAAGGTGTGACTCGGCCTGCACAGGGCTTCTCAGGGGGGTTTTCAGTTTAACTGTGGAGCGAGTTCCCAACACTGAGCAGGTGTTTTCAGACTTGGCTGTTCGAGTGGTGGAGATTGAGCTTAGAACTGTTCAGCAGTCACGCTATCACTCACTGTGTTATCAGCATATTACTTTTCTCAGCTCTATAGATGAATTTCATTGCCTTTGTGATTCCAGTCTTCTGAGAATTCCTAGGGTTTTTTTCTTTTTATAAATTTTATTTTCATTAGTTCATATTTGCCATATGTAATGATCACATTCATAAGGAATTTATACCTGTACATAAGTCTTTCTTTTTTGCACTGGGCTTGGGCTGTGGGGATGAAGAGATAGGGATGCACTGAGCAAGATTTGCAAGCTGCTAAGATGTGGTGGTTGATGGGGAGAGAAACTGGGAGAAGAGAAAGGTACCAAATTGTCTTTTTATGTTGCCGAGTTTTTGCATTCAAATTTTTTTTGAGATACTAAGGCTCAACAATGAGGGTGGAAGTATTAAAAGTAACAAGTTAATTACAAATATCTACTTAAGATTTTTTATTCATCAGCACTAGGGAGGCCAAGATAGCAGGAGTCCTATGAGTGCTAGGCCAGCCTAGGGTACATAGTGGAGTTTAAAGCAGCCTGAACTACGTAGTGAGACCCCCGCCTCAAAAAACCAGGGAAATAAAAGATTTTCTATTCATATTCATGATGTTATTTCATTTTAGGCAAAACTTTGATAATAGTGATGTGTAATTTCTAATGCATTTATTGTTTATCTGAGAGCAAATTAGGAAATTTTTCCCCATAAAACTAAACATTTTCTTGTTTCTCCAACTAGCTCCTGAAATTCTTAGTTACGATCCTATCAGCATGGCAACAGACATGTGGTGAGTGTTACTTATTAAGTCAGTGACATTAGTTCCCAGAAATGAATTCGGTACTAACTGCCCTCACACCTTCCTTCCGCTCCAGGAGCATTGGAGTGCTCACGTACGTCATGCTGACAGGAGTGTCGCCTTTCTTAGGTGACAATAAACAAGAAACGTTCCTGAACATCTCACAGATGAATGTGAGCTATTCTGAGGAGGAGTTCGATGGCGTGTCTGAGTCAGCTGTAGACTTCATCAAGGCCCTTCTACTTAAGAAGCCTGAGTGAGTATTAATTTTCCTCTTCATCTGGGGGGGCCCTGCCCCAGAGCTGCCCTCCCAGCCAGTGTTTGGTCTGCTCTGAGCTAGAGTAGTTTAACACCTAAACCACAAAGTAAAGACACGAAAAATGTGGGCAGGAAACTAGATGAACCCCTTGGCTTAACCTGCCTATCAAAGGAAAAACTGCCCAAAATGAAGATATGCCTAGAAAACAGGGCCTGTGCCTCAGTCTGACGGGATTGAAAGCAGTGAAACTGCAGCTGCACATGTGTCTCACAGTGAATGGCACCTGTTACTGCTGGGTAATGGAAATTGACAGTGAAATGACAGCTGCTCCTCAGCAGGTATTTTCTACCTGTTCTTGAGTTGCTCAGAAGAACTTTGGAGAGAGACCATAGTTACAGTACTTCTTCAGCATTCTAGGGAATGTACTCAAGTTCCAAAACTTCTGGTTCTACTCAGGAAGCACAATAGGATCTTGGCCAACTCCTTATACTTTGAAAAATACAGTAATAAATACAGAACATAATGCTCTGACTTTTCAGTTGAAGTTTAATGCTGCCACATGTGTGGATGTCTTTACACAGAGACCGAGCCACTGCTGAAGAATGTCTCAGACACCCGTGGTTGACACCGAGCAGTATTCCTAGTCCTTACAAGGTTAAGGGAGCAGTGGAAGTGGCAGACACTCTCCAGGAAGGTGATTCTGCAGCCGAAATCAATGACGATGCCGAGAAGCCCGAATCCGAAGGATCACTTGTGACGGAGGAGTTAATTGTAGTTACTTCATATACGTTGGGACAATGCAGACAGTCTGAAAAAGAGAAAATGGAGCAAAAAGCCATTTCTAAACGATTTAAATTTGAGGAACCTTTGCTACAAGAAATTCCAGGAGAATTTATCTACTGAGCTGCGTCTCCCTTTAGAACTATTAAGATTTCTCCATTGAAATGTTAATATTATTTATGGACCTCTGGCCAAATGTATGTATACAGAAAATGGGTAGTCAGGAAAAACCAATAGGAAAAAATAATTTTGTCAAACTTTTGGAGTTAAGTGAATCAAACCAGGTTTATAAAATTGTCAACCAAGGATTTAACAGGTAAAGCTATTTCAGTGTTCTTTTTAAGAAGATGTTTGTACCTTTTAACATCCTGTTTCTCTAGAAGGAGAACTTGTGTACAAAGATACTTGTATTTACTTTAAAAAGCCAAGTAAAAGTGCCAAAATTACACTTCCAAAAAATTTCTTTTGCATTATTTATATGTACCTATACTTGCATGTGTATATTTACTAAAACTGGTACTTTTTCATTTTGGATTTATTTGGGAGGGCAAAGTTTTAATTTAAATAGATACTGTTAAATTTTGGAGACTTAGCCGGGCATGGTGGTGCATGCCTATAATCCCAGCACTCAGGAGGGGGATTGCTGTGAGTTCAAGGCCAAGTTGGGCTACAAAGTGAGTTCAAGGCCAGCCTGAACTGCGTGGCGAGACCCTGTCTCAAAAAGACAAAGGAAAAAAAAGACTTACAGTATGTAACTACTGTCCATTGAGTACATTTGGTTTCTTTGTGTTGTGTCTGGTTTTGCCTAATGCTTACAATTTATCAGTGGCTGATTTTTTTTTTTTCTCTTCAGCATCATTCACAGGAGAAATAGTGAGTTTTCATCCCTGAAATCATTCTGGTTCTTGTTCTGTAAGCCAGTGATATTAAAACACCTGTCTTTTCCCTCCTCATACTATCCACTTCTGCTTTCTTTCCCAGGCTACTTCCAGCCGCCTCCCTTCTGCCACCAACTTGTCCCTCAGTTGTGGTCACTTGTAGGTGTCACTGTGATCTGGTCAACAATATGGTTGCTTTCGTCAGTGAAAAGAAGCCATTGTTTTTGTCCCAAAGTTAATGAATCCTAAAGCAGAGGAGAAGAGAAGTAACACACAGTCATAGTGACTGCCAAGCCTGTAGTTCCATTATTTCTTACAACCTTTAAGCTATGTTAGGAACAGTTACAAATATTGTAAACCTTTGTTTTTTCCCCTAAAAAACTGACATTGGCTATTTTATTATTAGGCAAACACCTTATTCCAGAAGGACTTACTTCAGGCTGAGAGTGTAGCTCAGTACTAGTACATATGCAAGGCCCTGGGTTCGGTCCTAGCACCAAAATAAACACACCAACACTTAATTTCAGTAGGATCAGATTGACCATTTCATTGGCATGGAGACCCCCCAGTGAAGAGCAAGTTCCGGTTTAAACAGGAAATGGGAGAGTGTATGCTGAGTAACTTAAATCTTCCCCACACAGAAGTCGGAGGTTCCTCAGCGTGCTGCATACACATCAGTGCAGCTGGTGTGTTACCTGTGCACACACCTGAGCCCTTGCCTGTGCTTTCAACTGTGGCCACACCAGGCTCTGACTCGTGTCTCTTGATGTGAAAATCATAAGGACAGCACCTGACCGCAGTTCTAGGTCATGTGCAAGGTGCCGTAATCAGCATTCACACAGATGTGCCCGTGGCTTGCCCCTGCCCACCACCGCCTGAGGTGGGCGTGGCGGTGCAGTTGCACTGTTTTCCCACTGAGTTGGATTCCTCTGTGTAGCTTCTCAGAAGCGGTGTTTCTAAACGGGCTCTGAAAGGGGACAAAGAAGTGCTGCCCCGGTGGTGGCAGAGCTTTCACTGAAAGCCGTTGGGCACAAGGTTGTCTTAGGTAAGTCCTAAGTGTGGTAAAACTATTTGAGGCAAATTTATATAAATAGCTGTTTGATAAAAAAATAGGTGATAAATGCACTGGGCTGAAATTGCAGTGCGTCAAAGATCTAAATATTAAAACAGAAACACTAAATCTGGAAGATAGAACAGGTAGAATGAAGACACTGGTGTAGGCAAAAAACTATGAACAAAACCCCTATCACACAGGAGCTATCACAAAATTAACTGGGATCTCATCTCATTAAAAAGTTTCTGCACAGTAAAAGAAACCAACAATGAAGAGACAACCTATAGTATGAGAACTGTTTGCCAGCTCTTCAGAGAAAGGACTAATTTAGAATATATGAAGAACTCAAAATATTCAGACCCCTCCCCAAATTTAAAAACCCAGTCCAAAAATGGGTATCTGAAATAAACAGACACTTCTCAAGTAAAGAAGTAGGAATGGCAAATAAATATATGAAGAAATGTACCAATATCCCTGGTCATTTGAGAGATGTAAATTAGTGCTGAGATGCCATCTTGCTCTTGAAAGAATGAGAATTATCAAGAAATCAATAACAAATGTTGGCAGGGCTGTGGGGAAAGGAATATTTCACTGTTAGGAGTGTAGACTGGTGCAACCACTATGTAAATCAGTGTGGAGATTCCTCAAAGAACTAAAACTAAAACTCACCTCCGCTGTTCCCCTTCTTGGTATCTCAAAAGAATTAAAAGCATCATACCACAGCAATATATGCACACCCATGTTTATAACAGCACAGTTTATGTACTTTTTTTTTTTCTTTCTTGAGAGAGACAGTTCAGGTTGGGCTGGACTCACTGTGTAGCCCAGGCTG
Source organism: Dolichotis patagonum (assembly GCA_004027295.1). Taxonomy (NCBI): domain Eukaryota; kingdom Metazoa; phylum Chordata; class Mammalia; order Rodentia; family Caviidae; genus Dolichotis; species Dolichotis patagonum. Next base: position 23,585 of record PVJX010000640.1, on the reverse strand, counting down.
ACCTTGAACTTGCAGCAATTCTGCTGCCTCAGCCTCCTGAGTGCTAGAATGACAGGTGTGCACCACTGTGCTCTGCTGTTGCAGCACATTTTGTAATAGCAAAATCTTGGAAACAGCCCAGATACCCACCAACCGATGGGAGGATAAAGATGGTTGTTTCTACAATGGAGTGCTACTCTGCCATAAAGAAGGTTGAGCTTGAGATGTTTCTAGCTGAGTGGATGCACCCTGAAATCATCATCTTAAGTGAAATAAAGCAGGCGCACACGTTTAAATATTGTACTCTTTCATTGGTGTGAGAAACAAAGTATAAGGACCAAAATGTATGACAGATACTGGGAAATGAAAATTTTCAAATGGGAAAGGAAATGGGAGTGGGGAGGGGAAAGAACAAAAGGGATGAGAAAAGGGAAAAGCAAAGCTTTAGTCAATAAACAATAGAAGACAGATTGAAGGAAAGGATAGGGAGAAAGATATGTACTGGGAAACATTCCCTATGATGTATGTTGTGTCTTTCTAAAATGTGCCGATAAAAAATGCAAAAAAATACCAAAAAATACATGCTAAGCTTGTTTCTCCTAATGAACAAAAGCTGGGGAAATGATTCCCTAATACTGTGCACAGAAAGCACAAAGATAAGGACCATTAGCTTTTCTCCACATTTCTTTCAGACACATGCATGCACACATATAAATTTTTAAGCCTTCAGAATATTTGGAATAAAAGCAATTATTTTGTAAATCTTTAGTAGGACAGACAGTTGGTGACTGAAACAGAAGAATAATAAAGCAAACAAAATATCCCAGCGTGACTGAGAATTCCCACAGGCGACTTCACAGGGATTCAGGGAAGCCAGGCCAATCCAAAGGGTTGGGGTCTTGGTATCCTGGGATCAGCAAACCGCAAAGCCCCCTTGGGGCCAGTGCCCCTCGGTGCTGTATTCCAAGCCTCTGCCCTTGTTCATACCTTTTTTACTTTCCTTCATTTTCTTTTCCTGAGGCAGAGTCTCGTTGAATTGCTCGGGCTGGCCTCCAACTTTCTACCCTCCTGCCTCAGCCTCCAGAGTAGCTGGGCTAAAAGGGTGCACTGTGGCACCAGGCTGCACTTTGAAAGCCAGGCGGGGGCAAGGGGTATGGGGGCTCACAAGAAAGAACCAGCAGAAGTCAACATTGTATTACTAAGATTGGTTTATTTTTCCTTGTACTTTGCTTCTGTTTAAGGAGCACATCTGAATAAATATAAACCTTTATCGTGTTTCCTTCTGGTTGAATTAGAACCACAGTAGCCTTTGGGGTGGCCATGCGGCCGTGGCCCACTGGGTCCCTTGCGGGCCGCAGCTGGACGCCTTCATTCACATCCTCCGCTCGCCAGGCGTGAACACAGAGATCCGCTGCCCGTCCCCAAGCTCCAGCACTGCCTCCTGAAGCGTCCACCTGAGAAAAGGCCAGCATGGAGTCGCCCCACCCAGGACACTGGGGGCAAGGCTGGTCTAGGGGGAAAACATTAAAAAGCAGTAGGCAGGACACTGCTTCAGGTTGATTTTAATTGTCACCTGGCCCAGGGCTGTGACAAGAGTGCTCGCCTGTTATTTAATCAAGGCTGCCCCGGCCATGCCTGGCCGACAGCCATGGAAGGCGCATGGGAAGCAGGGAAGGCAGCTTAGTTCCCATTTCCTGACTCCCAGGGACTGCAGCTCCTGGCCTGGCGCCCTGCAGCTCCTCCTCCAATCCCGGGCTCAGGGTCAGGGAGCCCTGGGAGCTGGGGGGAGCTGCTGCTTTTGTCCTCAGGAATTCCAGCACATCCCTGCAAAATGGCCAACACTCCAAGAGGCTTCCCATCCCAGGCTTGCCATGGGGGTAGTGAGTGGCTGTAGCTATTGGCAACCAGACAAGAAAAGCCAATTAAGGGGGTGGAGGGCTTCTGCAGAGAATGCGCTGAATAACTGGAGCCAGACTCAATGCCTTTATTCATCTGTCATGAGGGCGGCAGCAGAGGGAGAAGCCGGAACAGCATCCAGTCATCCAGACCTGGACCACTGCAACTGTCAAGTGTCAGATTCGGCAGGATGAGGAGAGCACAGTTCACGAGACTGTGCCGGATAAATCGTCTGCACTGAGCTAAAAGCCGAGCCCTGGCCGGCTGCCCAGTCACACAGCCCTCTGCTGCAGGCTTTAGAGCTGATTCCTCTTATGACTGCAGTCACTTAATGACAGGCCCAAATGGGAAGGGGCACTGTTTCCGTTGGACACGCGTCCTGGCCCCCATCCCTCCCCTGTACCTCTTAAAGGGGCCGCTCCTGGTTGACCGAGTGAGAAGATGGCCCTTTGCCTTGGGCCCAGAGATGGGAATCTTTAGCTGCAGGGGGTAAACAGACACAAGGGAGAGATGTCACCAGATACACTGTTGTCTCAAAAGATGTCAAAATGTGCTTTCTGGTGCCAAGCCCACAATATCCAGGGATAAGCCAGGGTCTGGAGAATCCACTGACTGTCCACACAGCCTTCTTGGGAAACCTGGCATGGTCAGCGGCTGTCCTTCCTCCTGACGCGGAGGCCTTGCAGCATGGGGCTGCCCTGGGAGAGCTGGAAACTACTGCACGTCCACAGCAGGTGAGTGTCAGGCGTCACACCCACTCCCACTAAGGTCTACAATGGGCAAAGGGACAGCTGGCTGAGCGGGATGGGACAGAGGACCTACAGGGGGCCTGGGTGGGTGGGACAGGTGCATCTGCAGGCATCTGTTAGAACTCACCGAGCAGGACATGTGGCCGTGTGCCCTTCACAGAGCATTATTTTACTTGGAAAAACACACATTAATCTCTGGTTCATGATATACATGTGTATGTGCTGAGAGGTGTGGTGCACACATGTTTGAAGGTTAGTTTGTGATACATCAAAATAAGAGATTCATAAAGAGACACAGCCAGGTGAGGAGGCATGGGTGCTGTATGCACGCTCACAGTATAAACTGTCTTTTCTGTTTGCCATTTTCCATAATACAACAGGAAAAGAACAAAGACCCAAAGTGCACTGTGAAAAGGGGAACTTCGCAGGGTGTGGTGGTATAGTGCTATAATCCCAGCACTCTGGGTGCCTGAAGCAGGAGGGCTGTAAGTTCGAATCCAACCTGGGTAAATTAGAAACTCAGTGAGACACTGTCTCAAAATAAAGAAATTTTAAAAGGTCTGCAGATGTAGCCTAATCACTAGTTCTTTTGTTGTTGCTGTTTGTTTTTTGAGCCAGGGTCTCATTGTGTAGCTCTGGCTGGCCTCAAGCTCACTATGTAGCCAAAGCTGACCTGGAACTTGCAGTGATTCACCTGCCTCAGCTTCCCAAGTGCTGGGATCACAGGGGTTCGCTACCATACCCAGCACTGATGCCATTAGAAAAGCAACCAAACAAAACAGGTGGACAACTACCGCCAGCAAATTGGGACATACTTTGTTCTGAACCATAAGGAATAGGCTTTAAGGAAAAAGACAAAACAAAAACTGTAAGACCTCCATGTCCACAGCAAAGGATCAAAAATATTTTTCAAAATTAGCATGTACACAGCTTCTTTTTCCTGTCATTTGCCCTACACAACACAGAGTGACAGTCAGGGACAGCATTTATGCAGGTGTCAGGTCTCTGACCTACAGATGATTGGAGACTTTCAGGACGGGCTGTCACTCGGATGTCTCACTGCAGGTGGCTTGAAGCACTGGAAGTACACGCATGACTGTCCCTTCTGGCAGCTTTTTGTTACATTATTAAAAATACCAATAAAATGATGAGATCAATTTGTACCTACAGGGGCATAGGCTGCCCAGTGGGACGGTCCAGTGTTCAAGCTGGCCGGAACATGTTAAAGTCAGTGGAAAGATGGGTGTGGGTTACTGTACGCAAACACAACTGAGCCTCAGGCAAAACAAGCATGTGAAGGTGCCCTTATGTATGGACTTCATTTTGGAGGTTTGGAGGAGGAATGATACTGGAGATGGAAACCAGGGCCTTTATTTGCCTTGGTTTTTTCTTTCTTTCTTTCTTTTTTTTTTTTTTTTTTTGGTTTTTTGAGACAATGTCTTGGTATGTATTCCATGCTGCCCTTTAACTGAATACAGTCTAGGATAACCCCAAACTGCAGACAACCCTCCTGTTCTTGCCTCCTGAGTGCCAGGATTATACACAGGAGCCACCATGCCAGGCTTTTTTTGGAGAAGGAGGAAGTGTAGGAGGGAGGGAAGGGGAAAGAGAGGGAGAATGGGGAGAGGGAGAATGGGGAGAGGAAGAAGGGAGAGTCAGGGAGGGCAGCTAGGGGAAAGGGGAGGAGGTGGAGGAGAGGGAGAGAGGAGGGAAGTCAATCAGAACATCTCTTTCTTGTCTTCAGAGCCCCTCCTAGACTTATGCCCCCACAGAGCAAGGTCCAGCCTGTGGGCTTTGCCCACCTGGTCCTGCCTGGCCCAATGCTCCCCTGCAGCGCCTCCAGGTGAGGACCACCCGCTCTAGCAGGTGTGAGGCTCTCACTGCCCAGGTGAGGCCCACATCCAGCCACAGCCTTGCTGGCCCCTGCTCTGGAAGTCTGGAAGTTGGACCCCTCAGCTCCCTCACCATCCCCAGTTCTCCCATGTCTGCACATCCCGCGCATCGGGAGCTGCCTAAACAATCAAGTGAGTTTGATCAAACCAAACTATACAAACGGATAAGACTCAGCCGTGCAGAATGGGCTGGCTTTATGAAAGCCACATACACAAGCAAGCTTTGAAGGGAAAGGTGAAAGCCGGCTGTGTCTGCATGGGCACTGACTGGACAGACGTATCTCAATCAGAGCTGCACTGTGGCCCATGGCCTCTGGTCATTCCCCTACCTTCAGTCCAACGGGACGGTGACACCCACCGTGTTCCCTACCACATCCCTTCCCCACAAAGGAAGAAAATCTGTGAAATGGCCCCAGGGGAATATGCACATAGTTTTCTACCTATTCAAACCCATTTTGAAAGGTGCTACACTGACAAGGAAGAGGGCGCACCCGGGCATCGGCGATGTCCACAAACTGGTCCCTGCTGAACATTGGCAGGTGGTGCACGCGGAGGGGCAAGCCCAGGGCCTCCAGTGCCTCGGGGTGGCCACGCAGCTGCTCCAGCGCCATCTGGTAGTACTCGGTCCTGCTGAAGCCTTCTGAGAGGACACACGGGTTAGCACGCACTCCTTCTTTACTGAACAGTGAGAGATACAACGGGAGCACCGGAAGACACAGCCATGGGAGTGGGGGGAGGAAGAGGAATTGGGGCTGCGGGGCCACACTGTCACCTGCCCTGCCAGCCCTCCTGACCCTTCTAAGCCCCAGCTGCTTCGTCGCCACTCTCACTGCCTCACTTCCCTCCTGGTAAAGGTTTGGCCAGCTCTTCTCCGAGGCTCCTATCATCTCTGAAGTCCTATGAGTCTGTGACCAGCTCAGAGTCACAGCTGGCCCAAGACTAGGAGGAGGGGCGGGATCTGTGACAGCCAACTCTAAACACGGCTGCTTCCACTCTGATGAGGAACAAAATAAGCCGGGTTCAGTGCCCAACACTGGTAATCCAAGCACTCTGGAGGCTGAGGCAGGAGAATCAAAAATTTCAACCCAGCCCAGGCAATTTATCTAGTTAGAAATACCCCATCTCAAAACAAAAATAGGCTGAACGTGGTGGTGCACGTCTGTGATCCCAGCACATGGGAGATGGGCAGGAGAATCGGCCAACCTGGGCTTAGTGAGTTCACAGCCAACCACACAGTGACACCTTATGGCAACGTCAAAAAAAGGAAAACAAACAAAAGGGCTGGAGATGTCATTCAGTTCCAGGGCCCTGAGTTCAGTTCCCATTATCAGGGGGGTAAAGATGAGGCTCAAGGTATCGGAGCCATAGCATCACCAACAGCAAAACACTCAGACCAACAAAGGCTGTGAAGTGCTCAATTGTGCCTTGCCAGAACTGCACAGGTTCCCAGGAGCCCTTCCTAACCTGAAGGCTACCGGACCAAGGTGAAAGCACCTCCCTGACGATTTCAGGTGTGACAGTGGCTCCAGGAAGGGTTGCTTTGGAGGAAGAAGAAAGATATAAAGACTAGGGTAGAAAAGAGGCAAGGAAACCATGATCTTTAAATTACACTTGTAAGGAAACTGCTGCTTCAGAACACAATCAAGTTGCCCACGGCTTCAAAGCATTTTCTCCCCTATTTCTGTTTTTTCCCTTCTGGGCTACTGACTCTTAAATTCCAGGAGTCTTAAAAAATATATGCCAGTGACTAGTCTGTAAACTGGGTGGTACTTTTCTTTGAATAGTAAGGATTCGGATTCCCAGTCTCCATGGCTTCCACCCTCAAGGAGGCAGCACTGCTGATACGCAGCTCTAACCTTCCAACACAGGCAGACAGTGTGCATTCTAGCTGAGCCTGCTAAGGGGAACCTGACCCACCAGAGCATCCCAAGGACATCCAAAGACAAATCAACAGACCAGAATGCACCTCTGTCCTGGGACCCACCTTCCTTTCTTTGACTGGCTTGTTCATTTGTTGAGACAGGTCTCAGTGTAACTCAGGGTTGAACTCACTATGTATCTGGAGCTGGCCATAAATGGCAGTAACGCTACCATGCCAGCCTCCCAGGTGCTGGGATTACAGGTGTGCACTGCTGCCACGCCCAGCCGATTCTGCTTAATGAATCTACCTGTGCCTCCCTCCGAGGAGTCCTGCAATGCTTTTCTGTGAGGAGAGTCAAGTGCCGTGTGTGTGTGTGTGTGTGTGTGTGTGTGTGTGTGTGGCCGCAGGGGCGGGGGGAGCTCCTCTGACTCCATTCATTGAATTTGGCAACAGGACAGTGATGAGGTCACCCTGGACAGGAGCTGCAGGTGTGACCAACACCTGAGCTGGGATGAACCAGGAGGGCGGAGGCTGGCTCCAGATAGCTGAGCTTCACCGTGTGATTTCCATGACAAGCCATTGCTCATCACTCCTAGATCTCAACAGCTTTTGAGGTGTGATCAAAATATCCAGTGAATGTGTAAAGTTTTAAAAATCCATTATGGTAAAAGATGCATTGCTGTGAACCTCTCAAAATCCTCCCCCTCACTTTGAACGCACTTATGCCATCATTTCTGCCACCTTCTGAAGCTGCTCCAGAGGTCCTTCTGTGAAAGAGTCTTCAGTTGCATTATCATCCCTGCCTTGACGTTCTGAATCATTTCAAACATTGCCCTTTTGTGGCCACTGTGACTCTGGGACTTTGGTGAAGAGGAAGGGGTCACACGGTGCCAGATCCACTAAGATGGCAGAGGACATGCCGTCACATGTTGCGAGCCTGCCTTTCTGTTGGGTGGTACTAGACAGCGGCACTCCCCATATTTTTCATCATGCCCAGTAAAGACACACAAAAGAAGACTTCCAGCAGGACGCCTGAAGCCCAGAACTTGGGAGACTGAGCAGGGGCACTGCTGAGAGTTCAAGGCCAGCCTGAGCTACACAGTGAGACCCTGTCTCAAACACCAAAACCAAAACCAAATGGCAAGATGCACAAGTGTGTCTGAAGCAAGGGGGAGGATCCTGACGGGGACTCCTGGTGATGTGTCTTTTACTGTAATAATTTTTAAATTTAAATACCCTACAGTTTGATACCATGTACATGTGTGATTCAGTTAATTCTCTCAGTAACTGCACACTGACATTAGCCCTTGGCACACAAGGAAGGCAATTAAGCCCTAGAAAGGAGGACTACCTGCAAGGCAACACCCTGAGACAAGAGTTAGGTCTAGGGCTCAAGCAGGGCAGCAGGCTGCAAGAGCCCGGATCTCACCACCAGCAGGGTTGCTGTGGCCTCCACCCTGCGAAGGGGAAGTGGCTGTCAGGCCAGAAGGCTGAGTGCAGCCCGAAAGTGCATGTCCTTGTGCTGTCCTCCCTGCTGGTGGGACTGAGCTGTGCTGCCCTCTGAATCAGCACTGGGCACACTCATCTCATAGTCCGCACTGGGACGCATTGGGGGACACACAGTGCTGCCGCCTGCTACTAACTGAGGGAAGGATAATGCTGCTGCACCAGGGTGAGTGGCCAAGCTGGGTAGAACAAAGGAGCCTCAAAAAAAAAAGTCAGTGTAGAAAAAAGCTAAGGCCGCTTTGTCACCAGTGGCATTGCAATGACCTTCACTGTCCTCACTGCTGATGCCCTGCCTTTACAGATTCAAATTTGAGTGCAGCTCGGCTGGCAGCCATGTTTGCGTGGATTTTGCTTTTATTTTCTGCTCTTGCCAGAGTCCATTGCTCAAGGTCCCCTCCTCCACTAAGGCCATCGTGGAGAATGGCAGGGCAAGCAGCCTAATGACACCAGAAAAGGCCACCATCTTCCCCATTTGTGACCATCTGGTACTCTCCACTTCCTTCTCTTTATAAAATCTTGGATTCCCCACCCCACCCCCATACTGGGGATTGAACCCAGGGCCTTCACTGTGAACTAAATTCCCAGCCCTTCTTACTTTTCATTTTGAAGCAGGGTGTGCTAGGCTGGGCTCAAACTTGCAATTCTCCTGCCTCAGCCTCAGAGTGCTCAGATTATAGGCCTGAGGGCTAGAATCACAGAAATCTTGACAGAGGCCCTGTGTGTGCAGGCCTGAAACCCAATCTTGCTTTGCAAGGCTTCTTACACAAATGAGCCCTGCTCCCTGTATTGTGCTTATGGCTCCCAAAGAAACCATCACTGTAGGCTAAGGAGGAAACTTGGGCCAATGGAATGGCAGGCTGGCTTCTAAAATGGTCCTCTCCTTTCTCTAATCTGCTGAAAGCATCTCGAATATTTCCTCTGCTAGAGCAAGGGATGCTGGAAGAAGGCCTCCTGCAGTTAGGGGGACACTTACTCTGTGTGAGGTAATACACAAGGGGCCCGAGCCCTGCGCACAGCACACTGCTGTAAAGAAGTGCTTTTCTTGAAGTATCTTGCATGCTGCTCCTGGGACACTTAAAAACAAAAGATACAAATTAATTATTGAGAGATTCAGCTTTGGGCCAAGGGCCTTTGCTTGGATCAGGTTGCACAGGGAAAGGAGAGCTGAGGAGGTGGCCAGGGAGGAGGCAGAGACCGCCCTCCCTCGCCTGCTTCCTTCCCCAGTGCCATGGCGAGTTGTGCAGCCAAAGCAGTGCCCTCCAGCAGGTGCCCTCCTGAGGGTGGCTTGCGTCCAGGCCCAGGCTGCAGGGGCCCTGCCAGCCCACTGACCAAGCACAGAAGGAACATTCAGCCCACCGTCTTGACAGACAGAACGTGGCCTGTGTGCCAGGCCCAGCACAGCCAGGAAGCATAGCCACTTTGTCTTGGGCCTGCTGGTAAACAGGAAGCTTAGCCTTCTGGGGCAAGAGCCGGTCTTGGAAGCCTGCAATGGGCTGGGGCTGTCACTGGCTTCTTTCTTTCATATTTTATAAAAAGGCCCCTCCCCCTTGGCAAGGAAACCTTCCTTGTAACTTTCGGGCTGAGTGAGCAGGTGGAGTGGCGCCAGCAAACCCCTCCGCCCTGGCCATGACCCCCTTCCTGAAGGCCAGGTGGGTCTGGTGCGGCAGATTCTCTTCCCGCAGCCCTTTCACCACTGCTCACCCCAGCTTGGGACTCCGCAAGGCTGGAAGGCGCATGGCCAGAAAACAGAGAAAGACCATGGCGACGGTGGCACAGCACAGGCGGAAGCCACAATTCAAACCCCACAAAACCAGACAGGTCATGTTAATGAGAGCAGCTACTGTGGTGCGGCCCACTCAGCCAGGCCAAGGAGCTGCTCAGACCTGCCTCCAGCCAACTGGGATGACAGCGGCCACTTCTTGGGAGGTACAGGAATCAGATCTTTTCAGTGACACTGCCTGAATTCTAAATGTTACAACCACCAACGGCACAACCATCAAAGACCTAGCAAAATACAGTTGTGGGTCGAGTTCTTTACCTCAGAGAACCTTCACCCTAGGTGAGAGTTAGGCAAATGACTGTCTGTCTCTGCTGACATTGCTCCAAAAATAAGTGAGGTTTTGGCTAGAGGTAGGCATTGTGGCTTCAGACAAAGGAGAGGGCCCCAGAAGGACACCTGTCCGCCTTTGAAGACTGAACCTCAGAATTGATTATGCTTTAGAAAACAAAGCCATGGAGGTACCCTCCATGGTCAGAGGCCCGCACACAGAGCGGGGCCTACTGTGAGTTCCTCCTTGGCCGGGTCTGCCAGGCAGGGGAGCACACCTCAGCAGGGCCCACTGGCGAGCACTGAGGGCGGTGACTTCCGCCCACCCTCCTGCAACCGGGAAGGTGAGTGAGCCCAGGGAAGCCCCGCTGCACCAAGTTCCTTGTGATTAAATACATCCTTGGAGGGGTGACCGGTGACCAGTTCAGTACAGAAATATAAATTAAACAAGTTATAGGTCATCTTTGTATCATGTACTTCTACACTGTCTTGTCCAACTATCAAAAGGCTGTTGAAACTCCCAACAAACGTACAGGAAATGTGGGGAGCTTGGGCAGGCACTGCTGCACAGCACGAGGGGGAAAGTGCTAGACAGTCACAGGAGTGTGGTCTGGGAAAGGCCCTGTAGTCCTCAGAATGAAATGTCAGGGCATCTCCAAAGAATGCGTGAGTCAGACCGGCTTCATCCGAAGAGAGAGCCTGGCAGGGCGGGCGGGGCAGCCAGACTGAGGTAGCAGAGCCTCCCACAGTAGCTGCCACGGCTTCTAAAGCCAGCTTAGGCCCCAGGAAAAAGGGCATCGAAAACAAGGCAGAAAAATCCACCTGTCCCCCATGTGAAGGTCTGGCTGCAGCAAATGCTAAGGAGCAGCAGACACCCACAGTGCCCAGGGTGGCCGCTGCTACCTATAGTCTGATCTGACAACTGCAGGTTCCAGTGGGGAGCTGGGCAGCAAAGCACCCCATTACCTTTGCCACTTCGTAGCAGAACTGTCTTGAAAATCCTCAAAAGGACAGTCGTCCTGCAATCAGAAAAGATTTTACATTAAAACTATCGCTTTAAGCCAGGCATGGTGGCACACATGTAGAGGGCTGGCACTTGGGAGGCTGAGGCAGGAGCATCACTGCAAGCTCAAGGCTAGCCTGGGCTACATCATGACTTCAGTGCCAGCCTGAACTACACAGCGAGACCTTATCAACAATACTTCCCTCAAACACAATAAATCCGTGGTTTTAAACGCAGCTCTCTCTGGGTTCTAGAGAGGTTTATTATTAGTCCAAGAGGCAGAACCTGAATAAGAAGTTACATTTAAACTCTAAGACAAACTTCGTTAAGGGCTCTGGTTTTCCCCTTTCTCTTCTGCCAAACTGAGAAGCAAAGCCTGCTGGTTTCCTGTTTGTGCAGTAGGCACCTCTGAAAGCCCGTATGGGTGGCGGAGGGGCAGCAGGCGGCAGGTGCTGTGACCGCAGCGGATGGGGCGGGCAGCAGGCGCGGAGGCGGTGTCAGCTGTGGCCGCAGATTAAACCCAGCTTCTCAGGGGCTGGGGTGGAGCTCAGAGGGGTGGTGTATGCCTAGCATTTGTGAGGCTCTGTGTTCTATATCCAGCAACATACACACATACACACACACACACACACACACACGCAACTGAAAAACCAGCTTTTCAGGTTTATGAAGAAACAATGGTACAATGCAGCAAAACCACTCACGGACTTGAATAATACCGGTAGTTTGAGCGGACACTTCTGCCTTTCACTGTTACATGCCTGGTCCTATTCTAAGCACTTTACATAAAATAATTCATTCACACAGTCCCATGAAGTATGAACCATCATCACTCCATTTTTACATGAGTAAACTGAGGCACGGAGAGGCTGTTACAAGCGCAAACTCACATGAATCCGTGTAAATGGCAGAACTGGGATTCAGACTCACTCTGGCTCCAAGATCTACGTTTCAACCACCAAGGTACATTGAAATTTAAGATGTCTGCTATAGAATAATGCGGTGGGGGGTGGTATCTCCATTCAAAATAACATGCTGTTTTTGCCGTTTTTCGGGTGGTGCTGAGAGCCAACCCCAGGGCCGCATGTGTTCAAGGCATGTGCTCAGCCACTGCGTGCCCCACCCCCCGGCCCCTCACAGTACCTTCCTCGTGCTCGGGAAGAAAGCCTAACAGCCAGGCCTTTCCTGCTTTCCCTCCCCACAGCTGTGCATACACCGCACTTGTCGCTTTATTCCCTCTTGTTTATGAAATGGTCACTGAGGGCCTGGTCTGGTCAGAAGTGAGGATATGAAAATATCAAGATGCAACTTCCCCTCGCTCCTGAGGGTAATACAGACAGTTAAATCGATGCCACACAGACAGGGCCATCAACACTAGCCCTAGTGCTGCACAAGCCTGGCAGGGCGCTGGGCCAGGGCAGATGTTGTCGATGACACTGGGGCCAGAGCAGCGTGAGGCAGCCGGGAGCTCTGCACGCACTACCTGGAAGGGTGTGAGCTGCCTTTAGTTCACAGTGAGAGCCATGAGATGCCCGCAGCACAGGGTTCCCAGGACGACACGTGAGCACCGAGAGGAAGTACAACCCGGAAGTGGTGGCCCGCAAAGGGATCAGCAGAGGGTGCATAAACAGCAGAACAACAAAAAGAGGCAGAGTGGAAGTGTGAGGAGCAGGAAGGGTGACAGGAAATGGGCCCGGAAGTGGTGGGGGCAGGGGTGTTATTGCTAAGAAAGAACCTGTCCCCAGAGCTGCCGCACTGACTCATGGGACAGGGAGGGGCACAGACAACCTAGGGAAGACCCTAGGACCAATGCAGAGGCCTCCGTGACACAAAGCAATGCAAGGGCTAACCCTAGGGTGGCAACACTGGATGTAAACGATGGTTCTTAGAATAATTAGCACAGGTCTCGTTTACAAATTTGTACGGTAGTTCATTCCCAAAACAATGGTGGGGCTGGGCTGACAAAGATACATACTTCAGAAAAGAAGAAAACAGCCAGATGTGGTGGAACATGCCTATAATCCCTGTACTGAGAGGCTGAGGCAGGAGAGTTCCAAGTCTGAACCAGCCTAGGCAATTTAGTGAGACCCTGGTGCAAAATTAAGAAAGCAAAAGGGCTGGGGAAGACTGTGGGTTTAATCTCCAGTACAGGAAGGAAGAGGAGAAAGGAAAAGAGGAAGCAGAGGAGGGAGGGAGAGAGGGAGAAAGAGAGAAGGGAAGAAGGGAGGAAGGAAGGCAATATATTCAAGAGGGGATAAAGAGAAATGGAACATAACTTAAGAAAAGCTAGTCAGTTAAGGTTAGTGCACAAAGGTCCATACTGTCATACGCCAGGCATTTCCTGAAGGCATACCTGACATAAGCACCTCACGGCAGAAAGAGGGACCTAAGCGGGCCAGGGATTTAGCTCAGTGGCTTAAGCGCCTGCCTGGCAAGTGCGAGGTCATGAGTTCGATCCCCGGTACCAAAAAAAAAAAGAGGGACCTAAGCAGCCCCTGCTGTGGGCCAGGTGGTACCTGGGAGCCATCACTGTTTGGGGTAAACCCTGAGGCCTCTGAAAGACCTCTCCTTCAGATACTCAGAGGGGATTCTCTGCAGTGGCTGGTATTGCAAACAACATCCTGAGAACTAAAAGCAAAACACAGGAAGGACTTTCACAGGACTATTTTTTTAGAACAGTCAATAATGAAGGCCATGATAATAGCCCCAGGGGAAAAGAAAACCAAAAAAATCCCTACAGTTTTGCAAGTGACTAAAAGGGTGAGGGCTTGGTCTGAGGGCCCCAGTATGAGCTGTTAGTGCACAGCCGGCAGCCATGACCTCCTGGTGTACAGCAGCCGGTTGGAGCATCCCAGCTGGGGCAGGGGCCAGGCAGGGAGGTTCTGCCCTTGCTCCAGTGATGGGTTTTGCGTTTTGTTTTGTTTTGTTTTGTTTTGTTTGAGACGGGTTCTCCCTCTGTATGTAGAGCAGGCTGACCTTGCACTCACTGTTTAGCCTAGGCTGGCCTTACTATGTAGCTAAGGAACTTGCAGCTGTCCTCCTGCCTCAGCCTCCCAAACACTGGGATTACAGGCATGTGCCACCAGGCCTGGCCTTGCTCCATTTTAATCAGCTTCAGGGTACCTGCCCCATTTGCTATCTGTCAGAAAGGACCCCCCCCACTCAAATGCATAAAAATTAATGCACTGTAGAAACAGATTTTAAGTTATCTCCAGGAATTAAACTTCTGCTAAGAATTGAAAATTTAATAATCTGATGTTATATTTTCTTTAATAAACTCAAGTTCTATTAGTCTACTGGGCTGCAAAGTGAGGGCAGATTTTGATTTATGATTAACCAAGAAGAGAGGCTTTAGTTTTGTTTTGTTTCCAGTACTGGGATTGAACCCCCAGCTGTTGAGCTGAGCTACATCCCCCAGACCTTTCGTTTTTTATTTTGAGACAGAGCCTAGGTCACTAAACTGCCCAGGCAAGGCTCAAACCTGCCTCAACCTCCTGAGCGTAGGAATAACAGGCCTCGGCCATATGCCTGGATGGTTACGTCCCCCTGCAGAAACCAAGGAACTTGTTAACCACTGAAAGGTGGAACAAAGTACAGGCCAAGGTCTCCCCAAAGAGCAGTCCCAGCTATGCTCTGATATGCAAAAGGGTGGCCTCAGCCTCCAGGGACAGTGGTTAGAAGCCACTTTCAAGACACTGAAGGCCTTTCTGAAGCCAGAGGACAGGATGTGAAACAGATGCCAGCTCAAGTGGGCGCAGGCCAGAGGCTCTTCCAGCTGGCCTCCCTGAGCCCGGAGGATGGAGGAAGCCTGCAGGAAGCAGCGGGAAGGAAGAAGAGAAGCAGGACCAGGTGCAGCTTCAACCTGGATGTGCACTGGAACAGGGATGGGTTAAGAGACTGACAGAGACAGACAGACAGAGAGACAGAGAGACAGAGACAGAGAGATAAAGAGAATTAAAAGATGTCCAGGGTATACCCTAAGCAATTAACACAGAACCCACACTAACAGAGTCCGTAGGGGTGAAACTCAAGCACTGATATTTTATGAATGTCCTGTAAGGTTCCTGCCCTGCAGCTAGGCCTGGGACCAGTGTATCGGGAACAAGGTAAGTAAAGGAACACAGCCTGGGTATCCAAGTTGGCCAGGCGATCCTTTTATTCGTCAGAAAACAGAGCCTCAGCCTTCATTCTTTCTACACAAACTACGAGTCCGTCATGGCTCCAGTGATTGAGGGCTTGTGAACAGACCCCGCTTCTCCGGGGTTCTAGCACGGGATGAGAAGCCAGAGAAGCCAGCCACCCTCAGGGACGACAGCTGCCAGCGGGAGCGTCAAGGAAAGATTTGAGGACCTCCCAAGTGAAACCCTTGCGGAAGAGCAGAAGATCCTCCCAGGCGGCAGCCATCAGCCATCCTAAGCCCATCTGAGAAGGAAGACGGGCCACGCCACAGCTGAGAACCGAGTCTCCTGGACGGGGATGTCGTCAGTGGTAGAGCACTTCCACAGCATGCACAGGGCTGGGTTCGCACCACAAAAACGTTAAAGCCTCAATTTAAAGGAAGATGTTAATTGATAGAAAGTATACATATATATTTATGAGAGACAATGTAATGTTTTAATATATGCAGGCACTGGGGAATCATTAGATCAAGCTGGCTGACATATCCATTACTTCATGTACTTATCCCTTTGTGGTAGAAACACTTGAAATTCACTCATCAATTTTGAAATAGACATTATTACCAACTACAATCCCCACACTGGGCCATAGATCTCACTTTTCCTATGTAATGAAACTGAAATTTTGTAAACTGTAACAGACATCTCCTCACCCTCCCTCTCCCAAGAATACTTAATTTTTAAGAGGCAATTTTCACTGGGTATGGTGGTACACAGCTATAGTCCCAGTACTTAGGAGGCTGGGGCAGGAGGATAACTCCAAATTTATGGCCAGTCCAGGCTACATAGTGAGACCCTGTCTCAAAAGAACAAAAAAAGAGGCCTATTTCTCACGCTGTACTATGTCTGAAATTATACTACGTGTTAAAAGCTGAACCTGTTTCCTAAGGTGAGTCTTTCTCTAGCCCACCAGCCCCAGGTTGTTAAAACCAAGGTTTGTCTTATCAATGCACTAGAAGCCGCTTTATCAGCAGCTGCCGAGAAGCCAGGTCTGAAGCCAACAAGGACACGGGCCGGTGACCTCCCCAGCAGGCCCATACACACCAGAGTTGGCTTTCCCCGAGCTGGGCTCCCTCAGAGCAGACCTCCCCACACACAGCCTTCGCATGCAACTCTCTTCCTGAGGACGGCGCGGGTCAGGCCTGGCTCGGCCCACAGCCGGGTGACTGCTGAGGCGGGCCCCACGCAGGGTGCTTCACATGCACGACACGTTTCTCATGATACCCAAGACAGCGCTATATTATTGTCACCTTTTTCAAGCCAGAGCTCTAGTGGTACCTCTGTCCTTGTCATCAACTGGCTCCAGGAGGCACAAAGAGCACCAGACGGGTTGTTCTGGCTGCAAAGGGTAGCGAGTCATGAGGGAGGCAACGGACAGTGGCGAGTGGTAGTTTGCAGGCTGAGCACCCAACAAACGACAAGAATGTTCATGTTCGTGTTGGGATGCGCTGAGCACC
This sequence comes from Dolichotis patagonum, assembly GCA_004027295.1. Lineage (NCBI taxonomy): Eukaryota > Metazoa > Chordata > Mammalia > Rodentia > Caviidae > Dolichotis > Dolichotis patagonum. The sequence continues at coordinate 7,017 of PVJX010000640.1, read as the reverse complement.
CATTCCATGCGTTGCAAAGCAGTCGAGGACCGATGTCTGACTGCAAATGGCTTGAGAAGCACCCCATGACAGAGCTGTGACAGGCACTAGTCTGACTCCAGAGGCCACACTCTTCCCGCTGAAGCACAAAACCCAGGTGACAGGGCGTGGAACTCTTGTACAATGACCTTCTCATACAGAAGCCTGCATGTCCAGAACCACTGCCATCTGCAGGAGGAAAAGCACTGCTGCTCTGGGAAGCTGTCTGTTGTTTTGTTTTGTACTGAGGACCAAATGTAGGCGCAGGCCAGGTAAGGGACCTACCTGACCCACACTCTCAGCACGTTTTACTTCTTATTCTGAGACAAGGCCTTGCTACATTACCCAGGTTGGCCTTGAATTCGTGATCGTCCTGTCTCAAGTCATCTGAGTAGCTGGGATTACAGGCCTGAACCAACATACCTGGCTGGGAAATAGGCTGTTGTTGTTGTTTTGAGACAGGGTCTCACTATGCAGTTCAGGCTGGAGTTTAACTGAGGCTGGCCTCAGACTCAGTACTCTTCCTACCTCAGCCTTCCGAGTGCTGGGATTACACATATGGGCCACCACATCTGGCCGGAAACAGTTTTAATTAATATATTTGGAAGTTATAATTTTGGAGGAAGAGTTAAAATCAACTTAGAGACCACTGGGAGAAAAAGGAGATGCTCGTTCCCCATGTGTTGCACAAACACTGCCCACTGGTACCTTAGGAGTCTGTATCCTTCTGGCCTTTAAATTCAAACCATGGGTGTATGGAGCTCATGCTTAAGAAAATAGGGCTGAACACATTTATAGCAGCTAAAACTAACATAAAAATTCATGAGTAATAAGGAACAAATAAAACCTTAATAATGATTTAAAACCTGGCATGTAAGGGGAAAAAAGTATGAATGGCAAAAATAAATAAAACATGAGTCAATCTTTTAAAGGGATGTGATGCCTCAAATTTAAGGAGCACAAAAGACTAAATCTGCCAGGTGTGATGTAATCCCAGCACTCTAGAGGCTATAATCTCAACACTCTAGAGGCTGAGGCAGGAGGATCTTTGTGAGTTGGGGCCAGCCACGGCTACAGAGTGAGGTCAAGACCAGCCTGCACTACAGAGCAAGAACCTGTCTCAAATAAATAAATAAAAGCATGCAAGTAAACATTGAAGGAAATAAGGAAAAGAAAAAGAAAAATGATGACTAAGAAGTTAAATGGGCCAGATATGGTGGGACAAGCCTATAATCCCAGCACTCGGGAGGCTGAGGCGGTAGGATCACTGTGAGTTCCAGACCACCCTGGGCTACAAAGTGACCTGCTCTCAAAAGACAAAGGAAAAAAAAAGTTACACATTTTAGGATTAGGGATATAGCTCAATGCAAAGAGCTTGCCTAGTATACTCAAGGCCCTGGGGACAATTCCCAGCACCAGAAAAAGAAAACTTACAAGAAATTAAACATTTTTTAAATTAAGCATAAAAATGTTCATGTAGGGCACGGAACTGTGGCACACACCTGTAATCCCAGGTGTTTGGGAGGCTAAAGTAGGAGGATCTGAAATTTCAAGATAAAGAGGGGCAATTTAGCAACAATGTGTCTCAAAATAAAATTTTAAAAAGGGATTGGTAACCATGCAAGGTGGCACACTTCTGCAATCCCAGCTGTCTGACGGCCTGAGACAGGAAGATGTAAGTTCAAACCCAGCCTGACAATTTAGTGATTTAGCAAGGTCTTGTCCAAAATAAAAAACAAAAAGGGCTGGGTGTGTGGCTGAATAAAGGACCTGGGTTCAATCTCCAGTTTCATGAAAGAAAGAAAGAAAGAAAGAAAGAAAGAAAGAAAGAAAGAAAGAAAGAAAGAAAGAAGGAAGGTGGGGGCCTGGGTATGCAGTTCAGTGCTGACGTGCTTGTCTAGCATGGCCCTAGGTTCAACCTACTGTACACCCCACCCCCCAAAAACAGAAGAGAAAAAAAATGGTGCAGGCAAGGCTCTCCTAAAAATTCCAAAGAAAAAGCTGCAAACAGCCTTCGCCCTTCCTTCCCAGCTCAGGTTAACCATGAGGCAAGAGCTCCCTGCAGTCAGAGCTGAAAGGTTACTGAAAGCTGACGGGCACCCTTGGTGCCTGACAGTGGCCCCACAGAGAGGTGACACCCTGAGAGAGGTTCTCTGTGCCAACAGGAAGGATGAACGCAGTTTAAAACTTAATAAAATATAAGACAAGTAAAAAATGCCATCTGCTTTAGGAGGGCATCAGGCTATTTTGTGGTATCTTTTCATGAATTTAACTTAACACACCTATCAAGACAAGACGGGAAGGGAAATAAAAATGAGCTCGATGGAGCCATGTATGCACCAGTTCCTCGCGGTGAGAAGCCTAAATGAAATTCACAGTGTCAGTGAAGCACAGAAACACATCCAGAAGCCCCGCCTCCGCCAGGAGACAGCACAGCTGCGCAGGAAGCTGTGTGGGCAGAGGGCTCGGCCTTCACCTCCCTGCCCTCGGCTCACTGGGACTCAGGGGCTGGCAGCAGCAGCGGGAGCAGGAAGGCAAGCCGGGCAGGAGAGCAGGGCTGACTCACTCCGAGGAGCAGAGAGGATCAGAATGCGCCGCTGAGCAGGCCGGAGAAAGGCGCTGCCGCCAAGAGCCAGGTGCAGGGGGAATAAAGAAGCCCTGTGCTGAGCAAGGAAGGGCGGTCACCAGAGCAGGAGAGGCCTCAGGGAGACCCTGTAACACAGAGCCTCGCGCAGAGGCCCACTGCGTAGCGAGGAAGTGACGGCGGAGAAGTTTCCCACGGTGTACAATTAACAAAAATATGTGTGTGCAGTGTGAGGAAAACACAAATGCAGATTCGGGACCTCAGGTCTAACCAAGACCCTTGTGACTGCCGTTAAAGAAGCTAAAGCAAATGGAGCAAGAGGTGAAACAGGTCAGTTACAAAACAACGAAAGTCATTTATTCACAACAATGATAGTGATACTTCACCAACACTCCCTGGTAAAAATTTTACAATGTCAGTTCTTCAAAAAGGCATAGTATCTGCAAACAATTGTATACTAGAAGGGGCTTGGATTTTTCTGCAACAACAAATTCCTCCCCTCATGGAATAAAAACTATACCAGGAATTGAATTCGGGACCTTGTGCTTGCCAGGCAGGTGCCATGCCACTGAGCTGTATCACCAGCCCCTTGCAAATATCTAAGAAACAAAGAGAAGTATATACCCACCTGTGAATACAAGAGGAAGATATAAATTTGAACAAATGTAGATATTATATAATATACACTACCATCTTCAAAATACTAGTTGAAGGTATACTGCATATTATCAAAAAATAAACCTAAATTTCTTGAAATAATTATATATTAAGACTAACAGCATGCATTAAGATCAAACTGCCAGGCATGGTTGTGCATGCCTGTAATCCCAGCACTCAGGAGGCTGAGGCAGGAGGATTTCTGGGAGTTCCAGGCAGGAGCAGGGTACATGGTGAGTTCAAAGGCAGCCTGAACTACTAATGAAACTTTATCTCAAAAATACCCCCAAATTAAAAATAAATAAATAAGTAAAAGGCCAACCTAAGTTAGTTAGAACTAAACAATTATAGCTTACAAAATGACTGAAAATATCTAGTGCTTTAAAAAAGTGATACACCATATTTAAATTTATAATATGGCCTAAATATAAAATGTAAAAGAGGAAATAAAATCATGCCAAAGGCATCTTTTATGGTGACTAAGATAAAGGTACTTCTGGTCTTGATGCTGATAGAGAAACTGATCAAATCAAAAACCTGAAGCAAACACTTTAAAGGTAATACAAGCCAATCAACCTAAGCCAAAAGAACAATGTCCCATCAGCCAGAAACAATAAACGTATGGGCTTTAAACTCCCTGCTATGGTAAGCAAGAGCTACATTTCCTGACCTTGCACGCTGTGCTTGTCGTGAATGTGGGCTGGCCTGGTGACTCACTTCCACCCCAGGAGCACGAGGCAGATTAACACTGTGCCCATGTCACACCTCAGCCTTAGGGAGGCCTGGAGTTTCCGGAGAACCCTAAGCTGTCACATGAGAAGTATGGTTACCCTGCCGAAGGGACCCCTTTTTTTCTTTTCTTTTTTTGTAGTACTGGGAATTGAACCTTGAACTCAGAGCCACACCACCACCACCTTATATCCCGTCCTTTTTTCATGCTTTGGTGTGAGTTGCCAGGCTGGTCTTGGATTTGTGATCCTCCTGACTCAATCCTAAGTACCTGAGACTGTAAGCATGCCCCACTGTATGGGGCTGGAGAGACACTTTTAAGATGCTGTGTAAGAACAAGAAGCCTAAACTAGACAGAGGCCCCACTGTTCTAACACTCCAGCTGCCATGCACCGGTCATGTGAGTGAGGCACTAGGAGAGCAACCAGAGGACTGCAGGACACAGAATATCCACAGGGAAGAAGGACCATCCACCTGCACCAGGTAACCTACAGAACCATGGGATAGCAAGATAAATCCAGCTTTCTATGCAGCAACAGAAAACAAGAGACAATTTTTAAGAGCACTGCTGAAATGATTAAAAGACCTCTCAAATACATTCTATTTAACAGAATCAATTAAAATGCAAAGAACGACTTAAAAAACAGAAGTCAGAGTCAAATGCAAAGCAAGGTGGAAATATTTCAAGTGAAGAATTCAGAGCAAAAGCACTAAATTGGGAGGTAGAAAAATATAGTTATGAGTATTAATAACAAATAGCATTACCTCAAAATATATACATAAAGCCAAAAATACTACAGATGTAAGAAAAATGGGCCTGGGGTACAGTGTGGTGGCAGAATATATGCTTAGCATGCATAATGCCCTGGGTTCAGCTCCCAGCATCATTAGACAGTAGCAGGAAAAGAAAGGAAGGAAGGAAGCACAGCAGTGAGGGAGGGACTATAAAGGGATAGAAGGGATACCAGCTGGGCATGGCAGTGTACACTAGTAGTCCCAGCACTCTGGAGGCTGAAGGAGGAGGATCGCTGCAAGTTCAAGGCCTGCCTGGACTACGTAGTGAGCTCAAGGCCAGCCTGAAGAGCAAGACCCTGTCTCAAATATATATATATAAATATGTCACCGTCCACATCTTTTTTTTTTCTCCTGAGGCGATGTTGCCTAGTCTGGCCTGGAACTCATGATCCTCCTGCATCAGCCTCCCGAGTAGCTGGGTACAAGTGACCGGCTCATTTTGTATCTTTAACAAATCCCATCAGCAAAGCAATGAGAACAGAAAATGTGAATAATACATTTTTTCTCTTACAAAGTTCTCTCTGTGCGTCTGTGAATACGTATTTGGATACATATCTGTAGATACTGAGAATTTCCAGTGTCTGTTTGGTCGTATCTGTCCCATAAAGCTGTGTGAGACAGACATAAACTTCCTCCTTTCCCATGGCCCAGTCCTGTGAGTACTTTCTGGAAGATAACTCTGTGCTGTTCTGTAAGAGGGCAGACCAAGTGTAAAGTACACAGCAACTTGTGGAAAGTCTTCTCATATTATTCCAGGTAGCCTTCTATTTGCCTTAATTTTGATAACATGGGGAAAAAAAAAAACACCTGAACCTGTGATTCCAACCCTCTAGTGGCTGAGACAAGAGGATCAAAAGTCTGAGGCCAGCTTGAGCTACCGAGCAAGCTCCATGCCTACCTGAACCTGTATCAAATAAGTAAATAAAATACAAACAAATAAATAAATAAGTAGAAATGGAAGCCAGGTATAGTGGCGCACACCTGTGATCCCAGCACTCGGGAGCCCTGCCAGGTTCCAGGCCCTGGAAATACAGCAGAGAATAAAAGACACAGGTCCTTTTCAGGTTTGCACTATAGTATGAGACAAATGTTAAACAAAATCATTTGAGTTAGTAACAGACACTTTTCAAGGTCAGCCTCAACTACAGAGAGAGACTCTGTCTCAAAAAGTGAAAGAACAGTGTGTTCCAAAATGGTGGTGAGGGTTGTTGGCAGCTCAAGCCTCTCCAGGGCAAAGTGCCTAGAGTCTGGAAAACAGTAGCTGGGAGAGGAACTGAAGGGAGTGGAGGGGACCCAGGAACGGTGGGGAATTGACAGAGGAGAAGAAAATAGGGTTAAGAGATACAGAAGACACAGATAACAGAGGAGAGATCACACAGTGCCATGGTGGGGGAAAGCAAAGCTCACAACTCTTGCTCATGAAGAAACGAAGAATGCGTCAGGACCAAAAGAATCATCAGAAGTTAGAAGCAGCCAGGAAAACATGGGACCCTGCTTCCAGAGCAGCCCTCCAGCCCACAGCCACAGTCACAGAGCAAGAGCCGGCGGGGATGCCACCGTGCAGAGGGCTGGGTTTGAACCGGGGCCCAGAGCAGCCCTGAGGCTGCTTCGCTGCAGGTTCCCAGAGAGGATGAACGCAGGGCAGTCTCCGGACGCTGGCAGCAGCTGGACAGCAGCCTGGGAAGAGTCCTGCAGAGAGGCAAGGTCCCTGCGCAGAGGCCATGTTCGGCCTGCATGTTCCCGGTGTAAGGAGATCTCCACGCCCAACGCCCTTCTGGGGGCCGCCTGTCAGCTTAGCCAGTGTGCACCGAGACACGTCCTGGCTTCGGCCCTGTGCTTCCACCTTGCTCCTTAACCCTAGGCCAAGGAAAGGAGCCACACGTGTCCACAGCAACACAAAACTTTTTTTTATTAGTCTTTATTTGGCTGGATTATTTCTTTGTTTTTATTTTACCTTTAATTGTGATAAAAATGTAATTTGAGTATGAGTCAAATCTCAAAGTTATTTAATATGCAAGATAAAATTAAACATCTGTAAAAGTGTGTTAGCACCCATAGTAAATTATTAAATCCACATACTAAATGAAATTTGATTTTCTTTCTAAAACTACCTTTTCTTAGGATCAAATAACATTTAAGTTTTAATTCCTTTAAGCTCTAATTCTATACTTATTTCTCACCAATACTATAAAAAACACTGAAATAGTTAAGTAATAAATGTGAATACTTTCCAG
>PVJX010000639.1:172209-227513 GCA_004027295.1 Dolichotis patagonum | reverse complement strand
AAAGAAGGGGAGGGGAGAAGAAGGGAGGGGAGGGAAGAGGAGGGGAGGGGAAAGGAGGGGAGAGGACAGGAGAAGAGGGGAGAGGAACTCAACTTCCAACTCTTGTAAAGCAGTAAGCCCCTCCTTAGGCCCTAAGCTGACCCTAGTTAGTTCTCAGAGGCCTCACCTCCAAACACCATCACCCTGGGAGTCAGGGCTCTCAACATGTGAATCTAAGAAGAGAGTAAACACTCAGGTCCCATAACACCGCATGACCTGTTGGAGAATTAGAGACCCTTGCTGAAGGTGATGAAGCCAGGTATTGGGGGATAATCAGTAACTTTTCCTACGAGGTCCCCATAATTCTAATCCTGAACTGTATGTAATAAATGCTTCTTCTGGAAAGCCACACTGCCTGGAAACTCACCAGCTACACTGGAAGAAAATGAAAAGTGAACAAAATAGATAGTTAAGGTTTTTATATCTATACGCACTTGTTTCCTAGCTTAGATCAAAATAACTGGGACAATCTTCTCAATCAACTGCTAGCTCATGATAAAACAGTCATCGCAAGACTATAAATTATGGGCAGTAAAAACCCAATTTAGATAACGTGGCATTATGAATTACTTGATAAAGTGAGAAACACAATGTTTGCCCTTAATTCTCCCTGACATTCCGATGAAGTGGGCAATGGAATTGTAATTTGGATTGTGGGTACCACTTTACTGTATACATATAAAGTGATTTTCTTCAAAAATGTGGATCTGTGTAATTGAATTCTTTGTTTCTAGATGTAAAAAAGTGTCTTTCTTTCTTTGAGATAAGCTCCCAAAAAATATGACAATAAAATCTTTATTTTTATGTCTCCCGTTGAAGCTGAGATGTATTTTAATAGTTATCATAACAGCCATCACAATTCTGCACAATAGTAAATAGGCTTCCTACAATGTCACTGTCCCTCGTACCACATCAAACACATAGCCAGGTGGCCCATGGCCTTATGATGAAGGCAGTGTGCTGGCTTCACCCCTTTCTGCAGGCTGGAAATCAACAGCTGTGCCATCCATATATGTGTTCATGTTTCAGTTTGGGTTCAAAAGTGACCTAGCAGAATTCACACATTATTAGTTCCCCAACATCTAACAGGTAAGAAATTGCAGTGAAAGAAGTACTCCCGATACCAGTGTCACAGCCAGGGACCACTGGACCAACACTATAAACAAAATCACAGGGACTGCATCCTGGCAGCCAACCAGCATTCCCGAGGACAAAGACCATGTGCAGGTTTTGTTCATATATCCTGCCTTTTGCTTTGCCCAGTGAGACAGTCTGTGCAAAATTTATCTTCTCTGTAATTGGGGCAAATTTCCACAATGCTCCAAAAGTCTCCGAGTTGTTCTTCAACTTTCTAATAATATTCCTATGGTAACAGCATAAAAACCGCTTCAGTGCAGAATGGACTTCTCCAGTACTGAAACCCTTGCATTCTCTCATATTCACATTCTCAAAAGCACTTCCAGAGTAAAGACTAGCTTCACTGAATCTTCTGGAGGAAATTTCAAGTTATAAGACATAACTGGGCCCGGTGCTTTAATTGGCTCCACTTCACCAAACTGGACAGCAAGGCGCTGCGGGAACCAAGGGGCGGGTTTTGTCTGGCTCGACCCTGCCCTATTTTTTAATCACTGTGACAGTGATCTTGAGCAATACTGCTCCATCAATCTGAAGCACCCAGAGAGCTTCAGCCTACACAATACATATGGTGGTGTAAATGACGCCAACCACTTGAAAATGTGGAGGATTGATAGCATTTTGACTCATCCCAGAGGTATCGAATGTCTGTAGTTATTGTTCACAGGCTTTACTCCTACTGTATCCAGATTTACAATTGAGAGTTAGTTTTAAAAGTCCATCATCTTAAAGTGCCTTAATGGTCTCTGACTTTGAAAGGGACACAAAGTTTTTCACCAAAAGTTTCAAGTGAATTCACTTTCCTCCGCTGTAACAGGAATACTTGGGGACCCACCTCCATTGCTGTGGAGCAATCATAGATTGCAATGTCTGTTTCAGCTCTCTGGTGCCTTGACAAAACACCTGAGTAAACAACTTAAAAGGAGGAAAGATTTATTTGGGCTCACAGTTGCAGAGGGTGCAGTCTATGGTCACATGACCCCATCGTTTTAGGCCCATAGTGAGGAAAATCATCATGGCAGGGAGCACACGGTAGAAGAGAACTGCTCACCTTGAGGCAGACAGGAAGCAAAGACAGAGAAGAAGTGGCCAAGAACAAAACACACCCTTTGAGGGCACACTCCCACTGATCTGCTTCCTCTAGGCCCCACCTTGCTCAGTTTCCACCGCCTGCCAGGAGCTTACTAAATTATGAATCTACAAGTGGATTAATCCGTTCATTAACTTGGAGCCTCAGGGTCCCATCGCCCCCCAAGGCCCCACCTCTTAACATGGCTGCACTGAGAATCAAGCCTGCAACATACAAGCCTTTAGGGTATGTTTAAGATCTGAGGCATGTTGTATGTGGCAGTACACGCCTGTAATCCTAGCTACTCGATAGGCTGAGGCTGGAGGGTACCAAGTTTGAGACCAGCCTGGTCAGTTTAGCAAGACTCTGTCTCAAAATAAAAAATGAAGAAGTCCAGGGGTATGGCTCAATGGTAGAGAACTTTTCTAGCATGCACGAGGACCTGGATTCAATCCCATTACCGAAAAAATCCAAACTGTAACAATGTCCAACTAACGGACCTTGGAAAATACCATCCAAAAGCCTACTTTTATCTGCGACAGATGACCACAGGCATCGTCACTGTGCGGCACCCTCGGTGCTGTTTTTATTGTTTTTGTTTTGTTTGTTTTATCACAGCTGTTGTTGACACATTTGCTTGTGGTTTTTGTTTTTAACCATTGTGAATTGAATGGAATTTTGAACATTTTTTGGTAGCTGCAATTATTTTTGCTTAAATTACTTTAAGGAAGAAGGTTTATGCTTGATAGGATTTATTTTAAACTGAGAAAGTCATGTCTCGGAATGTTTTTGTTTTGTTTTGTGTTGCTTTGCTTTATTCTGTTTCAGAGTGTGTTTTTTAAAGATAACTACCAGGATTTCAGATATGTAATAAGAATACTGTTTTCTAGCTGAAAGTTTCAGAGAAGTGAAAGGAGCACCTTTAGTTTGTGAGTTGGTTATGCTGGAAACCGAGGCAGAGATTATTAGGTCTTCAAGTTCTCTTGTTTGTGTTTACACTGAGATTCCCAAACTTTTCCTTCCTGCAAATCTGTTTCACAACAGCTTAAATTTCTTTGCGTTTTTCTTCTGGATAAACTTTCAAATTCACTGAAAGAATTTTAAGTTGGCAGTTTCTTGCTACCTGGAATTATCAGGCCAGGACGTGGAGGTCCTGTTTCCATGTGAATGAGCCCGGAACTCAGTCTTTCCTTTCTGCTTCCCCTCCAGTAGGCTGTTGTCCTCACTCATGATCAAAGACAGTTCACCGTGTTAGTCAGGTACTGAGGCTCAGCTGGGAGGGTGCCACGTCCCTGTAATCACGGCACTGGGGGTGCTGAGGCAGGAAGATTGCAAACCCAAGCCCAGTCTGAGTTATAGCGATTTAAAGAGACCCTGTATTTAAAAAAAAAAAAAAAAAAAAAACTTTAAAAATGACTGGGGATGTAGTTCAGGCCCTGGAGTCTATCCTCAGTACCACCAAAAAAAACTTTTTTCTAGTTCAAAGAAACAGGGTGAAGAGACTGTGGAAAGTTTTCTCCTGAATGATTTGACCTGGAAAACATTATTTCCAAACCTCCCACTGGCCAGAACATAATGTTATGCCCATGTCCAAATGCAAAGAACTATGGAAAATACTGTATTTTGCTGAGAATCTATATGTTCAGCTAAAATTTAGCGGTTTCTATTCATGAAAAAGGAAATGAAAAATGGCCTTTGCCACAATGACATGGCTGCATAGGTGACTGCTGAATATAGCTAGTGGTTAACAGGAAAATGTGAAGTGTTGGGTGAAGCAATGTGATTAGTTTCAGGGGACCTGATTACTTTGGAGGGCGTATTGGTTTCCAAGGCATTAATTAGGTTTTAGGGCTGTTCAGGTTTGAGGAAGAGAAATACTGTTGAGTATGGATTGATAATGGTTATACTATGCGAAGTTGATTTTGATAAATTATAATTAATATAAAATACAACAGAAAGATTTCATCTGTAAATTTGGCCAGTTTGGGAAGTGAACTTTTTGGTTTGCCAAAATTTTAAGTAGAAACTGGTTATAACTGCTAATTTTTTTTAAAAAAATTGAAGTGTTCAAACTCCTCCCCGCTTCCCTTGCGTGTTCTTGTTCAGTGCCAATATTCGTTTCATTAGAGTCCATTTGGTCACCACCTGAAAACTAGGCACAGATAGCTAGCTCTCAATAGCTCTCTGGGCACACACCAAAGCAGTAAATCTGACTCTAAGTAAAGTCTACCAGCTCGCCAATATTTTCACCAGTTAGGAATTGTAGGAATTTAGCCATAGAATTTGAAAATAAATTGAAGTCTCTTTTTAGCCATTTTTTTGTTTTTAGTAGAGACCAAGATCCTATTCATTGCAAAACATTTTCCTCAGCATGAATACCTGTGTCTGATCCAGGAATAATAAATGACTGCCTGTTACCCAGCAGCAGGGTAGGGTTCCTGGCACTTTTTTTTAAAGCAAAGGAAAAAACAACTGAGCAGAAATTTGCTCTTTCAACAGCTTTTTGTGGAAATGTAGATTAAAGAGAGTAGGCTTTTTAAAAATCCCTTATTGCGATAATTACAAACATGACAGAAAGTCAATGGAAATGCCATTTCAAGGCAACATAGGTTATGTGACGTGGATGTTGCTTTTCAGGGGCAGAAACTAAAAAGGCATCATTAGTGTGTTAACTTTTTATCTTAATGGATTCTGAATTTAAATGTTTTCTTTTTCAGTATAAATATTTGCTTTTGCAACAGCTAAGTTCAAATTCCTGAGTGTTGACTTGAGCATGCACAGAAAAGATCAGCTTTGTTGGCGACGTCTGCAAAACCCACAGTGAGAATTTAAAGGCAGCCAACATTATAAATCATTGCACTTCACTGTACAAATGTTTGTTATATAGAACAAAGTTTTAAATTATTGTTAAACAAAATCTTGAAGCTAGGCATCACAAAGCAAAAGCTGACCTCATTTAAGAAATGATCTGAACTAGCTGTTTTAAAATGTTTGGCCCAGAAGATTTGCAAAAATAAAGACATAAATATCTGATGTTGCTGGAGGCAGAGGGAAACAAGTTCTCTTACATTTATTTGGTACTGCGTAGTGTGTGTGTGTGTGTGTGTGTGTGTATATATATATATATATATATATATATATATATATATAGTGATCAAAATATACGCTAATTTTTAAAAATATTACAGTAAAGAAAACACTGCCAATAATCCCCTTCAACATATTGCTCCTGACCTTGAACATACTGGTTCCATCACTGTTGCTGTTCTGTAGCACTTCTACAAAGTCTCTTGTGTGTCTTTAAAAGCTGTGATCAAAAACACAGTGAATGGTGCTGTTGTGTGCCATTTAACTCATAAAACCATTACAGTGTCATCATCCCCCTTATTCACCAGGTCTAGCATGATGTGACTTCTGGTTGTTTCCCAAAGTCAAAATGATCGTGAAAATAAATGCTTTGCATTGATTCAGAACGTCAAGGCGACCACAACAGAGCAACTAAAAACACTCATGAAAGAGGACTTCCAGTATGACTTCAGAAAGTGGTCAGGATGTTGGAATAAGTGTGTTCAAAGTGATAAGGAGTATTTTGAGGTGGAATGATGCCAAGTGTCACTGTAATAAAATTTTTTAATTTAAATATTTACTGTATTTGTATAATGCTATAACATTGGGTAAACATGAAATAAGCAAACTGATGAAAATCCAGCTGTCTTCCATGAACAGAAATCTCATTTAAGAAATGATCTAAAGGAGTCGAAAAAGACAAAAGTCCCCAGGCCGTTAATGGAAGATGGACAGATTCAGGAAACAAGAATACGGGGTGCTCAATTAAATTTGAATTTCAGATAAACAATACTTAAAATACTGGGCATCATGTGTGTCATCTGGCATCTTAATTCAATGTAATATAATAACAATAATGATAATAATAATAACAGAAGAAGAACAATTTACCTTAGATTTTTGCTAAAAATCCTGCCATGAATCACCTTGCCCATGGCTTTTTTTTAAGGTGGTTACAATATTTATTTATTTATATTTTTATTTTTTTTTAAAGAAAGCAGAGTTTAATCTTTACAGCCACGGACTGTTGAGGAATAATTCCACAAAGGCAACAGCATTGAATTAACAAAAGAGCTTAGTGTATATAGAATTTAGAAGTGGGAGGTACAAAGCAAGTGACAGAATGTTACGTAATTGGTTACATCCATTGAGTCATATATTGACAGGCAGGCTGGTCTTTGTTGATTTGTTGAAACAAAGGAATCATTTATCATAATACAGAAACATTTCAGGAACAACTCGAGGGGGCCCTTACGGAGTCACCTCTTTGTGATCCCTTACCCAGGACATAGTTTTCTATCTTCTGCCTCATGAATTCCCCAGCTGATCCCTTTATCCTTACCATTAGATTTGTCATGCAATGTCCTCCAGTTCCTCTGTTCTTGTTCTTTCTTTTTCAATCTTTTGTCTTTTCATTTTCAGGTTGCAATTAACAGCTCCAGGAATATGACTTGCTCTTCTTACCTATCTCAAAACTAGAACTACTAAATTTTCCTGGGGAAGCATGTAAGGAGCCAAATATAGAACAGAGAAGACAAGCAACAGATGAAATCTTGAAAGCTGTCTACTCAGAAGGAATGGTTATTCAGTACTTTGCTCTTCTTGCTTTTAAGAAAACAGCTTACAAGTGCCAGGAAAATAAAGATTCTTCCAAGCCCAGGAAGTTTCTGCTAGAGTCTGATTAGCTCAAAAGCCATTTATCTTGGTTTTGAACCATCCCTCTCTATCACAATCAGATCTTTGAAAGCTTAAAATGATCTACTACAAATATAAAAATATATAATCTAATCAAACATTAAAATGTTTATAGAAATATACAAAAGAATCATTAAATGTCTTGGGATATAATAATGATGCTGTGATTACATGTTTAATATGAGCCCTTATCTTTTAAATATATACTGAAATATTTGCAGATTAAGTTGGAATTAGCTTAATAAGGTAGGAGATAGAACAGGTGGAAGTATAGATGAAATAAATTTTTTGAAGATGGATAATGGGTGCACTATACTATACATACCTGTGAATACATGATATTTAACTGTTTTTGAGTTTTTAAGGTTTGTTGTTGTTCTTTTTGAGACAGGGCTTCACTATGCAATTCAGGCAGGCCTTGAGCTCACTTTGTAGCCCAGGATGGCCTCAAACTCACAGTGATCTTACTGACTCAGCCTCCCAAGTGCTGGCCTTACAGGCATATACTACCATGCTTGGCATAAGTTTTTTTTTTTTAATTTTATTTTAAAGGGGGTAAAATTAAACACAACAAAACAGAACAGAACGGGACATAAGAAAGCATAAATTTCAAAGCATAAATTTCTGGTTAGACAACCAGAGATCTTCACTATCTGTCATATTGTCTCTTGTTTTCTTCCAAATGGTTGTCCTGATCTTTGCGTACGGAGAGTTCATACTAAATAACATAGCTGATCTGTGGCACTGAGACAGAAATGCAAGTTTAAACCTAGCCTTGGCAATTTAGCAACTTTACCCTGTCTCAAAATAAAAGTAATAACAACACTGCGGACATAGCTCAATGTGAGTGCTCTAGGTTCGCTTCTAACACCACAAAAAGGACAAATACCACAAGGTACATTTATATGAGGTACCTGAAGTATTCAAATTCCTAGAGACAGAAAGAAAAAGAGTGGTTGTGAGGGGGCAGGAGAATTATTGATTAATTGGCAGACAGTTTCAGTTTGGCAAGATGAAAAGCGTTCTGGAGAGGGGCTGTGCCGAGGGTTGTACATCAGTGTGACTGTAGTTAATATCACTAAACTACACACTTACATGGTTGAAATGTGAGCAGAGGGTAGCTCAGGGGTAGAGCCCCGCTTAGCAGCTGTAGGGCCCTGGTCTTGACCCCCAGCACTGTTTAAAAAAATGGTTAAAATGGCAAATATGTTATATTTTTTATCACGATAAAAAGATACAAATTTAGTTTCATAAGTAAAAATCGCTACACATACTATCATTGTGGTCAACATAAATAAAAATGAAAACGGCAATAAAACATGAGTAACAGCAGGGTTAGAAAACAGCCTTTATTCTTGAAGAATACATAATGTTTTCAAGAGAAAAAAATCTTCTTGGTCTTCCCTGATGGCAAATACGGTGGTACCTCGGTTTACAAACTCCGTTCTCTCCATGATTCTGGAGAAATGGGTGAAGATGGAATCGAATTTCCCCAGAAAGTCAACATTGGACCTTATGTTATCTTTTAAATGTGCTTTATCTTTGAATTTATTAGATAAAAATGGAACCATAAAAATAAATAAATACCACCCTAGATAAAAAGGAAACAATAAAAATAAACACCACCCTAGAAAACACAGCAAGCACTGCCATCAGACAACTCTTACCCGAGCGGTTCGAGTGTGACAGTGTCCTTAAGCCCTGCATCTCCCTGTCCCCAAGAACCGGACCACACAAACCAACGGTGATCTCAGGTGGGACCGAAAGACCTGCGGTGGGCACCGAGCCTGTGCCCCAGCACACCCCGGCTGCTTGCCACAGTCGCCTGGCGTCCAGTGCGTGTCCCGGAGCCCTGCAGGGACCTCAGCCCGAACAACTGCCCAGGGAAAGTACTCAGAAAAAGCTGTGCCTGTACTGAGGTCTTCAGACTTTTTTTGTGTCATTGTTTCCTTACAATATAGCAACAATGTGCACAACAATTATTACATTGTGTTCGGTATTATAAGAATAAATGTATGTATGATTCAAAATATATGGATGAATTAATATATATAGCCTATATGCAAAAATGACAGCATTTTATGTTAAGGGACTTAAACATCTCTAGACTTTCATTTTGTTTTTACAGTCCTGGAGACTGAACCCAGGCCCTTCACACTGAGCTATACCCCAGCCCTTTTTTATTTTGAGAGAAGGCGTCATTAAATTGCCCCGGCTAGACTCAAATTTGTGCTCTTCCTTCCCCAGCCTCCCGGAGTGCTGGATTGTAGGTGTGCACTGTCACACCTAGCTCATAAGCAGACTGCAGTATCCTCTGGAGTCTTGGGACAAATTCCCTGTGTAGCTGAAGGGATAGTTGCGGTTCCAGCCTCTTTGGCCTATTCCAAGCACTTTCAAGAGAAAACAAATTCAGAAAGCAGATAAAATAATAAAGCAGCCACCCTTTAGAAATTCTGAGAAATTCCCGTGTAATCTCAAAGTGTCAAATTTGTTCAAAAGCATTAAACTTCTCCTGCTTACAGTCACTGTTTTTCATTTCTTACTGCTTTGAAAGATAACTGACAATGCTCAGTTATGTCTAAAATGTCAAACCACACAGAGATAAGCTAATTCCTGCAGTAGTCTGTGTATCCATCCACTGTGCATGTCTCTAACCAAAGGAAACACCAAGGGTCAAGGGTGAAGGATTCCGTTAGTTACCCCCCACCTTGGGAAAGAACTGCCCAGTGGAACACCCCAACTCAGGCCTATCCAAGCAGGACAGAGCATGTGTGGGGGCTCTGGGGAGAACAGGCTTTGCCCTAGATAGATTGGGAAGAGTTAGAGTTGCATAGTCCAAAGACTTGATTGATAAAATTGTACACATAGTAAGAGTATTGTACAACAGAGTCAAACATCTTTTGGAGAAATGTTATGGGCATAATAAAACACATACGAATATAATGATACAGTGTCTAGGATTTGACACAAAAGAGCACAGGCTTTGAGGACAAGCTGTCTCAGTTCCTATTCCAGCTTCAGCGCTACTATCCAAAGGCAAGATCACAATTCTAAACACACAAAAGCAGAACTGTTTAAAAATAACCGCATCCAATTCATCATTCAGCCTCAACAACAACTCACCCATGACCAGTCCTTTCTTTTATGTTTTTATTCTACTTCTCTGACTCCATTATTGTTTTGAGGCAGATCTCACTGTAGTATTATATTCATAAATATTTTATTATGCTCATACAAATTGTGCCTCAAAAAGATGACTTGTTTTTAACATATTCTACAGTATTACACAGTATTATTGTCATATGTAAAATTTTAACACTAATGTACTTATATCATAAATACAGAAGGTAAAATTATTACATAATGTCCCAATCTTTTCTCTTTTTTCTTTTATGGTTTCTTTTTTGAATACAGATCTAAATCAGGCCCTCTTTTTGTGTTGCGGTTTGCTTAGTTCACCTCAATGTTTTCATCTGAGTGTCATCTTCTTCCTGCACCTTAATTTCAGAGGGCGAGGCAGTGAAGATGTTACTGGAAAAAGAACTGCAGCCGAGGCTCAAGGTAATCACCTGCACAGAGGTCAAGATTCCATGCAGCCCACGCCTTAGGTTGAAATTGGCGGTGCAATCTCCACAGTGTCTGCAACAGGGGAGGGATCAGGCATGGGGCCCCTGACCCATTCAGGTTGCTTCCTGTTCCTTAAAACCATGGTGGCCTTTGTTCCTAAGCCCTGCTGCTTTCTGAGCAGTTATCCCTCACTAGATCTGCCTGGGAGCCTCTCGACTCCAGAGAAATTTTATGGGCATGGGGCCTTTGTATCCATGCACTGTGCATATCTCTAACCAAAGTAACCCTCCAAGCCCAAGTCCTGGGGCCCTAATGCCCTGCGTCCTCCTGCTGAGGCCCTCCTCTTTTCCCTTATATTAGCCCTGGGTGCCAAGCTCGAGGACCACTGAATTTTCTCTTGCATGGAGCCAGATTTAAAATATGTAGTCAGATTTCAAATGAGCAGATGTAAAGAAGATAAAGGAAAATGCCCATGAAATATAGTCTCTAGGTCAACATCCATGAGACACTGGAACTTAACACAGCCCACGTAAATGTCTCTAATATTTCATGTAGACCTCATTATGCTACAAAGGTCTGTTTCTTTCTTTCTGTGTTTCAAGTTGATTTCAGAAGGTGAACTTCTATTTCCTCAACTTGGCGTGAACCTTCAAGGGGAGGCTGGTATGTGTCATGTCCTACCAAAGGGTAAGATGTGGGGAAACACTGCCACATAAAAATGGATTTACTAACACCAGCTACACAGGCAGGACGCGTAGTATGTGCAGAATCAATGTGCAGTGGGTGGAACCCATAAACAAAATGAAGAAAAAAACAGTAAAAGGCATCAACCCCGACCCAGGGTGGATTTTAAATGTAACTATAAAATAAGTATTATCAGATGGTCTCTGTGGTCTCTTCCATGTAATGACCACGCTCCGAGGGATGAATACCACGTCCTCATGGCCACAGACCGGGCACCACAAGAGCTGGCCTGTGAACTTCGCTCCCGTCTCCTCCCACTACTACAGTCGCACTGCACTTAACGGAATGCAGGTGCTGTCCCTGGAGCCTTGGAGAGGACACGTCACACTCCAAACCAAGCCGCTGCTTCTATCAGCCATTTGGTTGGTCCCTGCTCAGTCTAATCACCAACTCCAACGGGAACCCAGGCTGGGATTCCTACTAGAGCACGTTTTATGGGTGAAAGCTCCAAGGCTCAAACAGAATGGGGTTCCCTGTGCTCGGAGAATGAGAGTAGGCACCCAGGACCCTGAATCGAAACCTGTCCACCTGACTCCCAGGGCGAAGCTCAGTCTTCCCGTATTGCCGTTTCCTTTTCGTTGTTTCAATACGAATGAGGACCTGCACCCTGTCCTGCTGCTCAGCCTCATCTTACCCCGTCCCCCCAGCCCTGCCCCTCCAGCCCCACCGACGTGCTTGCTGGCTCTCAAGGAGCCGAGGTCCTTTCTGCCACAAGACCTGTTTCCTCTGGATCACCACCCTCGTCCCTTCCCCATCTCTTGAATCTCTCCTCAAAAAGCACCTTCCCCTGCACCTGCGGTGGCCCCCTGCTGCTTCATTCTCCCCCAGAGCACTTATCACCACCACACACTTAATCGCCTTGCTTTTCTTTTCTGTTGACTGTTTCCCTTAGAACATCCCACCCTGGGGAAAGGGGCTGCATCTGTCGTGTTTCTTGCTAACACAATGCTCGGCACAAGCATGTGCTCGACAAATATTTCTGAACGAATGGATGAGGTGGAAAGCCTTCACTATGAGCTGTGTCCCTTGAATATTCTTTGGCCTATTACAGAGAGGAACAGGGAAAAGTCATTCTCTGCAACGTGAACTACCACGGAGGGCAAGTGAGCAGTAAGGGCCTTCTGAAGCACGAGTCTCGAGACAAAGAAAATCACCCTTCTGTTAGCGAGAGGTCGTGCTCGACGCCGTGTGCTCTGCGGCCCCCGCAGGACGAAGCCACAGACACTCAGGAAGGTTTCAGCCAAGCGGAATGTTCGTTGAAAGCTGTGCGCTAAATTTCTGAGAACACTGCAGGCTCACTGACTGAAGAGAACGGTCAGGAAAGGAAGAGCAGAACTTTACATTTTTGCTTTGTTGTCAAACACTAAAAGAAAAGTTACTGAGAAGTAGCTGTCTTTGTCAATAGACTGTAATTCACTGTAAGCAAAAGGACCAGGTTTCCGGTTTCTCTATTGCACACCCTGGAGTGAGCTGGCTGCTGCAGTGCACCAGAAAGGCGTCTAGTGGACGCTCGAATAAACTACAGGCCCATGAGAGCCACTTTAGAGACGACTGTGTCATCTTGTCCATATTGTCAGTCGTTACCATATTTACGTATTTCACAGTTGGTATCTTTTTTGTTTCAGTGTAGACTTAGAGGTTGCCAAGATTTTATTTTGTCAGGAAGTTAAACAACAACAATAACATAAAACTATCTACAGTCTACCAAAGAAGAATATTTTTTTATCAGAATGAAAGAAATGTATTTCAAATCACAAATACTTCATTTTATACAAATGTATCACGTTGCTTTTGCTTTCCTCGTTTGGGAAACTAGATACTGAAATATTTATGGACAAGTACAAATATGTGGACTGGTATTTGGAAACTTTTCCTGGGTGAGAATCACACCCAGGACAGCATCCCTTGTTTAAATATCTTGAGCAGTAGAGTGGTACTATCAAAAGTAGCTGCATTTTACACTCAGCCCTGCTGGGTAAGAGGTTCCTCTTTAGTTTCGGATGAAGCCGGCAGTCTCCACCCGTTGGTCCTGGTTTGGGCTCACAACCTTCCTCCTTGAAGAGCCCCATGGCTTTTTTATTTTCACGTATAAAAGCAGCTCTCAGACCTAAGCCCTGCGTCCCACAGTTTCTTATCTATACTGGACCCTCCGTTTCCTTCAGCCAGTATTTAAACCTTTGGTTGCAAACCTAGAAGATACCTTCTGTGCTTCCCAGGAAGATGGTTGCTACCTAGTTAGTCGCAGACATTTGCGAGAAGTCCCCGTGAAAGATGAATCTGAGAACTTGATTCCCCTGGCTAACCGACTCGGAGCAGCACAGAAGCTTACCCGCTGGTCGACGTTTTTTTTGCAGACAGAAAGACAGACACCCACAGAACCACAGCCTCTTCCTTCGCAGATGATATCATCTGTACCTCCAGACACAGACCTCTTCCTACCCCTCTGGAATCACTGGACCTAGAGGTTACTAAGGTGTTTCACTGGTCACACGCCATTGCTGATCTTTGAAAGATTACTGCTAGTGCTCTTTGCTTTTAATAGCAAAGGACAACATTACAACAAATTTTCTTTTAAGGATCAAATTGGCTTTTGTGATTCTAACATCTAGCAGTACCTCACTTCATTCTGAAAAACAGAACGTTTCAAAAGCTGAATAGACGAGGTTGGCTTTATAGACACAGAGGATTGCCGGAGGCAGAAATAGAGAATAAATTTGGATGAGTGATTTCAAAGTTATTTTCCATGTAGGGACAAGACAAAGAAGACTTATAAAGCTGACTTAAGTCGACTGGAATCTCCTGGGTTATATTTGAAAACTCAGTTTGATTACATGGTACTCAGCACAAGTGACTCTGTTATGGTTTGATATGTTTACTGGGGCCTAATGTAGAAGCTTGGTTCAAAACACTGGCCTCCCCTGTACTTACACAGAGCAAAATGTGTTAGTACGTTGTTCAACCCGTTTTAGCTATGAGTGAAAGATAACCTCATCTCAGCAGTGGTTTAAATCACAAAATTTATTTCTGGGCAGTGTAGGGCTCATATGGTTCTCTCACAATATCAGGAACCTAGGTGTGGAGGGACTTAAAACTATAAATCTAGTTGCAGCACATGCCTGTAATCTCAGCACCCATACGGCTGAGGCAGGAGGATCACTTTGAGCTCAAGGCCAAGCTGGACTATAGAGTGAGTTTAAGGTCAGCCTGGAATACATGTGAGATCCTGTGTCAAAAAACAGAGGAAAGAGAGAGAGAGAGAGAGAAAAGAAGGAGCAAGGGACAAGAACACAGCCTTCCTGCTATAATGGAAATTTTAATCTTGGATGGTTGATCAGTTAAAACAGACAAATAATACAGTATTCTAGGGCACTTCAGTGAGCCACCGCATCTAGCCAGGCCCGGCCTCTTGACAACATTCAGCCTTAGCCTCATCAATGGATTACCGCACTGTGCCCAGGGCACTCCCGTGCCCCACCTCGGTGATACATGTTCTACATCGTAACACGTAACCAAGCTGCATCAGGCAGCAGGTCAGGAAATCATCATTCCACTGGAGCTATGGACTGTCAAGTGGGGAGCACAAATTATAAAGAGGTTCAAGGTTCAACAGACAGGACCAGAAACTTACATCACACTCTGAGAGTGCCATAAAACTTAGAGTCCACCCGTTCCGCTGTTGGAAGCACCGCTTCTGTGAAGCATCAGGTGGCCTTGGATGACTCCACTTTCCACTGGGAGGATCCATGACACTTCACGTCCCGAATGAGCTCACAAGGAAAAGGCCTCGAATTTGTCCCCCTCGTCCTGAGTACCCTTGCTAAGAGGAACCCTCATACACCTCAGCCCCGCAGGCCCCTGGTGCAAATCACAACCTCTCACCCCAGAGTGAGGATAGTCAAGTCTGCTTTTCCTAACATTTGTACCACCATTTTAAAAAATATGGCATGTGGCAAAAAGCAGCGTGTACTTGTTCAAATAAGGCTTGACAGTCTAGAAGGCTAGAAAGTCAAATGTAAGTCTTCTTTACCCATATCTGTCCTGAAGCTGTTACATCCTTTTGGCCTTTTATTTTATGCTTTTATAAATCTGTATGTGTGCAATGAAACCTAGATGAAATAAAATTTGACCTTAAATTCTGCTTCAGTGCATCCTGCACACCCTCCATAACTGAAATAATACACTATAAAGAACATGACGCAATATAAAGTCAATACTACGATTCCTCTTAACACGTCAGAAAGCTCACGCTGTTCCCAGGGTGAGGATGGCGAGAAGACGGAGAAAAAGGACAGAAGTCAGAATACAGAAAACTGGGGCCACACAGAGCCCTCTCTCCTGATGAGCAAGAGTGCTCCAACGGCCGCAGCGCATTTATTTATTCGCTTGAGAGACTGAGCATCACGTGAAACCTCTGCCCAGGGGTTGATCCGCGTGGCTTGTCTCAGGCACTGTGTTCTTGAGATCAGAGCAGTTAATCCACGTGACCCCCCTCAAGCACCCAGTGTTCTTGAGATCGGCCTTGCTCTCCCACGTGACTGATCTTTAGCTTCAGCCGCTCCCCACAAGGAAGTATGGAGGAGTTTTGTACTTCTTTCTGTTTCCTCAGAGAAGAGGGGTGTTTATTTGCTTTTCTTATGAAAACATTCTGTACCTTGTTTTTTTTTTCCTTACTTATCTATTTATAAGCAACAGCTATCAAATCCATACATTTTTGTCATGGTCTCTTATGCAGGAATGCACCATAATTTCTTCATGTTTTCCTAATGATTCATTTTTTCATCTTTATAATGTCTTTGCTATTAAAAGTAATACTACTTGAACATCCTTTTGGACATACAGTGCTACCTTCGTTCAAGAACTTAATTTGTTCCACGATTCTAGAAAAGACGGCCACATCAAAGTTTGTGTGGAGAAGATGACCACGGTGACGCTCATCCCCAGCGCAGAGTTTACAAACAGAAACAAAACTCTGCCCAATGCATCTGTTTGCAAACCAAATTGTTCACAAACAAAAGCATCCGTGAACCGAGGTACCACCGTATGTGTTTGCACTTTTTTATTGTTTGTTCTGGATATTAACCCAGGGCCTTTGTACTAAGCTACATCCCCACCCTTTTTTATTTTTCATTGTTTAATTTTGAGGCAGGATCTTGCTAAGTTACTGAGTCGCCAAGGCTGGGCTTGAACTTCCAAGTTTCCTACCTCAGCCTCCCAAGTGCTGGGGTTACAGGTGTGCACCACTACACCCAGCATGTTTGCACTCTTGTGTGGGTGTCTGCATGGGATATGACTGGGACTGCTGAGTGTGCACATTGCCCACCACCAGCCCAGGGCCTGAGCATTGTCACGTCATCACTCTCACCCTGCTCACTGAGAAGTGTAATTTCTGTCTTCCCGTCCTGAGGCCTGAGACCCGCAGAGACCACTTTACCAGTCTGTTGGCAACCAGGATTGTGTTAACTAGAGTTGCCAATTCAAGATGAGGTCTTGTGCAGTTCAAATGGTTGAACTAAGGATACTTTCCTGATGCAACAAATTTAGCAGCTTAATGACATAAATGTGTATCTCATAGTTCTGGAGATCAGCTTTCATGTGGGAGTCCCGGGCTAAGATCAAGATGTTGATAGGATGTGTTCCTAGCCGGAGGCTCTGGGGAAAAGTGTGTGCTTAACTCTTCCTCTGCAACAGCTAGACTGCCCACCCTCCTTGTCTAGAAGCCCTCTTCCAGCTTCCTCTCCTGACATCCTCTGACCTGACTCTTCCACATTAAAGGAGCTTTTGACTGCACTGAGCTCACTCACATTATCCAGGATAATCTCCTCATTTCAAGGTGACCTGATGAGCAACTATTCCGTCCAGAACCTTAATACCCCTAGGAGAATATAACATAGTCACATCTTCTAGGGTTTAGGACATGGACATCTCGGGAAACCATTATTCATCTACCACAGTTGTCAAAGTGTTGTGGCTTAAATATGAAGACTCATGTATTAAGGGCTTGATTGCCAATGCAGCAAAGTTCAGAGCAGGATTTAGGGTGGTAATAGATCACAAGAGCACTATCCCTATCAATGGGTTAATTCACTGACGAGTTGAATGGGCTATTAAGAGATGGGGCCCAGTTGGAGGAAGCAGGTTACTGGGGGCATGCCTTTAACAGATGTCCCTAGCCCTCCTCCCCCGCTTCCCCCTCCTTCTCCCTGCTTCTGTTTACATTTGTACCTCCGCCATGATGTGAGCAGCTCTCCCTTGCCACACTCTTCTACCAAGATGCTTCTGCTTTGGAGCCAGCCAACCACGGACTGAGACCTCTGGAACTGTGAACCAAAATACACCTTCCCTCCTCAGATTATTTATGCCGTGTATTTTATCACAGCAATGAAAATCTGCCTAATACGTCAAGAGTGGGAAGGTGAGGATAGAGATCCTCTCTGCAGCCTTTAAGGACTCTGGGTTGGAATCTGAGAAAGACCACTTAACCAGCCAGGCAGTGAGGAGAAAGGCTGGGGAGAACATCAGGAAACACACAGTGGCAAGGTCTGTGCAGGGACAGTGACCAATGGGAGAGGCACTGGGAGTTTGGCTGACTGACACTAGAAGAAGAGGCATCGGCCCCTTGTGCAGGGGACAGTGGACTACCACGGTGCCTGTATCTCAGAAGACCTCTGGGCCCCCACAGTCCTGCTTCCTAAGTGGATTCTTCTGTTGGCAGCTGAAAAGTTCTCCCCGTGAAAGTCAGAAGCCATTGCAAATAAGATCCCCACACACCCTGAGCTGCCAGCCCTGTTACTTCCTTCTAACACTGGAGTGGGGGAATTACTTCAGCAGATTCCTGGGCCTTGCCTCACTAACCTGGGATTAGGAGACACGCCTGGCCCCTAGAGGGACAGGGTGAGTGCAGACACCGCCAGGCCTCTCCCACAGACCAGTGAGCCCCAGAGCTGCCTCTACCTTCCTCAACCCACCCAAATACACCCAGATGTTCCAGGAATCACCCTCAATCCCCAGAGAGCTTAATCTTCTGGAAAGTTAACAACCACCTCCACCCTTGTGAATTAGCTATTGTTGGTGGGGGGTGGGGGGGTACTGTGGCTTGAACCCAGGACATTTGCATTGAGTTACAAGCCCCGCCACTTAATTTTCCTTTTTAATTTGGAGACAAGTTCTCACTAGGTCTCTATCTGCGCAGTAGCCCAGTGGTAGAATGCTTGCCTTGCATGAGACAAGGCCCCGGGTCCAATCCCCCATACTACCAAAAATTAAATTCTAAATTGCATAGCCTGGCTCCAACTTGCGACCCTGCTGCCTCAGCCTCAGGGCTGGGATTATAGACGTGAACCACCGTGCCCAGATTAAGGAGAAACATTTAGAATACGTAAATAATCTTACCCATCCAGAGATATCTGCTTGTCAATACGTTGGCCCATAGCTTCCACATCTTTTTCTATGTATAGAAGTACAGTTAACAAAAAATGGGATTTTATCACATGGCCACATTCATAGGTCTCTAAAAGCAATGCATGATGAAGACCTTTCATATTAATTTACCTCATTCTTTTGAAGCCTGCTAGCCCCGGATTTTACAGCTGTGCCAGTCAGCCCCCTCTTGCTGGGGTTCAGGCCATTTCTAATCTCTCGCTCCGACAGATGTACTGCAGGAATGCATCTGGTGGGAGCATCTGGTGGGGCTGAAGGTCTCTGTGTCTCCAGCTGTGCCTGCCTTAAGTGTCATGTCCTCAGGAACGGCGACCTGGCAAAGCACAATGACCCTTTTATATTCCTTGGAACAAGTGGTTTCCTCTCAGGAAGGTACTTTTCCGGAAAATATGTTATTCCAAGACCTGCTGATTCCAGAATCCAGCCTGTCCCAGAGAGAAGTACTACCCTGGTTTCAGACCCGGGAACGTGGGCAAACCTCCAGGTAGAGGCTGCCTCTCCCCCCAGCCCTCGGGGGAGCTGGGTCAGGGGTCTTGTCTCTCACACATCCCAGGCAGGATGGGACTCTCGTCTCCCCGAAAGACCAGAAAACTGGGGTGCAGCAAGTCAGAGCTTGAGGCGGGGGAGGACCAGCCCCTCCATGTGCCCGGTGGGGCCTGGAGGGACTTGAGTGGGTCTCCCTGCCCTTGCCAAGGGTCGAGGTGTGGCGAAGCCCCAGGGGGAAGGGAACCGAGGTCTGTGTGGGAGAGGCACAGGCTGCCTCTGAAGGGGTAGAATCTTAGTGCACCTCAACATGAAGCCTGGGGTCTGAGGTCTGTTGGACCTAGGCAGAGCTTTGCTCCTCAGGAGAGGCCTCTTGGAGTCCCCATGGGCTCCCTCCGGCACAAAGACCCCTTCAGAGTCAGAGACCCAAGGGTGCTAGGCGTCCGCGGGAGTCTGCTCAGGTGAACCGAGGGCAGTCACAGCCCAGCTTCCCTTCCTCCTGCTGATGGAGACAGCTGTGCTGGAGGTTTGGGAGGCTCAGACGCCAGCGTGGAGGAAACTGCCAGCATCGGCCCAAAGGGGCTCCTCGTGTGATGGATCAGCTCTCTCCGCCGTAAATGGACATCGTGAGATTGCTGTGAGCACTGAGACGATACACGTAGAAAAAACAGTGCCTGTCACAGTGTAAGAGTCTGAGAACAAATGGGCAGAATGATAGTCTGGGACTGGGGGGCCCTGGGTTCCCGAGCAGCCCTGCCCCAACTTCCAGGGTGACCATCAGCAGCTGCTTCCCCACCGCCTCCGGGTGTAAACACTCCCGCTTCGCCAATATTTGGCGCCAGCCTGTCTTGTCCTTGCACCACGGCCTCCCCACTTTGGGGGTTGCACAGAGGCCTCTCTTGCAGAGGAGGCTTCCTGCTGGCCAGCGTCCGGGCCCACCCTCTTCTTATGCAGGGAGCCACGCTGGGGAGAAGGGTACACCTCAGACTCCTACACACACACACACACACACAGGCATCACACACCACACACACGACACACACATCTTACACTCACACCGTGCTATACTCACACAGTACACATCTACACCACTCACACTCACACGGCACACACACCACGCACACCACCTCACACTGACATGTCACACATTACACCTATACAACAGTCATATAGCAGACACCACAATACACGTCACACAGCACACTCACCTTAACACACACAGACATCACGCACCAACATGCAACACACACTCACCGTCTCACATCCACTGACACACCACACACCACACACACAGTACACACTTACAGACCACACGGGCACAACACGTACCTCGCGCTCACCACGCACATCACACACCACACACACAGTAGTCGTATGTCGCATACCACACAGACAACACAAACATGCACCACGTACACACCACACACAACCATATACCACGCCGATCACAGTCCACACACACCGCGCCACATACACGGAAACATCACACATACCACAAACACCACACAATACATACTACACACGGGACACCCACGTGCATCACACATACACAGCGCGTGTGCCTGCTCACTGCACCCGCTCACTGAGGTCACTTCCAACCCTCAGACTGCCAAACCCAGGGACCTCTTCGGCACGGCCACCTGCGCCAGCCCCTGCGGCCATCAGCCACTTGACCCAGCTTCTCAGAACCACCTTCTCCCCGCCCTGGAGTCGCGCGAGAAAATGCAGGACGTCCAGTGAGACTTCGATTTCAGACAGACTCTGAATAATGCTTCAGTATACGTCCCAAATACTACACGGGGTACATTGGTACCAAAAATCACTCATCGTCCTACTGAGATGCCAATGTAACTGGACGTCCTATAGTGTTGTTTGCTGAATCTGGCCCCCTCCTCCGAGGCGCTCTGTCCCCCCTGCTCCCCACTTCCGCTCCTCCTCCAGCTGCTCCTCCTCTCCCGCCCTTGTGCTGGCCTTGACTGCCTTCTCCCCTCAAGCCCCCAGCCCTCCTGGGCCTGTTTCTCTTACCCCTCAGCCCATCTCTGCATGAGCCTGTCCTCGAGAGGGGCCTCCAGGGACCTCATCTCTAGCTGCCGTTGCCAGATCAACCCTGCAGCAGTGCCGGTGTGTGTGCCTGGAGGCTGCACCTTCCCAGCCCAACAAGTACACCCGCTTCTGGGGCGCCCGCGTAGCCCATTGCCCACGAACATGCTGGCTGCACACAGCAAACAGTGCCTCCCTTGGGCACGGGGTGTTGCCCAGCCTGTGTGTACTGGCCGGGCTGAGCCACTGGTTCCCCACCCTGCCCATGCTCTGAACCAGCACTTTCCCCTAGATTCCGCTTGTTGGATTCCTTCTCTCTTTCCAGTGCAGTTCATGGGGTTCCTCCTCTGAGCTTTCCTGGCTCTCTCAGCTGCCCTTCCTCCGATGCCTTATCCAGGAGTTTCCTGAGCACTGGGACTGTCTCAGCCACCTTCTTTTTGCTGGGACACAATAGCTGACACCCAGTCTTAAAGGAGAGGCTTATTTGGGCTCATGGTTACAGCCTGCTGGCAGCAGGCTCCAAGGCAGAAGAGCACGGTAGAAGGGTCTGGGAGGAGAGTCGCTCATCTCCTGGCAATCAGGAAGCAGCCAGAGGACAGAGGGACCAGAGGACAGAGGGACCAGGAAGCAGCTAGAAGACAGAGGACAGAGGGACCACGGGAGACATGGCCTTCCAGATCACACCAGGGACAACTTCCTAACAGCAAGCCAGGCACACTGCCCCCTTGATCCAGTCACCTTCTGAAAGCCCCACCTATAACCTCACGAGTGAGTCCTTCAGGGAATACTCTCCATACAAACCCTAGCAATCTGTTGACTCGCACCTTCTCTAAGTGGGGAAGGCACGTGGTCAGTGCTGTCAGTGCACTGAATGGAGAAGTAAATGACTGAATAGGTGCTCGAGTGATGAAATGAGTGAATAAACAGGTGAGGAAGTCAGATTCAGCGAGCTGCTTGGGTGGTTAGGTAGAGGTGAGTGGGTGGATCAGCGGGCAGATGGTGAATGGTCAGACGGATGGTGCGTGGGTAGACGGTTGACTGGATGGATGGTAAGCGGATGGAGAGTGGCTCAGTAGATGGATAGGTGAGGATGAGTAGATGGATGAGTAGACGGGTGCATGAGCGGGTGGATAGATGAGTGGGTGGATGAGCACACAGCTAAGTGGATAGATGGGTAGATGAGCAGTTAAACGAGCAAGTAAGCAAACGAAGGTTCCTCGGGGTTTGCCGGACTGCCTGTCTGCTGCAGAAGGAGACCAGGCTGTCCCTGCCATCACTTTGTTTTCACAGTCCTGTTACTCACACCCAGAGACTTTCACTGCACTGACCCAGTGAGGGCTGTGACCACACAGGCCTGGGGCAGGGCCATGGGTCAGGATTCTGGGACTCGAGACAGCCGACGGGAGCCTGACCGGGAGAAGAGCGGGCTGCTTGCAAGGAGGAGAGGCTGAAACCCCTCTTCTCCCCTCCAAGAGCCATCTCCCCTCTTGCACATCTCTCCCTGGGAATGTCCTTGTTTCTGGACCCATCTCTGACCAGTCTGAGCAGCTCTGTGAAGAGGACCCTGAGTCCTTTGGAAGTGCACTGCCCAGATCTCTTTTCAAGGAAGGACTGCAGGGCCACCTCAGCTGCACAGCCCTGTCTTGCCTGAGGCCAAACACTTGCAGGGGGCAGGCTCTTGAGTAAAGGTGGGGACCTGCTTCCCAGGCCTTGGACTTCTTCCTCTGCCCAGTCCTGCTCCCATCTCCTTCCTCACACAGGTGCTCCTCCCTACTAGCCATCCTGCTCCCTAATACCCCAGACACCATCTCAGTGCTTGTTTATGGAGAACACACCTGAGAGTTTGTTCCCCGGTCTCCAGGCCTCCCTGCAGCCAGCTCCCTTCCACATGCGTCTATGACAAGCCCACATGGGCTGCAGCATCCGGAGAACCTTGAACAGGTCCTGGGAGCTCGCTTCCCAGCCCACCCCTCTCCATCAGCCTGCAACCCTCTCCTCCCTGCACCTCCCCTCTGCCTGGAACCCTCTCCAGCCTCAAGCCTTTCGTTCTTCCTATGGCAGCCACATGGCAGAACAGTGTGTCCGCACCCGTTTACAGACCACAGCCCCCCCCAGGCTCAGTCCCACCCTCTCATCAAGGAGGCCCTGGCAGAAGCACCCATTCCCAGGTAGTTGCAAATGTATGAACCAACAGGCTCCAAATTTTGTACCTTCAAACCATTTTCTAAAAATATGGCATGGCTTATTCCACGTACAAAGAAAGAAGAGATTTTCTACTACCAGAAAACAGTTTATTTGTGATGAAAACAAAAGCTTGGTTACATGCTGTGAATGCAACATGACATTTTAATCTTTTGGAACTAGCTTTCAGTTCATGGTTTTTCTGTCATTCCTAAGCAACACAATTCACTCTCATTCTCTAAGAGTAGAAGTAACCTGTTAGGCTATAGCAGCACAATCTCGTTGAAAATACGTTTAAAAGTCTTCTTCCTGGCTTTCCTGTTAATAAAACATCTTGTACTTTCTGTGGTTTGTTTTCTCTTGTTTCCTCTTGTAGTTTTCCAAACCAGATTTGGAGAGACCCATAAAAGGATATGCATCTTCATTTACAAAATAAATCACTTGTTCCCAAGAAGCAGCTCTTTTGTTTCAGAATTTCAGAGCTGATTTCAGGCAACTGGCAGAGCAGGGAGGCCTTAGGGCTGGGCCCTGTGCAGTGTGCAAAAATACTCTTAAGGAAGCTGGAGTCCGTAAGAAGTGGTTTCCAAAAATGTTCGCCTGAAAACACTGCTTTCTCCATGGCATTAGAACCACGCGGTGACAACAAATTCCGGTGATATTTGTGCAGAGCTGGCCCTCCATGAAATCCGTGTGGTGAATGTTTGCGCCTGCTCAGACCCGGGCTAAGCCCGTCCTGTAGTTAAGGCCTAGCCAAGTTCTCCATGACAGGAGCTGACGCCCACCTGCTCCCAACCCCTCAGGTCCCCCAGGCCCAGAACGCAGCAATCCGGGAAGGGGAAGAGGACAGGGAGGCAGGCCTGGGAGGATGGGAACCCCAGGGAAGGCTTGAGGAGGGGGCTGGTGGGTCTGATCCATTGAGAAACAAATCCTGAAGGACCATTGGGCCTCACATAATTGTCCAGAAGTCCTGGGCCCTCGGCACGGGCCGGACTTGGCTATCAGGCCTGGTGAAGAGAGAAGATTCCTGGTGAAACGTGGCCACTGTGAAGCTGCGGCCAGGGCCTCCCTGAGGATCCTGGGTCTTCGAGTCATAACTGAAGCAGCAGAGAATACAGGTGATGACCACGGTGACCACGAGGAGTACTGCCACCACCCCAATCACCATTATTTCCATGTCCTGCGCAGGGGACCAATTGCACAATTAGCAACGTGGGTGATCTCAAAGCATTAGCTCCCCATTCAAAACAGGGCTGCTCTTGGTGATCACAGGTGCCCTGTGTCCCCCAGGCTGCTCTCCTTGGTCTTCTAAGGCTGAGGCGCTGGGCGGCACCACCCCAGGCCGTTGAGAACCCCCATGAGGCCCTCTGGCTGGGATCTCAGAGGATTTCTACACCTCCCCAGTTCTCCAAGGGCTGTGGTCAACTCCACTAACAAGCACCGCCCAGGAAGATGTGAGCATGTGACGTCCAGCCAGGGGAAAGTGGAGAGAGGAGGGGGCAGAAAATAATACGCAGAGTGAGCCAGGCAGCCTTGACCCTCTGGCGACGCCTACAGATTTCAAGAGCAATTGTACCCTCACCTCCCCCTCCAGTGGATGCAGGAGGAGTCAGCTCCTCCCTCTGAGGGACCTTGGGCAAGTGGCCCTCTGAGCAAGGTGGGGGATGGGGGATGGGGGCACCCGCAGGTCACCAAGGCAGCCAAGAGGCCTGCGCAGGGGCTGTGGGGAGGACATCCTGCAGTTGGCCTTTTTTCTAAGTGAGTTTAGGAGACTGCAGTTTAGATGCTGGGATGGGGGGCTTGCTCCAAAAGCCAGGAAATCTCAGCCCTTTAGGGAGCTCGCCCTGGGAGCTCCCTCACCCTGACCTCTAGGAGAAACCAGGCCAGCTGCTAACCCAGGTGCTGTGAGGACTGACTGTGGACCCCCTGAGGGCCAGCCTCGGTGGTACTTAGTGCTGTGGCATCCTTGCCTGGTGGCCACCCCACCAGGCATCTCTGGATGCTATAGTGTTAGCCCTGCCTGGAAGTTGGCTCCAGGATGTCTGAGCAGCTGTGAGTACTTCCTGAATCCCTTCCTCCAATTGTGAGTGACCCACGGCTGCCACCCTCCTCGCCAGTGACAGCACTCACCCTGCCCCCCACACGCACGCTGTCCGCTATGGAAGGGCCATGGGAATGAACCACACCAAGCGCACTGGGTCAGTGTAAGTCAGGCAGAGGGACTCCATGCTGGGCCCTCACACTAGACGCTCCCTGAGACCCCAACCGCTCCCAGAAGGGAATCTGGGTCTTTAGACACCCTTTACCCATACTGAAATGAAGTAGAGAGCAGTAATAACTCCAGCCCCTGACACAGCCCGGCACTGTTGTGTGGTCTCTTTCCAGCAGCCCTGTACAGTGATATTGCCTGAATTCTACACATACAGATGCTGATGCAGCCACAGAGCTGGAATGTCCTGCCATAGCCAGCTGCTAGTTCACAGCTGTCACGGCAGCAAAGTTGGGGCTTCCTTCCCTCCACGCCCAGCTCAGTGCCCTTTCTAGGTAACACGGGATCACAGAAGCATCACCTGATTGTGAGGTTTTATTAATCAGGGTGTCAAGGCATAGGCAGGGCAGAGGTCACACAGCCTAGAAACTTTCCAGTTTCTCCAAAGACCAAGTACCAGTATTAGGAAACTTCCTATGCAGCGTATGAGAGCAACACACTGTGATCTTCTCGCTCTGTGCTTTTTCTGAGATGATTGGACGATCTGGGCTCTGAGCTGCTCCTCCACATGGCCACAGGAAGCCAGATGTCCCAGATTATTTGTACTAACAGGGGCAACCAGAAGCAGAGAAAAGGGGCTCAATGCCCTGATGCACAGTGCTGCGGTTTCCCACCGAATCCCAACATCGTCTCATTAATCTGGGCAACGGGAGTGTAAGGTGCTGCGTGCCAAGTCTGATTTTTGGTTTCTTTGACTTCTTGCTTGCCTATTCTTTATGGGTACACATAGGTGCAGCTCACAGGCGGTAGCTGAGAATAGTTCAGCGTTTTTAATCTGTCATAAAAGACAATTGCTCAGCAATGACTCTAGATTTCCTCTTCTGTCTCTGTCTCTGAGATCTGGGGGAGAGCTCTCTTGCTTCTTCTATTTCTCTGTAAAATCTGTGTAGAAGAGCAGGGGCTGAGGAGGGTGGACCGGGAACGGCTGTGGAGGGAAGCAGGCTGAAGACAGAGCATGGTAGTGGGCACAAAAGGGGACACAGGGACACTGCAGAAAGAACGTCAGCAGTGCTTGGAACCTACGGTCCACTTTCCCAGGGCTGTCACTGTGAGTTTACCTCCTTTCTCCTCGCCCTCACTCCTCCCACAGCCTCAGCGGAGAACCAGCTGGGAAACAGAGAGGAAAAAGGACATTCTATTCCAGTGAGTCACCGGGCCCCTGACTTTCCGGCCTGTTTCAGCCCCTCCCCCTTGCCTTGCCAGCCCCCCACCCCACCCCAGCTTTGCTCACTTCTGTTTCCTCCTCGGGCTCCCAGGGCGCAGGCTCAGGCCTCAGGAGATTTCCTGCTTCCCTGCGCCCTGCACCAGGAGCTCACAGAGCATGTGGCACCATCCCGGCTCTGACAGGAGAGTGTCCCGTTACTCATCTCATTTTAGGCAAGAGGAAACTGAGGCCCAGAGGTGAAAGCACCCTCCTAACGCCCACCCAGAACCTAGCAGTTTAAATAGCTCCACTCTCTCCCTGCCAGCCCCTCTGCCACCCAAAGGCACTGGGAGGCAAGCTGGCTGAGACTAAAGCTTGGATGTGAAACCCTGACCAAGTTACCAGGAAGCCCAGTCTGTGCAGTGGGGTTTCTGGGTACCCCAGAGCTCAGTCTGCCCGAGAGATAGACTGGAAATGGGCCCGCAGGTAGAGCCCCAGGGGGCGGCTGAGGTGCCCTCAGCCCTCCTCCTCCCCCAGCTCCTTGACCCTCCAGAGCTCTCCAGAGTGATGATAGCGGAGTGCCCTCTGGACAGGACTTCATTCAAACAGTAAGTCTCCCCCCCATTCAGCTCAGACAGGACCTGCATGCTTCTCCTGCTCACAGCTGTCCCTGGGAGCCCAGCTCCCTCCAGGAGCCTCTTCACAAAAGCTTCTTGGTAGCTTTTACACAGCAGGTTGACTGCGTAGCCCCGCACTGCCTTCTCCACACAGGAGGGACATTCTCAGGGCTTCTCTCAGCTGCCCACTTGCCAGAGGCTTGCAGACACCTGACGAAAATCACTTGAGCACTTTGTACGTGATAGACACTGGCTCCCGCAGATACCTTTGTTACTTCCGGAGCTACCAGGCATTAAAGTCACAAATTTCGGTGTCCAACCAAACCTGCTGTCCACTACCAAGCTCTATAGTGTCGACAGGGCCACTCCACACGGTCCTCAATTCTCGATGTACCATGGAGTGACATAGTATGCAAATACAGCCCAAGCAAGAACTAGGTTCAGTACCCCACATTCACCCCAGAGACACATTCTCGACATGAAAACATGGGGTCCATGCATCGTGGTGAGGGATGGGAGGGCAGGGCAGACATCCTCGGAGGCCTCTGTGAGCGTGGCGAGGTGGTGGGCCAGGTGACGGTGCCGGCAGTCCTGGTAGTGCTGCTGGAGGGCCAGGTGGTGGTGCTGAAGGTGGAGACGGTGATGGAGCTGGTGCTGCTGGAGGTGATGGCGACCTGCACAGAGCGCAGGAGACACACGGCCGGGATAACGGTAATGGAAGAGCCGGCCGGAGCTGAGTTGCAGGACTCGATTTTCCCCTACCGCCCGATGGTTCCTCTCTACATCATCGTCCTGTGGCCTGTGGAATAGGCAGCTGGCCAGCAGCAGCAGCAGCAGGACACCACCACAGTGCCTGCGCTCCAGCCCACCTAGGTTGTGCTCCCCAGGAAGCCCAGCGTCTGGGAGCAGGATGGTCCTTCACCACTCCCCAGTGGCTCCCAAAGCTTCCGCCCCTTCAGCAGCCTCCGCTCCGCTCCGTCCTTGCAGTCACTGAACTTTGTTGTCTCAGCTCTTGTGGGCTGGACAGTGGCCAGGAAATGTAGGCAAGGACTCTTTGGATTGAAGTGGCCAGCCAGGGGGCCACTGACTCAGTGGAGGCCAGGCAGGGAAGATGGGTGGAGACGGAGAAGCTATCGGGTTGGGCTTCTCAAGGGGGAACCCTGAATATAGGGGTAATAGGTCAGGGTCCTCTCCACTCCTGCCGCATGGCTGGGTGAGGGCAAAAGGGAGAACTTTCTCTCTCTCTCTGTCTTTCTGGCTCTCGGTCTCCCTCGCTCTCTCTCTCTCTGTCTTTCTCTGTCTCTGTCTCTCTGTCTCTGTCTCTCTGTCTCTGTCTCTCTGTCTCTCTTTCTCTCTGTCTCTCTGTCTCTCTCTCTCTGTGACTCTCTGTCTCTGTCTCTCCCTCCTTCCCTTCCCGCTTTGGTTTCCTCTTAGCACAAAAATTAGGAACATAAACTTCAGAACTGCATACAACTCGCAAGCTCTGTGACTGTGCACAAATTACTTACCTCTCTACATCTCAGTTTCTTACCTGTAAAATAAATAATAGCATTGCCTACCTCAGAGGGTCTTCTGAGGATCAAAGGAGTTGAGACAGATAAAGAATTTAAATAGGGGAGAAACCACATCTTCGCATGAAGCAAGCTCCACCATGCTGATTGGAAAGAGCCTCAGCCGGAGAGAAGCCAGGGCATCCCATAAGCCAGCCAGCACACAGGCAAAAAGCAGGAAGAGCATCCCCCAAGCCGCCCTGCTGATTTGGAGAACCCAAGGTGAGATGATAGCAGCTGAGGGGAAAGGAAAGGTTGATGCCTGTATTGTTTGGCTGACTCTGCAGGCCTGGGGCTGGTGCTCTGGGCATCCCCTTGGAGGATGGCAGTGTGCATTGTGTCAACTGTGGGGGTTTCCTCCTCCTGTCTTGTTTTTGCAATCCAATGTTTTATTCCATTTTACTGTTTTATCTCTGCCTCTGGTAACCTGAGCAACTATTTTGAAGATAACAATGTGCAGTACTGTTCTCACACAAGAAAGAAAGAAGAAAGAAAGAAAGAAAGAAAGAAAGAAAGAAAGAAAGAAAGAAAGAAAGAAGAAAGAAAGAAAGAAAGAAAGAAAGAAAGAAAGAAAGAAAGAAAGAAAAAGAATTTAAACAGGACCTGACACACCCACCTCTGATAGCGCTGCAAGGCAGGACGGATGAAATCCTTGTAAGACTCATCTGAGAGTCTGTGACACCCTGTCCTACAGCTCACAGAGTCCTCCAGAGTTAACAGTGGGGTTCATCCAAGGAGTTACCCCAAGCCCGGTGAGCTTCAGGGGATCTGTGAGGCCAGCGGGCAGGTCTCCATCATTCCAGGAAGACCTTATTTTTCTTGCTGCTTCTGGGAGGCACAAGGGTTGGTGTCAGCCCGTGGTTACTGGGAAGCAAGACAGAGACCACTGAGCTCAGCCAGGCCAAGCCCAGTCCAGTCTCCTGGTCTCCAGCCTGACAAGCCGTACATGGCAGGCTGTTTGCTCCGTCCAGCCTCCCCGCCACGTCACTGTGAATGCCGTTCCTGCCTGGGAGACGATTTAGACGGCAGACAAGACGTGAGCAGTCTCGAACTCTGTCCCTCCTCATGACAGGTGAGGCCCGGCCTGTCCTGCTCACAGGCAAGGGACGTGTGCTCATTGTCTCCCTGGGCGGCCCATCACACCGTGGGCTTATGGGGCTGTTCTCCAAACTCTTGCTTACAGGCTTTGGGGCCTCCACAGAGCCCAGGTCTAATCCAGAGCCTCAGAGGCCCTCCAGGATCCCTGATCCGTTCCCCAGAGTCCTCTCCATGAGTGCTCATTTCCCTGTCACCTGGAGGAATGCTTCAGAAGGCATGGAGCTGGCACTCTGAGCCACACAGCAACTCCACCGGTGCTGTGACACGGGCGAAGGCTGTTTCCTCCTCTGCAGAGGTCCCAAGGCAGGAGGGGATCTGGGGACCCCTCCTCCTTTGCCCTCAGTTTGGGCTGGGTTCTCTCAGGGAGACTCAGACGCTGATGAGAGCTCTCATCAGATGAAAGGCTAAACATTTCCTTCAGCCAAATTAGGCTCAGGGGACAGCAGGGTCTAATGGGTCCTGGGGTTTCTCTGGCCTCAGGAGAAGTCACTTGAACTTTTAATGATGCTGCAGTAACAACTCCTCCTGCAGACTTCTGGGGCCCTGGAGCCAGCTGCTTTCTCTGGGGCATCAAGCCTCCCTCTTAGTCCTCTCCAGGGAGACTCCCATTGGGAGCAGGTCTCCGCAGGGAGCCCTATGAGCTGCATACCTGGAGGACTTCAGACAGCGCCCAGGACACCCAGAAATCAGCAGACACAGCCTGCACTGAGGCCACACAAGGGACAGGACTTGCCCATATCCCTCAGCTTTATGAATTAGTCTCCACAGCAAGAAGTCAGTAGAGCACTGTCTGATTTATGAGGGGCTGTCTGCCGTGAAGGGTGCCATCCGCCGGCAACGCTCCGAGCAGAGAACGGGAAGATGATGCGTAGAAGTGGGTGAGCCAGAAGGGGCAGAGGTTAATGGGGGCTCATACACACACACACACACACACACACACACACATACACACACACACACACGACAGTGCAGGCCCGCTGCCCGTCTGGACAGAAGAGAGGACACCAAGGTGGACATTTTGTTAGATGTTTGGGGCACCTGAGAGCGGAAGGCTACAGGCCCCAGGACTTACGAAGCGACTGACACACTCTTGAAGTCCTGACTGGACGGAAAGACTTGCAGGACTGATGACTTTAGAGAAACTGTGGCTACAGCTAGTAAACTCCAGCCTCAGAAAACTGTCCTACTGCTTTATTGTCATATTTCTCATCCAAGGCAGGGTATGTCTGCTCCACACTCCATAAGCAGCCTTCTTCACTTAAGGCAGGGGCTCCAGACCCCATGACTAAGGGAACATTTGAAGCTCATTCATTCATTCAAACCCACATTTTTCAGGGTGCCCCTACTCATATACATATTTGCATGTGAGTGTGTACTTGTAAGCCAGCATCACTCTGTGGGCACTTGTGCACCAACAATTGTGTGTGCCCACACTTATGTACGTTTGCACACGTGTATACACATTCCAGACAAGCTCACAAACCTGTGTTTGTACTACTGACTGCCGAGATTCTTGACTGGCTGCCAGCGGCAACCACATTGTTTTCACTAATTAGTGGCGCCACCTAGTGGTGCTGCCGTAGACAAATCGCGTTTGTATTCTGACATCAAGAGTTCTGGTATCCTGATCATAATCTGAATCCTTGTATTTAACTTCTCTCCTTTCCAAATTATTATAAAAATGTCCAAAGAATTAAAATAGGGGAAATACACTTCCACACTGGAAATCAGGAGTCACATTGCTGGCCCAGAAACGTTAAGGAATCTCTATAAACCGCTGGGCCCAGGACCCAGGTTAATGGACGCACTGGCTGAGGAAGGCCTGCTGGGCCTCCCTAAAGCCCTCCAGTAGACAGCCAGGACTTGGGACAGGGAGGAATGGGCTAACGGAGAAAAGACACATTAATAAGAGTAGGTAATTTAAAAGTAGGAATACAGTAATCAGCTATTTTCTTACATAACAGTAATAAGTAATTTTAAAACATAAAAGATTGAAATTTACAATGAAAAAATACAGGTTGTAAGGATAAACTTATCAAGAAATGTGAAAGACCAATACAAAAAAAAGGGACTCTATTTTGCTGAGGGCTTGAAAGAAGGTATAAATAACTGAAATGATGCGTCATGTGCTTGAAAACAAAAGGCCCATATTATACATCCAGGCTACATTTCAGTGAGTATCAGTCGTGTGACTCTAGCACACATCTGTTGACTGAGTTGTTTTATGCAATAGAAGTAATATTTTGAAAAGGATTTATATGATTTTTAAGTTTTGCCTTTTAGATGTTGTTACAGATTAAAAACTGGTGGTGAGCGCCAGCGGAATTCAATCACCATGCTGCTGAGCGTAGACATTTCACCTGAGGAAAGTTGCCAGCATAAATGGAGACGTGCAGAAGGAGAAGGAAGGGCGTTGAGGCGTTGTTGAGGCATTAGTGCGTTGAGGTGTTGTGAGGTCTCCTACGTGTTGCTGTTTGAGCCCTTGGTTCTCCTGGAGAAGCTCTGGTCCTCACATCGAGCATTGCTTCCTGGCTCCAGAGGGGAAGACGTGTGCCGCTTGGTCTCCAGGATGAACTCGTCACACCAGCTTCCCGGCTTGTACTCGACTGTGCTTGTCGGAGGAGGAGCTCAGGGCCTCCGTGTCGCTGAGGATGGCTGTGGTGCTTTCAGGACAGCCCTGGTGTTTGTTGTGAGTGTGACTTCTCGGCTCCAGCATAGAACCCTCGACCTATCAGCACAGCTCCTTCACCCTGCTGGCATAGACTTCCTAGTTTCCACCGCTGACCTTTGGGCCTTCCCAGCACGGATCCGTAAAAGAGACTGGCGGGAGTCCTTCTTGTGGGCTCTAGACCTCCAGCTGGATTCGTGGGAGGCATTGTCATAAGCTCCGGGTCTTTATCTGGACTCATCTGGGACATTGCTGTGGGATTCAGGCCCTTGACTAAATATTCTATGTCTTTAGTGTTGTAGATAGATTTCCTGCATTTTCTTGTGCTAACTCTGGGTGACCATCATAAAATAATATTATAAACTCCATGTCCTGATTCTAATTGTTCTCTGCGTAACCCATGACTACAGCAGATGTGTTATACAGTTTCTATTTAGTTGGTCTAGGGCAGTGGTGGCAAACCTATGGCACACATGTTACTTGTTTTTCTTTCAGGACAAAAGATGTTAATCTATGAGGTTTTTTTCTTAACGAAAACCTCAGAATTCAGATTTAATTGAGGTGTTGGCACTTTCAATCAATAAGTGGGTTTTGGGTTCCAGTTTGGGAATCAGTCTCTAAAAGACCACTGATCTAGAGCATCCATCTGGAGAGAGTTTTGAATTTTTACAAAAAGAATGCAAAGTGGAGTTCTCTTTAACCTTCAGAAGAGCCCTTTGCCTTGTAACTTACAGGATCTTCTAAATTTTTCCCTCTACTTTTCCGTGTCTAATGAAGAACTAAGCAGAGGACTCAGCCCATGAAGCTCCCCCACACTGTAGAAAGCCATCTCACGCCACGGTGCCTACTAAGGTAGACAGAGGCCATGACACCCTTTGGCTACAGGGGGTGGTGGGAGAACAGAGAGGGAGAAAGGAAGTAAAGGATGTATGAGGCAGCCCCTGGAGAACTCAAGAATAAATGGGGAGCTTGCAGGAGAATGGGAGTTGACACAAATAAACTGAGACGCTGGTGTTATTTGGATGGGGCGCATGGCCTACAAAACCCAGGTATGCATGAAACTGTGACTGTTCCTGTCACGAGTACACACACGCGTAGACAAAATCCTGGAACACCACACGACACTATGCCAACAGTGCTTCTCATTTCCGAGTCTTTCTAGTTTTCTGAAACTGTCATCTAAAAATAGCTATGGAACTTAGAATTATATTAACTTATTTTACTAATACCTTTTAAACTATATCCTGAGTTTGGTGCTGACACTGGGGAGAAAGAAGACACAGTCCTTGCCCTCTGGGAGCTTTTTTACCTAAAACAAGAGACAGAAATACAAATTATGACAACACGCTACGGGGATTGTAGGACTTAAGTGTTCACAAGGCAAGCACAAAGGAGAGGGTAATTCATAGGCAATAACCCCTTTTTTCTTCCTCACCAATTATCTAATAATGGTTACACTTTACAAACGTATCTCATTCAAACCTCACAGCAAGTCAACTACCCTCACATTACACGTGATTTTGGGGAATTAAAACACTTGTTCTGGTTTGCACAATAGTAAACAGGCAAATGAGAATCAAGCCCAGGTCTGCTGACCTCACAGACTACCCCTGCCCAGCACAGCGCTGTGCTAGGCTGACAGCAGAGCAAGGCAAGATACCGCTCTCAGCAAGTTTGCTCCCACGGGAAAGAGAAGCCATGTCTCTGAGAAGCCACAGGAGAAAAATGGGGCTGGGGCATCAGGTGCAGGAGAGGATAACGAAGAGGAAAAGGAATCTTTCAGGGACTTTTACCCTAAAATTTGATAATCTCCTCATTAGATTTTATAGTACAATATTCAAAGAGGCAATAATTTCCTGAGTGGTTTTCTAACTTACTTTCCACAACCCAAAAGGTAAAAATAAAAAGTCTTCTAAAAATATGCAATAATCAAAAAACAATCTGACCGATGAATGGATGGGCAGATACACATGTAAATGTGTATCTAAAACAAATGTCTTCAGTGTTTAATAATCGTGGAGACTAGGTATTAAGTGTGTGACTACTGTAGAATTCTTTCAATCTATTTGGAATTTTTCACACATATACAAAACTTGGAAGAAAAAAATGAACAGTAATTGCAGGGGAGGGGAGAAAAATGGGTGAATAGAATCTTCTAGTGCTGTCAAATATGGCCGACACTTGCCCAAGAGCTACTGAGCCTTTATAACATGGCCACTCTGAGTTGTGATGTTTTGTGTACCAAGTTTGAAAGACTTAGTACACAAAAAAATGTAAAATATGTCAGTCAGAACATAGTGTGATACTGTTTTCAATATATTGGTTTAAGCAAAATAGATTGCTGAAATTCAAGTCTTTTTTTTTTTTTAACTTTTTTAAATGTGAGGACTAGAAGATTTTAAACTACACACAGAGCTTGCGTTGTATTTCTACTAGAAATGCCTCACCTGGCACCTGGTGCTCTAGACCAAGCCCTGTGCTGAGGAAAACAAACATGAATCTAAAATAGTCACTGACCTCAGAGAGCTGGAAGTCTGCGTCCTGGGGACAAACAAGACAGACTTGAAAACATCAAAGGGTTTCAGCATGTCAGAATCTCACTGATCTCCTGGCTTGCTGTTATCTGCCTAGTGCCTTTGGGTCAGGTATGAGGAATAAGCGTTCTAGACACTTGGAACTCTATGGGGGCATTCGGCATTGTCAGGATGACTGAGCCTTTAGTGTGCAGGGCCAAGGGTGTTAAACATCGGAGCAAGACAGCCCTGCGGGAGAAGACAGTCCTGGCCCAAACCCCAGCAGCGCACCTGTCCAGAAACCACAGGTAGACAGATAACACCGATTCCTGTCCACTGGCTGAAGACTCGGAGCTCTGTTCTCCAGCCCATACTACCAGAGGGCCACACCGTTATTTACAGAGATAAGAACAAGGGACTCCCCGGGCTACTGAGTCACACTCCTAATTGCATCTTTGAGGATCTGAGAGACACCTGGCATCCCAGCAGGAAACGCACCTGTCAAGAGCAGCGTTCAGCACCAGGTGCTGAAATTGGACAGCAACGGAGGTTCCTCGGGGTGCCCAGTGGAAATGAGTCAGGCTCTGGTCCACTCTAGGAGCCTGGAGCTGGGAGTGAGGGGCGTGGGTGAAGGCCTGTGTAACCCAGGCTGATGGGCCCGAAGTTCCCAAAGCGCAGCAGAGCCTGGAGAACCTGATGTGTGGGGACTCGAGGAGCAGAGGGTCGCTGAAAGGATCAGAACTCCCTCCCCAGAAGGTAGAGAGGCTCAAGCGAGAGACGATGGTGCCCATGTCCCAGCAGTGGCAGGAAGAGAAACAGGATGGACAGATCTGAAATATACTTTCGAGATAAAATTCAGAGGACTCTGAGCCACCTGATCTGAGAACTGAGGGTCAGGGAGAGTCAAGGGCAGCTCCTATGTATCTGGAGCAACTGAGGGGTGAAAGGGCAAGAATAACGTTTTGAGCAATCTGTTGGTGAAGGGGAGGAGGGAGACGAGGCAGCGGGTGAAGGAGGAAGTTATGACAAAGGTTTTATTTTAAAGGTGGGGGAAGACAGAGCTCTATACCCTCAAGAGAGGGGGACGTGACATTTTTTCAAAGAAGACAAAATTATCAGTAAGCATTTGAATGGATGTTCAATGTAATTATTCATTAAGATGTAAATCATAACTGTCATGGGAACCACTCCACGCCCATTGGCATAGCTAAAATTAGAAAGACGTATAATAGTAAGTATTAAAAGAGAGCGAGAAACCTCATACACTCCTGGTAGGGATGGAAAGTCTGGCAGTTCCTCAAAAGGTTGAACATAGGGTTGGCAAACAGTGCAGCAACTCCACTTCTAAGTGCAAACCCGAGGAGAATGAAAACACATGTCCACACAACTGGAACACAAATGCTCATAGCAGCATCGCGTGCAGTAGCTAAAAAGTAGAAGCTCAAATATCTACCAAGTGATGAAGGAGTAGATAGCATAACATAGATCCGTAGAATGGAATATCATTTGGCCATAAAAAGGAACAAAGTGCCAATGCACAGTGCACCATGGATGAACCTTAAAATTATTACTCTAAATTTTAAAAATTCAGTTACGAAAGATGGCATATTACCTAATTCTGTTTATATGAACTAAGAATAAACAAATCTACAGAGACAAATGTAGAACTGGCTGCTTAGGGATCGGAGGGTGAAGGTACAGGATAGTGAAACGCTGACAGAT
This sequence comes from Dolichotis patagonum, assembly GCA_004027295.1. Taxonomy (NCBI): domain Eukaryota; kingdom Metazoa; phylum Chordata; class Mammalia; order Rodentia; family Caviidae; genus Dolichotis; species Dolichotis patagonum. The sequence continues at coordinate 190,480 of PVJX010000639.1, read as the reverse complement.
TTCTTTTCAGATACTGAAAATATTCTAAAGTTGATTGTGATGATAGTTGCACAATTCTGTAAGTGTAATAAAAACAAGTGAATTACATACCTTAAATGTTTGAACTGTTATATGAACTGTATCTCAGGAAAGTTGCTCCCAAAAAATGAAAAACAAAATATGACAAATAAACTTGAAAATCTAAATGAAACTGAAAAATTTCCCAAAATATGTAATTTGCCTAAATTGACTTCTCATACATTACAAAACTTAATAACATTGAAACAAACTAAACCTTTAGTTAAAATCCCACATAGTAAACTCCAGTGTCCACAAACTATTTCAATATAGAAAAATATAAGCTAACGTAACATCGAAATAAAACTTGACAAGAGCCCAGGTAAAAGGAAAATTATGCGGCAACATCATTTATGAATATATAAATGTATATCTCCTAAAAACACATTAGCAATTTAAATCTAGAAGCATATGCAAAACTTTGTAAGTCATGGCAAAGCCAAGTTCCTTCCAGGAATGCAAGGGCAATTTACCACTAGCAAATCAGTTTATCATATTAGCATAATGTTAACATAATAAAGAAAAATATTATCATCTTAACATTAAAGCATATTACCATCTTGCAAAATGTATAGATAAAATCCAACATCTACTCATAATTTTAAAAACCGAGACAAAAACAAAGAATAGTAATATTTTATTTCCATTTGAGTGAAAAACAAAGGGAGAACTGTATGGGGTTGTGTGTGTGGGTGTGGGTGTGGGTGTGAATTTGTCCATGTGTCTCAGTGTGTATCTGCATAGAATATCAAATAACTTACCCCTAGGATGTCCAAAAAGAGGAACTGGATATGAAGTGACATAAACGGGAGGGAGACTTTGTCTGCATATCCTTTTCTACCTTTTTAATATTATACTGCAAAATTAACTGCCTATTAAAAAATAAATTTTAATTTACCCAGGCGTGATGCATCTTACCTGTAACCCCAGCACTTACAGAGGCTGAGGCAGGAAGATCACAAGGCCAAGCCCCACCTGAGCAACCTCATGATTTTAGCAAGACTTTGTCTTGCTAAAATCGTAAAAATGTTCGTTTAAATTTAATAATAAAATTATAGGGCCGGGGATTTAGCTCAGTGGCTTAAGCGCCTGCCTGGCAAGCGTGAGGTCATGAGTTCGATCCCCGGTACCAAAATAATAATAATAATAATAATAATAATAATAATAATAAAATTATATTTATAAACATTCTTAGCCAGTTAGGAACAGAAAGAGCCTTACTTGACTCAATAAAGACTATCTAAAATCGACCATCACTCTTAATAATGATACTTGAAAGCTTTCTGTAATTTTAAGATCAAGAGCAAGAAAAGGATGGTACTCTTGCCACATCTTTTCGACATTATTCTCAAAGATCTTAGCAAGTTCCGGAAGCGAGACAAAATATATAAAAATGAATAAGGATTTTTTTTTAAAAGAAACAAAAATTATCATCACCTGCAGAGAGTATGATTATCTATGAGAAGCAACACAAATCAAAAAATTCAAAATATATATAAATATAGAGTGTCACAGTTGACAAAACACTAGCAACATACCTTGCCTTAAAATCAATAAACAAAAATTAATTATATTCCAATATAAGACCAACAGATGACAAAAGTCTAAAAATGATACAATCTACAATAACATTAAGTATGTTAAATAGTTAAGTTTTACTCCAAAGTCTTTATCAAGAAAATTAATTCACTGAAATACATATAAAGCAAATGAAAATAAGTAGACCAATATTCCATGTTCAAAAACTGGAAGATAATATCATAAAGATATCAGATAGCCTCAAACTGACCTATAGATTTAAGACAATGCCAATGAAAATTCCAAAAACTCTTCTGTTTGGAATTTGTCGAGCTGATTCTGAGAGGCATGTGAACTTGTAAAGGCATTCACGGAAGAGAATAACAAAGCAAAGGTGTTCTGGTACCAGATAACAAGAGTTTCTCTAAAGCTGTCATAATCAAGACCGTGCAAGTGGCTGTGGTGATACGAAAATGGGCCAGTAGAAAGAACTCAAATAAGAACCACACAAGCCAATTTGATACATGACAGAGCCGGCACTGTGAACTGGTGGGGAAGACATGGGTTATATAACAAGTGTACTGGGAAAGTTAGTTATGGAACTAGAAAAATGACCCTGCTAAAGTCTTTTCTGATGCAATGACTTTTGGACTGAGACCTGCAGAGTCAGCTATGTAAATATCTGGAGTCAGGGTCAGGGTGGAGGAGATTCCCAAGTAGAAGGAACAAAAAGCTCAGATAAGAATGACTTTGACTTGTTTGGGGATGGAAAAGAAAGGCTGCATTGTCAGAAAAGAGCAGACAGGTAGTAAACAAGAGAAAGGGTAAGGGCCGTGACCACCACCCATAAGTGACCTGAGCTGGAGAACACTGAATGAGACCAGGTAGTAATAACTAAAAGAAGGAAAGCAGGCAGATTTAGCCTAAGAATTACTAGACCTGTCAACCAAGTAACTAGACTGGTAAAGGAAAAAGAGGTCACTGTAACCACTAAGATTGTTGCTGAAAAAATACAGAGATGCAGTAAGGTAATGAATGGGGAGAACCAATGGTTTACTTTCAGCCAAGTTAAGTTTCAATCCTCGTAGATATCCAAGTAGATTTGTGACAAAAAGTCCGGAATTGATTCAGTGCTTGATCTTCTGTAAGATACTTGTTTGTTTCTCTTTCTGGAATCCTTTAGGAATTTTCTATTAATGGAGCTCTGATGCGTGTCTGAGTGAATAGTTTTTTGGGTTTTTTTGTTTCCTTGCTTGTTTGATAGGCTCTTTAAGTCTGAAGAGTAGTAGAGTCCTTGAATCCTGATTTCCTTCTGCAGACAGGATGAATTTTTCCCTCAGCCCTTGTTCGTGCCACTCTATCCAGCTGGAATTCCTGTTATGTAGACTGGAAATGATGGGTCTGTCTTTCATATCTTTTCATATTTCTTTCCACCCGTTTGCTTTTTGCTCTGTGTTTGGGAGCATGTCTCAATTTGACCTCAGTCCTAATAATCTGCTCTTCACAACATAGCCATTCATATCAGCTAACCCACTGAGGCTATTTGCTCACTTGTTTTATTTTATTTTTTTTTCAACAATAAATAGCATCTTAATTGATTTTTACTTTATTAGTTTCATGGATGAAAAAATCCATGCTAGCCCCCCCCTCGGATGGTATCAGTCACATATCTTTCAAAATAGTCTCTTTACTTTTCACTTCAGTTGAGGTTCCTCTTTATTGGGTTTGGCTTTTTTCTCCTCTTGTGGTGGTTTCCCCTAAATGTGTGCTTACTCTTTGTGTGTGTGTGTGTGTGTGTGTGTGTGTGTGTGTGTGTGTGTGTGCTTACTCTTATGGGAAGGTTCATCTTCCTGCTTAAGACTGCCTATGGGCCTGCTGTGGCTGTGGTTTGCATCTGTGCCTCCAGGAAGGCAGCGGGGGCTGGGAGAGCTGCCGGGCAGTCATCTGTGCTCCCCTTTCCTCCAGAGACCTGCCCAAGCCTCAGGAAGCTCAGGAAGCTCGGCAATGACTGTGTCAGAGCAAATATCTCTGCCGCCTGCTGCTTCACCTGCTCACTTGCTGGAAACTGGAGTCCCTGGTCAGTCATCCTAATGGTTGCCCTGGTTCCTTTTTTGTCCTTGTGACCCCTGCCCTGAGCTAAGAAAGCCTCCCAACCACTTCCTGATTGCAGTAATCACCCTCCTTCCTTTGGCTGCGGTTTTTCTCAACAATCCAATCTCATCTGCTTAGCATTTTTTCAGGAATTCCTCCACATTTTTGGTTGATGGCACTTTCCCTTGTTTATCAGTGCTGTTAAGAATCTATTTTTATTTAAACATGTCCTAGTTCTATCTCCTCAGAAAGATCTCAAACAACTATGAAACCTCCAAAGTGAGCCAGTGCCAAAGATCCAAGACAAGGCCCCGAGGGCTGACGTTCTGACCAAAGCTAAAGCATAGTTTTCTGATTTACAGGTTTGCTGACAGGAAAAACTGTCCCTATTTATAAAAGTAAAACTATATCTGAACATGACATAAAGATCATGATAAAACTTAGAGAAGAGGACCTATATGTGAGTGGACTGCCAGAGGCTGGAAAGAGTAGGAGGTTGTTTGTCTTTGAGACAAGGTTTCACTATGCTGCTCTTGAACTCATTTGTGACCCAAGCTGGCCTTGAACTTAAGCAATCCTTCTGCGTCAGATCCTCAGTGCCAGGGGATGTGCCACCATGCCAGCTGATTAGGTTCTCTTTATTAGATCACAGATATATATGATCCCTTTTCTTAGGGTCTCCTAGCGATAAGAAACTAGTGGAGCCTAAGGAGACAAAACAGCCAAGTTTTTTTAGTCTACCAGATTCTTGATCCTGCAATTATAGTGATCGGCCTGGGCCTGAGCAGGACCCACTGTAGCTCCAAACCACATCCCAGAAAGTCGTGAAGAACTGCCAGACTGTCACCAGAGGGAGCCCAGGAGCTGCAGCTCTCCTCAAATCAGTCCTGCACCCAAAACAGGAATAAAACACAAGGAAGAGTTTACTACAGAAATACAAAGAAAATTCAATGTGTGTGTGGGGGGGGGTATGTTGACATAAATAACTGCATTACAATATTCCCAGGAGAAGTCACAGAAAATACAGCACAGGTACACCGTAAAAGACCTGGATGAATGGAGAGGTAAACAATGTTCTTGGATGAGAAAATGTGACTGTAACAATGTCAATTCTAGGCCAGCATGGTGTGGACAGCTGTATTCCCCGCACGAGGGAGCCTGAGGCAAGAGAATCACTGTGAGCTCGAGGACAATGTGAACTATATATCTAGACTGTCACCAAAAGAAGTCAGTTGTTCTCCAAATTAGTCAATAAATTAAAGGCAAAATCTCAGAATTTTTATAAAATATGACAAGTTGATTGAAAAATTTTTCTGGAACAGAAAATGTGCAAGAATAGCCAAACAAATATTTTAAAAAGACTTGTAAACACGGGATTTGGCCTAGGAAATACCAATATAAAGTTATAAACCACTGTAAAGTGATTTTGGTAATAAAAGTATGAGGACAGGGGCCGGGGTTTTAGCTCAGCAGCTTAAGTGCCTGCTTGGCAAACACAAGGGCGTGAGTTGGATCCCCAGCACAAAAAAAAAAAAAAAATGAGGACAGAAAAAGCCAGTAAAATTTCTTTAGCACATAACAATGAGTCCAGAAAGAGGCTCATAAGTAAATATACAAGAATTTAGTATATGATAAAGTTGACAGTTTTAAATCAGTGAAAAAAAGATGACCTTTATAATAAATTCAGTTGTGGCAAATAAAAGAGCTTATCCTACCTCACTCATAGGTAAATAAATTCTAGATAAAATAAGGGGCAAATTAAACAAAAACTTTAAATGTATCAGAAGAAAATATAAGAAGGAAACTACTAAAACCTTGGGGATATGAAGTAAGAAACAGAAAAAATTACTACTTCAAATAATTAAACTTCTATGTAACAAAAGACACCTTAAACAAACCAAAAAGATGAGTGTCATAAAATGTTTGCCACAAAGATAAGAGAAAAATTATACTACAAAAAACATATGATTAAGCATGTGAAGATGTGAACATTTGTAATGTTACTTATTAAAAAAGTACATATACATATCTTTTGAACATTGAAAGGAAAATAGTACTTTATATTCTTTATCATATCACTTTTTAAGTGTTGAATATATTCCTGTTATTTTTCTATGTTCTGTTTTGTAGTCTTAGGAAGTGTTTCAAACATATCTGCATATATAAAATAGGAGTAAATGCCCTACATGATATGATGCTATATTATATACAAACCATGTGCATATATTTAAAAAAGAATATATGGCCCCACAACCAGCTTGTTGGGAGGAACCCACGAGAATGTCAAGACAAAGGAGCAAATGGCAGACCTCTAACCCACACACAGTAAGTATGGGAGATACAGTCATGGAAGAAAACGGAAGTCATACACCTGAAATCTCTGAGAGGATAGCAACTAAAGAAACAACTTCATGAGACTGTAAAAGCAGTCAAATCAGAAATAATGTCTCGGGCAAAAGAAGAAATCACAAACATACTGAAAGAATTGTTCAGCAGGTCTAAAGAAGACAGAGACAATAAAGAGGAGCACAGGAAAATGATGGAAACCTTAAGTGAATGTAGAATGGAATTACAATGCATGAAACAGATTCAAAGAGAGATGCAGGAAATTAAAAATTCAATCAAAAGCTGGCAAAACTGCTTGAAAGAGACTGAAGATAGACTTTCAAACCTTGAAGACAGGATTGCAGCTAGTGACCGTAAAAGGAAACATCTCTTAAAAATAACACAGAATCAGGAAATAAAAACCCAGTGGATGCAAGATGATGCAAAGAAGCATAACTTAAGAATGATAGGTGTAGGTGAAGAAGCAGGGGTCAACACAAATGAAATTAAAAGGATATTCACAGAAGTAATAGAAGAAAACTTCCCAAACATGTGAAATGGATCTGGCATGCAGATAAGTGAGGCATATAGGACTCCAACTAGCCATAACCAAAGTAAATCTACACCCAGATATGTAATAATCAAGATCCCAGAAATTCAGCACAAGAATAGAATATTAAAAGTTGTTAGAGAAAGGAGACAGATCCCTATAAAGAAAAACCAATCAGAATCACAGAAGACTTATCAACACAAACCATCAAGTCAAGAAGAGTCTGGAGTGAAGCATTTCAAACCCTGAAAGAAAACAACTTCCAATCCAGATTGATCTACCCTGAAAAACTATCTTTCAAAATTGATGGAAAAATAAGATACTTCCACGATAAAGAACAACTGAAGGAATTCATGACTACCAAACCAACCGTACAGAGGGTGCTAAAGGATATTCTAGAGAGAGATAAAGCTGACCATGGTTCCAAGAACAGCAGAGGAGGATCACCAAACAAGACAGGCAACTGAATGAAGGGGAAAAGTGGAGGGCCAACAACAGGAGGATAGCAGGGCAGAGACAAAGCAATGTATGCTGGTTGTAACCATTAATGTAGATGGCCTCATGTCAGCAATAAAAAGAAACACAGGGAAAGTGGATCAAGAGACAAGATCCATCAATATACTGTACACAAGAAACACATTTAACTGGAAAGGAAATTCATAGAATGAAAATCAAGGAGAGAAAACAATTGTTCCATGTGACAGGAGACTCAAAAAAAAAAAAAAAAGCAAGAGTAACTTGCCCATCAACCGCAGAATGGATAAGAAAGATACAGTATTTTCATGCGGTGGAAAGCTACCCAGCTGTAAAGTAGGATAATCTCAAGGCTCTAGTAGGTAAATGGATGCAACTGGAGATCACGTTCATGGCCAAAACAGTTCAAACTCATACGCGTGAACCCTAGCATAAGAAACAGAAGGAGTTAATGGGATCCAAAAGCAAAATAGTTAATGTAAGAGCACAGGGAGGAAACACCTGGGAGGAAAGGTGGAAACTACTGTCAATTTCTTATTGTCTTATCTTGAACTCTTGCATTGTTTACACAAATGTTGTTAGATTTGGCTTTGTTCTGTCTTGTTTTGTTAGATTCTATGCTGTCAGATGATGGGGCAGCTATTTTGAATATAATGGGATATATTATGATAATCATGGTTTCCTATTATATTGCTTTGAAGTCTTATAATGCTTTCATTCATTTTTATTGGTTTTATTCTGTTTTGTTTGATTTTATTATATGTGATGATATGAACAGCTATTTTGAAGAAAACAAGACATCATGGCAGCCATTGCTAATTTGCTATCATCTTGCTTTGAAGCCCTACCATGATTTTGTTCTTTTGTCTTGATTGGCTCTATCCTGTTGTGTTTTATTTGATTTTATTATGTGTGATGGTATAGACAAATTTTTGAGGAAAATGAGATTACAGTAGACATTGTTCATTTCCTGTTATTTGGTTCAGAATGCCCTATAATACTTTTGTTCTCTTGAATGGTTTTATACTATTTTGTTATGTTTGATACTATTGTGTGTGAAGCCATGCTCAACTATTTCAAAGAAAAGAGACATTACGGTAGCTACTGTTGATGTCTGGTTGTCTGGTTATGAAGTGTTGTGTTGCTTGCATTGTTCTGTTCTGATTTGCTTTGTTCTGTTCTCCTTTGTTTTATTCTCTTTAAAATAAAAAAAATTTAAATAAATAAATAAAAGAATGTAAGGACTCTTAGAAATATTTTCAAAATCAGAAAAATAAGCACAAAATATTAAGTGATAATTTTAAAAATACATAGTAAAAAATAATAAATGAAATTGTGCTTACTATTCCTAGTACTCATAAAACATTTAAAAATGTAAAACTCAGAAGACTGATAATACTGAGCAGAGTCACAGTGTGGAGAAGTAAGTACTATCATATTGTTTGTGGAAATTTAAATTAAGGTGGTTTTGTGACATCTTCCAAAAATTTAAATGCCTTTAATCCAACAATGTCCTATCAGGATGTTTTTCCTAGGGAAGTATTTGGGCATATACCAAAGAGTCATATAAAATGATATTTTTTACAACATTGTTTACAAGGCAAAAGAAAAACACTGGACACATTTTTTTCTCTTACCTTTACTTAATTCTGTGAACATCCTACTCCCCAGAATGGATTAAAAAACAAAACCCAAGAATGTGCAGTGTACAAGAAACACATTTAATTTTTAAAAAAAAGCCTCACAGATTAAAAATCAAAGGACAGAAAACAATATTCCATGCAGCAAGAACGCAAAAAAATGAGAAGTTGTTGTCCTAATTTCACATGAAGTGCATTTCAAAGCAAGACAGACCTAAAGAAACAAAAAAGGGTTACTACATAATGGTTAAGCAAACAATTCAACAGGAAGGGTTGATGACTATAAATATATATACACCAAATGCAGCACACCCAACTTCATAATACAAACAGTAATGGACATGAAAAATCACATAAACACCAGTATAATTGCAAAGGAGGACTCAGTACCCCACTGTCACAAGTGAACAGATCAAGTAAACAAGAAAACAACAAAGAAATATCAGAGTTGAAACAAACCTTTGACCTAACAGTCTTAATAGATATCTACAAAAACACAACAAAATACACATTCTTCTTAGTGGCACACTGTCTCCAAAATAGAACACATATCAGCCCATAAGCATGCTTAAGTAAATCCGAAAGAATCAGAATTATTCCACGCATGCTATTGGGTCATAGTAAAAATCAACAGCAAAAGACACCACAAAAACTATGCAAGCACATGGAAATTAAATAATATCCTCTTGAATAATCAGAGATAAAATTAAAGAAGAAATTAGACCATTTCTCCAATCAGACAATTGTGTCACTACAGCATACTGGAAATACAAAATTCTAAATAATCCAGTATCAGTCAGTGAAACTGAAGAAATAATAAACTACCAACTAACAGCCCAGGTCCAAACAAATTCACTGTCAAATTCTACAAGAACTTTAGAGAAGAGCTAATACCAATACTCCTCAAATTATTTAATGAAATCAAAAGGAAAGCAGCACTCCCCAATTAATTCCTAGAAGCAAGCATCATTCTGATTCTAAAACCAAAAGACCCAACCAAAAAAGAGAACTTCAGCCCAATCGCTTTAATGAACCTAGATGCAAAAAATCTTCAATAAGATACTGGCAAGCAGAGTCCAGCAAATCATCAAAAAGATCATACATCATGATCAAGTAGGATTCATTCCATGGAATAAACATACACAAATCAATAAACGTCACATAAACAGAAGCAAGGACAATAAAAAATCACACAAGCATCTCAATAGATGCAGAAAAAGCATTTAACAAAATCCAACATCCATTCATGATAAAAACCCTGAAGAAAGTAATAATAAAAAGGCTTTATCTCAATCTGATAAAAACCATCTATGACAAACCAATGGCCTTCATCACAGTAGACAGAGAGAAGCTGAAATATTTCCCTCTAAAATCAGGAGCAAGACAGGGATTTTGTTATCACCACTTCTGTTCAATATAGTGCTCAATACATTATCTACAGCAATAAGATGAAAGAAAAGGCCATGGACAAGAAAGGAAAAAATTAAATTATCATTATTTGGCAGATGACATGATCTTCTATATAAAAGACCCCAAAAATTCCACCAAAAGACTCCCTAGAACTAATAACCAAATTCAGTAGTGTAGTGGGATACAAAGTTAACACTCAAAAATCAATAGTGTTGATTGGTGTACAGTAACATACACCAGTAACAAATTCACTGAAAGGGAAGTTAGGGAAACAATACCTTTCACAACAATATCAAGAAAAATGAAATACTTCAGAATTAACCTAACAAAGGATGTAAAGGACCTCTGAAATGAAAACTATAGTACTCTGAGAAAGGATATTGAAGAGGATATCAGAAAATGAAAAGATATCCTTTATTCCTGGATAGACAGAACCAATAGAGTAAAAAAAAAAAAAAAAAAAAAAGACATACTTCCAAAGCTGTTACGCAAACAATGCAATCCCAATCAAAATATCAATAGTATTCCTTAAAGAGAAAGCAGTTCTTTTTTTATCCGTCCCGGGGATTGAACTCATTTCATGACTGTGCGCTCACAAGGCAGGTACCTATGCCGCTGAGCTAAACCCCCAGCCCCCAGAAAGTAGTTCTAAAATCCATATGAAACCAGAAGAAACCTAGAATGCAAAAGCAGTTTGAGGCAACAAGGGCAAGGCAGAGGGCATCATGATTCCAGACTTCAAATTATGCTACAAAGCTACAGTGACAAAAATAACATAGTAATAAATAAATAAATAAATAAATAACATAGTATCAAGAAAATTTTAAAAAACAGACTTGTGGATCAGTGGAGCAGAATGAAAAATACAGAAACAACTTCAGGCACAGTAAGCTATGTTACAAGGCGCAAAATTCTTTCATCAGAGGAAAGGCAGCCTCTTAAGTAAATGATGTTGGGAAAACTGGCTTTCCACATGCTGAAGATTGAATTTACACCCATTATCTCTGACCACACACGAAACTAAAATAAAAATGGATCAAAGATCTAAACATTAGAACATAAATGTTTAATCTACTAGAAGACAAAATAGGTAAGACACTTGAATACATAGGTATACAAAGATTTTCTGAACAAAATCCCAGTTGTACAAGAAATACTATGAAGAATCAACAGATGAGATCACATCAAATGTAAGAGCTTCTGCACACCACAGGAAGCCATCATTTCAGAGTGAAAAGATAATTGACAGAATGGAGAAAAAAGTTTTCCAGTTACTCCTCAGACAAAGGAATAATGTCTAAAATAAATAAAGAACTCAAAAAAGATTAGACTTCCCCAAAATTTAAAGCACAAAATGGGCATCTGAAATGAACAAACATTTCTCAGATGAAGAAACACAAATGGCCAGTAAATACATTTTAAAAAGTTCAATATCACTGGCCATTTGAAAAACACAAATTGAAACAACACTGAGGTTTCATCTCACTCTAGGGAAAAAATGGCTGTCATCAAGAGTAACAAATGAGACTGTGGGGAAAAGGGACTCTTCTTCATTGTTGGAACTGTAAACTGATTCAACTACTGTGGAAATCAGTATAGAGATTCCTCAAAAAACTGAAACTAAAATTCCATTTGATCCAGCTATTCCCCTTCTAGGCATCTTCCCAAAAGTGTTAAAGACATCATATCACAGTGGTACCTGCTTATCCACGTTCATAGCAGCACAATTCATAATAGCTATGTCTTGGAAGCTGCCTATGTCTATCAACAGATCAATGGAAGAAGAAATTGTAGTATTTAGACACAATGGAATACTACTCCACCATACAGGAAGATAAACTTGAGTCACTTGTAGGGAAATGGATGCGCGTTGAGACCATAATGCTAGGTAAAATAAATCAGACACACAAGTTTCAACATTGCATGATTTCTTCTATATGAGAAACCCAAATTACAAATAAACAATAGACAGATAACAGGAAGTAGGGAGATAGATCTTCAGTAAATGGAAAAGGCATCAAGAGATGGAAGGGAAAAAAAATAGAACGAAAAAAGGAATTAAGATGTGTAATGTGCATGGTACCAACTCCACACAAGGAGTGTAAACATTACTGCACATAAGTACTAATGAAAAATAAATAAAATTGAATGACGATGCCTAGTTCCAAAACAAAACACTATTATGACTTTTTCTCTTTTTTTGCAGTGATGGATATCAAACCCAGGTGATGGGTATGACACATGCCAGCCAAATGCTGTATCACTGAGCCAGACCCACAATACTATTTTAAAGACGGCCATAAGCCTGGAGAGGCGTGGACCCTGAAAACCGGAAGAAACCTCGAGGCAGAACTGTTGTGATGGATGCACTACGCGCACAGAAGGACCGGGCGAAGATGGAGGCGGCCTGCTATCCTGATCAGCTCTGACTGACTGAGGGAGACACGGTTCAAAGGCGAAGTAGTGCATCAGGGTGAGCAGGGGCTGCACTCATGCCACTGACTGACACTGGACTTGTCAATCTTCTGTCTGCACAGCGAGTGTTGGACAAGATGGTCTTTAAGGACTATCCTGTGCTGACACTCCAGAACTTTCTTTGGGTCTTTTCATCCTGGTCACTCCTCTATTACACTCTTTCCATCTTTTGTACTTTTTTAAGACCTCCATGTGATTTGTGCCAGAACCTGTAATTTTCCACGCAGAAAGCAACCCTGCCTATCATTTATTCTCTCACTCATTCATTTATTTTTAAATCTGTTCATTGAAAATTGCTCTAGGATTGCAAGTTCCATTCAATCCAGCTATTCCCCTCCTGAGTATTTTCCCCGAAAAACCAAAAAGGTCATGTCACAGTGATATATGTGCACGCATGTTCATAGCAGCACAATTTGTAATAGTTAAATCTTGGAAACAACCAAAATGCCCATCAACTGCAGAGTGGATGAAAAGATGTGGTATTTTTATACAATGGAGTATTACTCAGCTATAAAAAGGATGATCTTGAGGCCTTCATAGGGAAATGGAGGCAACTTGAGACTATCCTCATAAGTGAAATAAATAAGAATCATATTTATAAATATAACATTGTGTCTCTAGTGTAAAAAGTAATAAGAACTGTAGAAGTAATAAACCCAAAATGTGTAATTGCTATTGTAAAAAAGAGAAGAAAAGAAAGTTCTCTAAAGGATATAACAGCATGTATGTTTAAGTGTGTAAGATAGATGACCATACTACTAAGTTTTTGTTGGATCATTGAACAGAACTGTTTGCAGTCTCACTGTTTGAATGTCCACTTTGTATGCTTTAATTCTGTACCTTGAGCAACTACTTCTAAGAGGACAATATGTAATTTATCAACTAGTGATTTCTTACTGTTTTTTTAATTCTATATTATCTCTACCACTTTTTCTGTTTTGCTTTTTTTCTCTTTAAGTACAATTTTAAAAAAAGAAAAGAAAATTGCTTGTGCATTCATCTGCTTGATCATCCATCCATTCCTTTATGCCTTCTGTAATCACTCCTGGATCAGCAGTGGATGTGAGGCTGGATCCCTGGCCCATGGCCATTCTCTCCAGCTTTTCCACACCAATTAACATCTCTGAGTAGACTCTGTGTAATTGGGTCTTTGGGACATCATCTCTGAAGCTCCCCAAAGTTTCTAAGTTGGTCACATTTCCTCTCCTCCCTCTAAATTGCCTTGGGATTATCCAGTCCCTTAGTGCACAGGGAGCTTTGAAAGATGCCACCTGTCTGACCCGCCTGCTCTCCTGTAGGCTGTCAGCCTGGACGGAGCCTGGAGCTGCCCAGGCCAGGGACTCCATGCTGCCCACATAAACTATCGGAGGCCCTCTTTGGCCTTAGCCCACCAGAATGTTCTAGGTCTACCAAATTCGACACACTTAATGCAACCCCACTGAATTCTAAACACTGGATTCGCCAAGTTTTAGAAGCTCTGCTTTATTCTACCAAGTTGCAAACATTTCACCAAATCCAATGAAAGTCAAGGCGTCTTTTCACAGTTTGGAAAGCTGAGCTGGAGTGAAGCGCTGAGTCCTGCCTACCAGGATGCTCTGCACAGAGGCAGCTAGGTCATCTCTCACTTGTGTGCCCCCAGCTCTGTCCAAAGCAGGTCATTTGTCTCAAATCTCTGAACATCTCCTAGGAAGCCAAAAACTCATAGCCAGAAGAACCAGAAGGTAAGTGAGAGATGGGGATGTGGAGGCAGAGGGGTCAAGAGCCTTGAAGAATTACGAGGCCTTGGCTCCCCTCTAACCCACTGTACTTCACTGGGTAAGGCTCTTCCCCTTTCTAGCCCTCAGATTCCTAGTGTACAACAAGGAAGTGGTCCAGCTGAGCAGTCAGACTGCCCGGCTCTGCCACCCGGGTGTCTTCAGGCTGGGAGTAGCCTGTGTTCCACAAGTTCTCTATCTAGTTTACCTTCACCCCAGGAAGTCACAGTTAGACAAGCAAAGTTGCCTTTTCCCAGGGTGGGACCTCATCTCAGCATTCAGAACTTGAGAGAAGTGATGAGAGGAGACAGCACCCCTGTGGGCTGGCAGGGATGGGCACCAGGCAGACGTCAGAGGTATGCATCACCCCAGGGGCACAAACAGAGGGCCGAGGAGTACAAAGGAGAGAGGCTCAGGCGGGCTTGGAGAGGACAAAGAAAGGCTGCCCGCAGGAGGCGCCATTTGAAGCGGTTTGTACATAGAGTTTGTCCCAGAGACAGGAGAAGGCAGAAGAAATATTGTGGACTCTATAGACAAAGCTCTCTGGCCTTCTTTCTCTTCTCCTCTCTTGCCCTAGTCCCTCCCTTAGCTGAAGGAAGACAAACAGAGCTGGAAACACATCCTTGCATGCAGGCTGGGAAGCTGAGAAGACTCTGAGCTGACTTGGTGACCTGGTCCCTGTTCCAGGGCTCTGTTGTCCTCATGGTTCATCCCCAGCAGAGTTTTCTCCCCTCCCTCAGGCCTGCTCTTTCCTCTATGATTCCTTCAAACCTCCCATCTGGCTGTCATTTCCATGCATCTCCTCCCAGGCATTAAGGCATCCGACCAGCCCTGTGAAGCACCTTGGCCACAGGCCAAGGGTCTACCCTGTTCTGGGGTCGGGGATGGACATACACTCACGTAAATGGTCACACATGAGCCTATATGTGGCATATTCACACCCAAGCACACATTTACATACCTTTATGTCAAACAGGTGTTTGTGAATTCACATGTAGGTGGGCACCACGTGGTTGCATGTAATATTCCAGTGGGCAGACAATGACAGCAGATGCAGACCCTTCCTAGAGTCTGCAAGGGTAAATTGTAGCATGTAGAAACATGTGAGGCCAGTATAGCCACACCCAGTCACTGAGCTGCAGGGAAAACACCACGCCATCTCTGTGTCTCCCTCCTGCCCCAGCTGACGTGGTGCCTCCTCCTCCAGGAAACCAGCCTCAGGGTTTCCCACTGAGGAGCTCACAGTTCACACTACCCCTGGTCCCAAAGAGGCTTTAAACAGCCAAGCTGAGCGCTTCTATCTGGACCCCACGGCTAGATTGTGCTTGATTCCCTGACGTAGGGCTCAATGCACAGGGCTAAGCACAGTGCCCTGTGTTTCTACTGTGTGCAAGGACAGAGGACCTCCAGGGACCACCCTGCCTGGACACTTAGAGCTCCAGTGAGACTCTTGAAGTGCCTGTCAGCAAAAAGAAAGGAAGAGAAGTAGCTGGGCATGTTTGCACACACATGTGATCCCAGCAGCCTGGGAGGCCCAAGCAGGCAGATTGCAAGTTCAAGCCCAGCCTGAGCGACTTATCCATTTAGCAAGACCCAAAAGGGGGCTAGGGATGTAACTCAATGCAAAGGTCAATTCTCAGAAGAAAGGGAGAGAGAAGGAGAGGAAATAAGCGCACAGAGGAGGAGGAGAGGGGGAGGAAAGGGGAGAAGTAACAGGAAGAAAGGGGAAAGGACAAAAGAGAGGAGAGGAGACAAGAAGAGGGAAGGGGAGGGGAGGGGAGGAGAGGGGAGGGGAGAAGAAGTAACAGGAGGAAAGGGGAGAGGATAGAAGAGAGGAGGCGAGAGGAGAGAAGTTATTAATGAGCTTCCTGTCGCCAGAGATGTGCAAACAGAAGCAGACAAGACAGGTGTGGAAGAGTGGAGGATTCTGCCTGAGAAGGGCTTAGAGTAAGTGGCTTGGGAGCACATTTATCCTTGCTTGCTCCCCTGAGGCATAGCACAATGTCTGGTGTGTTGTAGGTCTTCAATTTCTTCTTGATTTTGGAATAAATAAAGGAGGGAAGAATAGGGCTGGGGATTTAGCTCAGTGGCATAAGCACCTGTGTGGCAAGTGTGAGGTCGTGAGTTCGATCCCCGGTACTGCAAAAAAAAAAAAAAAAAAAAAAAAAAAAAAAAAAAAAAAAAAAAAAAAAAAAAAAAGAAGAAGAAGAAGAAGAAGAAAAAAAAGGAGGAAAGAATAAAAGAAGGAAAGAGGCTCATGCAAACGTGCACTGAGAGGAACCAGCGCTCAGCTGGGCCCAGGCTGTGGCACTGTATTCACCATGACCCATGACGCCATTCCAGGTACCCAGAAACTCTAAGGACAGGCTGAATTCTGCTCCCCAGCTGGTGAGAGGACTGTGGGGAGGACTTGAGAGAAGGACATCTATCTGGAGTGACAGGAGCAGGCAGAGTGGGGCTTGATGAAAGTAAACATCCATCCTGAGCACGGTGTGTGTAGACATCACGATGCCAGGAAAACCAAATTCAAGGTCTGCTCCCCACAGACCCACTGTGTGACCTCACTTTCCTAGCCCACAAATCATGGAAGGTCCACAAGTTGGCCTCTCAGGGCACATTTTTATGCTGACGTTCTTGGAGTTCACAAAGTCAAAGCACCCCTGCCTCTGTACCAGAGAAATTAGAAATCATGGGGGGTCAAAAGATCCTCAGCTTTAGCTGGAAAGCCCACAGCAAAGACTTCCGAATCTGCAGGCCCAACCCTCACAAGTAGATAACAGGGCTCTGTGGGGACAGGGGCTGCACCCACAGCCAGGGCGGGGCAGGCGCAGTGCTTACTTTCGCATGGGGACCAGAGCTGGCCTAGAAAGACACAAGGCTTCTGCAGTGGAGGACAGTGGAGGAGGGCTTTCCAAACAGTGGGAATAGTTTAAGCAGTGGCTGCAGGCTCAGCGCCAGGAGCGCCCTCAGACTGTCCATCCAGGGGTTCTCAAAGCGTGGTACCTAGACCAACAAAGCGTCACTCCAGTCTACTGAGCCGGAAGCTTTGGGAGCAGAGGCAGCAGTCTGTGTTTTGATACTGTCCAGGTGACTCCAGTACATGTGCAAGTCTGAGGATTTCTGATAGAAACCACTGGTTCCCAAACTATGCCCATAGATCACTTACCTGCAGGGGGTTAAGTGGTATTCTGTAAAAGGAGACCAGGGTCAAGTAAATATGGGAGCACATGGTCTACACCGCTTTTTAAAAAATCACAGATCATATTAACATACTCAAAGCTCTGGAAAGTCCTGCAGTAAAGAGGACTTAATTATTTTTTTTTCTCTACAATTCTTTTATTGTGGCATAAACAACAGGCAGTTTAATTTACATAAATCAAATTGGAAATTGAAATGGGAGTTAGAATAGCATAGCAAAAGCGGAAATTGAGGTTAAGGCTGGCGTGAAAGATGGAAACAAGAATATGTATATGAAAAAGAGTATATAAAGACGGAGAAGCAGCCGTAGCCCTGTCATTTATTTCACTTGCGGATGTCTTTTCTCTTCCTCTTGGCTTCTATGGCTCTGAGCCTGGGAAGCTGATGGAACTGGAAGGAGGTGAAGATGGAGGTAACTACACAGTGAAGTAACTTCATGCATAATTTTCCAACAAATTTGCCCTTTTTTTTCTGTCTTTTTGAGACAGAGTTTTACTTTTTTTTTTTCTTTTTTTTTTAATTTGAAAGAGAATAAAACAAAAGGGGGCAGTACAGAGCAGATCAGAACAGGACAACATAAGCAACACAGTACTTTACATTAAGTCAACTGGACATCAACAGTATCTAACACCATATCTCTTACTCTGCTATAGTTGAGCATAGTTTCAAATACAATACTATCAAACATAACACAATAGTATTAAGCCATACATAGAGTGAAAGAATTACAGGGCTTTCTGAACCAAATAACAGAAAATGATCAATGGGTACTATAATAT
>PVJX010000639.1:96689-172109 GCA_004027295.1 Dolichotis patagonum | reverse complement strand
ATTCTATCCACCACACCGTGTGTCATTGGAACCCGAACATGTGCGATAGTTCAGGAGACACTCTTGCTTCTGGTTTCCCGCCCTGGGGTGGCCGCAGCTCCCCAGACCACAGTCACTTTCCAGGGCGGCAGGCTGCTTACTGGTTGGCTCGGCACCCTAAGTTCCAGCATGGCGCGGATCTCAGGAGAGACTCTTGCTTCTGGTTTCTCCGCCCTGGGGTGGCCGCGGCTCCCCAGACCACAGTCACTTACCAGGGCCGAGACAGAGTTTTATTATGCAGTTCATGCTGGCCTTGAATTCACTGTGTAGCCCAGACTGGCCTCGAAATCAGTGATCCTCCTGCCTCAGCCTGCTGAGTGCTGGGATTACAGGCATGAGCCACCATACCCAGCACAAATTTCCCTCTGAGTGAAGAGGACTTAATTATTAACCTAGCATCACTCACAGTGATTTTCAGACTCCTGTTCACACTCCCATTAACATTTTCTTAGGGAAATGATCCACATCAATCCTAATTTTTCACATGAATAAACTGAGGTCCAGAGAGGGTGATGGGACTGCCCTAAAATCACGAAGAGAGGACGCGTGCCTGAGCTGGCACAGACCCGAGCAATCCCTCGAGTCTCAGAGGAGGCTCTGGGAGCTGCCACTCCTGCACCCTCGCTCCTTCTATCCCAGCTGGGCATCTCTGCAGAGCTTGCAGTATGGAGCCTGTCAACGGGACAGTGGTCTCTGAGTTCTTCCTGAAGGGGTTCTCAGGCCACCCAGCCCTGGAGCGCCTGCTCTTCCCTCTGTGCTTGGCCATGTACCTGGTTACGCTGCTGGGGAACGCGGCCATCGTGGCAGTGAGCGTGCTAGATGCCCGCCTGCACACGCCCATGTACTTCTTCCTGGGCAACCTCTCCATCTTGGACATCTGCTACACATCCACTTTTGTGCCCCTGATGCTGGTGCACCTCTTGTCATCCCAGAAGACTATCTCCTTTATTGGCTGTGCCATCCAGATGTGCCTGAGCCTGTCCACAGGCTCCACAGAGTGCCTGCTGCTCGCCATCATGGCCTATGACCGCTACCTCGCCATTTGCCAGCCACTCAGATACCCCGTGCTCATGAGCCACCAGCTCTGTTTGCTGCTGGCGGGAGCCGCCTGGGTGTTTTGCCTTCTCAAGTCGGTGAGTGAGACAGTCATCGCCATGAAGCTGCCCTTCTGTGGCCGCCATGTGGTCAGTCACTTCACCTGTGAGATCCTAGCAGTGCTGAAACTGGCCTGCGGGGACACATCAGTCAGCGAGGCCTTCCTGCTGGTGGGGGCCCTCCTGCTGCTGCCTGTGCCCCTGGCCCTCATCTGCCTGTCCTACACACTCATCCTGGCCACCGTCTTGAGGGTGCCCTCCGCTGCAGGCCATCGCAAAGCCTTCTCTACCTGTTTGGCACACTTGGCTGTGGTGCTGCTTTTCTACAGCACCGTCATCTTCATGTACATGAAACCCAAGAGCAAGGAGGCCCACATCTCCGACGGGGTCTTCACGGTCCTCTACGCTGTGGTCACACCCATGCTGAACCCTGTCATTTACAGCCTGAGGAACAAGGAGGTGAAGGACGCTGTCAAGAAGGCTTGCGGCAGCAGACAAGCCTGCAGGTGAGGGAGGGCGGGCTCTGCAAAGGAACTGAGGCCACTGCCAGTGTCAACGTGGTGCGGAACAAGGGCGACAGGGGGCTTCATCCCCGAAAGGCAGCACCGAGTACCACTAATTCTGCCACCAAATAGCTCATGAATTCCCCTCTGCGCTTTGTCCTGCTGTGGCCACAGACCCAAAAGCCTCCTTCCCCAGGCTTTCCCAGCACCCTCCTGGCTGCTCCCACGACTCCAGTCTTGTTCCTCCTTCCAGTTCATGTTCCAGGCAGCACTCAGAGGAATCAGCTCGAAAAGCACATGAGAGTGATCCCTCTTCCCACCGAAACTCATCAACTGCTCCCCACTGCCCCAGGGGCACACTGCACACCTCTGCAGGGCCCTGGGCCTCTTACGGCTGGCCCTGCTTGACCAGTTCCCCAGTCTGCTGCCCCACAACCGTGCCCTTGCCTGCACTGCCCAGCTCTTAACTCTTCTGGAATTCTCCACACAAGCAGCTCCTCCCAACACACACTTCATGTGTCAAAGAACCACCCAACCCTTCAGGCTCAGCCCACGTCACCTGCAGGGAGCCACGCCACCTCGCCCTTCTTGCAGTGCCCCTCCCGTGATCCAAGAGCACAGAGTGTCCCATTAAGCTTCTGTCCTGGCACCAAGAAATACTCAACATCAGGTCCTGCACAAGTTTCAGAAATACATGAACGTGGCAACTTAAGGATGGAAAGGGCAGGGTCTGGATTTGTCCCCAAACCTGAGCAGAGATGGCATGTAGTCTTCAGACGACAGGCAAAGCCGCTCCCCTCTGTAGGTCACCGTGGAGGCAGCAGTGAGGCCAGAAGAACCTCAGACCTATGTGGCCCTGGGACACCAATTACAGAGCAGCCCAGAGCCTTAGTAGTAGGAACATCTGCCCCCTTAGTAGCAGGAACATCTGCCCCCTTAGTAGCAGGAACAGCTACAAATTCCAGGGTTGCCTGCTCACCTGGATTGGGGGCTGCTCTACCCCTCCTCACCCCATCTCCGGGATGTGGACTTTATCCTGTGGCACTGGGGGTCACAGTCAGGTTCACTTTCAGAAGAGTCACTGAGCTGGTGAAGAAGAAGTGTTACACACTTCTCGGGGACGGGAATAAATGACCTTCCTGCAAAGAAAGTAGGGAACGTGAATTAAGAGCCTTAAAAATGCCTCGGTTGTCCTGAGCCCACACTGCAGCTTATAGGATCCAATCTAAAGGGCATGAAGATCTAGATATAAAGATACTAGCCACAGAGTTTGCTGTTTATAGAAACAAAAATTTGTATAATCTTCATGTCCAACCGTGGAAGAATGTTTAAGGAAATTCTGGTGGAGTCGGTAACTGAATGTGATGCAGCCACTAGAGCTTTTTTAAGAACTTGATGATAGAAAATGTTCACAATAATACTAATAGAAAAAATAGGAACACAAAACGTTGTACTCAATTTTATTTTTAAAGCATATTTTCATACATATATATGTATATATACATACATATTTATAGGAAATTCTGGGAAACTATGACAAAATATTAACAGACAGTTGTTTTCTCTGGATGATGGGACTGCAGATAAGTATTCTTTTCTTATTTTCAATATTGTCCAATATTTCTAAAATGAACATGACATTTAAAAAAAAAAGTCATTCACTTTAAGAAGCAGGAGAGAGTAGATGTCAGAGGAGAAAACGCAGCTCAGGGTTGGAAATAACAGGCTGTCAAAGTAGTCAGGCACTTGAAGCAGAGAAGCAGAGATGAGAGGTATTTGGGGGACCCTGACAGGCACATATAAACAATATCTGGGAGATTAACCTATAATACGTAGGCAAATATACAGGGAGAGCAGCAGAAGTCGAGGTGGGGGAGACGATGAATTTGCCTCCGACCCGCCGAGTTCAGGTTTCCACAAGGATGCACAGAAGCGCTGCTGTACAAGAAGACAGAAAATAAGCGCTAACAATCCCCCAATGTTTACTTTGACACATGTTCCTGATAAAATTCCAGAAGCCAAATCACAGCGCACTACAATAATCTGCAGTGCCTCTTGCTTTATTGAAAGCAGTTTTTTAGTGTCTACACGGTGTCAGGTTATTATCCTGTATTGTGAAAGGACAAGGAAGAAAAGGAAAAAGGAATAAAGGAGCCTGTGAAAACTCATGTACTTGACCAGATCGATGACTTGGAAGGTCTTGCTCACACACTGCAGGTGTCACATCTTTAAAGCAATTAAATCTTCTCAAATGTGGGTGAATCCAGGTCCTCCTAGCAAGGACATAAACCATTTCACAGGCCAAATACCCACACCCCGTGAGGGGCATCCAAGGTGCAGGGCTACCATGGCCTGGTCTTCATTTCTCCTGTCCAGCATCTCTCTTGTGCCCTCCTCACCCCACAGGGCTCCCCTGGGACAGGACCAGGAGCCCAGAGTCTCTGGAGCCCCTCTCCCTCAGCTGCCAGGCCTGCTACTTTGTGTAGCTGCAGAGTTTGAACTTTAAATTGGGCAGGGACTGTGAGGTCCCCAAGAGCAGGAGCAAGCAGGCTGTCTATGTGACAGGGGACCAAGAAGCTGATCCTTGGAGCCCTCAACCTGGCCCACCCTAGCACCGTGTACTGCTGGTAATGAACTCAGCACATCCCCTTGGCTCCCCCAAGCCTCAGGTCAACTCCAGCTCCCTGCATACACTTCAGCAACTGGGCCAGTAGTAGGAGGTAAGGGGCATTCACCTGACTTGTTATTCTCAGGAAATCTTTCTAGAACATTCCAAAGTCACAATAAGGGGAAAGGTTCTTAATGATAATGACGAATATCATCCACCACTCACTGACTATTTACTACATGCCAGGCTCTGTGCTAAAGCTTTACTTCATCTCACTGGATCCTCACAATAAACCCCTGCTCCAAGGAAATACTACTCTTTCCCATTGCAAGTAAGGGCACTGAGGAAATGTGAGTAAATGGCAACGCTGGGCTTGGACCATGATCAGTCTGACTCTAAAGCCCACTCTCAACTCCCCTGCCACACAGGGAAGAAGCAGTGACACAGGAACCCCTGATCTAGAGTTTTATGGAAGCTGTACCTGAAGCTCTCCTCTGCTTATTCCCCTGCCTTTCTTTCAAGATAATTTATGAAGCCTAAAGTACTAAATAGCAAAAGTAAAATTTCCTGCCAATAAGATCGATGTGATATTTACCTTGCAGACTAACCTTGGTCTGTCAGATCTTAGGGGTGGAAGTTTCTAGAAAGATGTGAGGAAATGTTTTGGAGGTTATGGAATACAAGAGATCACTGGATTGAATAGCTCTATGTCCCAGAAAGAGACTCTGGGCCAAAGTCACACAGCAGAACAGGAACAAAGAATTAAACTCGGGTCCTCCTCTGCCCCATGCACTCAATTTCCTTTCACTCTGTGAATCTGGTTTCCTGGACATGGCAGAGGATGCGGCATGGCAGACAGATGGTAGAACACTTTTCTGAGTGTGTTGTGAAACACCATGGTATCCAAATGTAGAGTCTGCTCAGCAATATTTCTGGTTCTCGTCCTTCTGGGCATGTTAGAACTGCAAGGAGCTGGCGGCTTATAGGTAGATATGAAATATGTCACTTCTGGGACCAAACATTTAACTGCTTGAAGTTTGTCTTCCCATCCATCCATGGAGACTTTATCGGTCAAGGTCTTTGAGTACAGCTCCTGAAGTCCACCATGCACAAGTAGTATGAAAAAGAAAGGAACCTTTCTCACATTAAGTCACTAAAATTACGAAGTCGTATGTTTCTGCAGCATAGCTCAGCCCATCCTGGTACGCCCTGATGTCCCTCCTGTGCCCACACTGCAGAGCCAGAGCTCCTGCTAGCCGGGAAGCACGGTGTTTGCCAGACTCAGACTCCTTCGGGCTGGTTCTAATGTCCATGAATCTGTTATGGTCAGACTCTAACCTTGCAAGGAAGCCCACCTGCTCCTGATGCAGCCCTCCAGCCAGAGCTGTTCTTGTAGGTAGGAGACTGACCCCTAAGTTCCCCTGGCAGTCACATAGGCTGTGACATTCTTCTGGGACGTGTTGGAGTGGGGAGGGGCTCACGATATCAAAGTGGGACGTTGGGATCGGGATTTTTGACAAAATAGCAGCACTGAATCTGAGTTAGCAGCTCACTTTAAATGACAATCACTGACACTCCTGGGTGCAGGGCACTGCCAGTGACAGTGAAGAATGAGGCATGACCCTTTCACTTCAATAGCACAGATTTGTTTCACAGAACAGTCAAAAAAGAAACAACACAGTAACCACAATGTAGGCAAATGAAATTACTCTGGGCTAACAGCTGAGAGGGCCGTGCTTGTAGGATGCTCAGCTCTATCTGAGAAGGTGGCACGGCAGATGGATACGAGCTGAGCCGTGAGCAGTGCGGGTCAGGAAAGGTCAGTCCAGCTGAGAGAGGGCTCACAGGAAGGCAGACAAGACTGCGATGAGCAGGATTTGTCCAAATCATGAAAAGGGTCTGGTGAGGCTGGAGCAGGCGTATGTGAGGGATGAGGTGAGAGTCACAAGAAAGAGCAGACCAGAGCCTGCTCACAGAAGCCTCTGCCATGCCCGCCTGGGCCTTTTTTCTGAAAGGCAAGGATGAGAAAGGGAACTGCAAAGTCGGGGGGTCTCTACCCTTTACCTGCTTGGAAACAGGTATCAGACTCTGAAATGAACATAGGTCTTTCTGTGAACACATGCTCAGCAAAGACAACACCCTTTGAAAGGTGCGTCGAAATCTTTTCAGATTTCAGGTTTGACCCTATCTTTATACCCAGATTCTAAGAGAATCCAGAGGTCTAACGCCCAATGACAGGAAGGGATACATCCAAGGACACTGAGACCAAATGAGCAAGTGACTACAGACTCTGAGATGGCCGTACTGTCCACACCAGCACAGGCCCCGGCACACGGGACGTGCTCAGTACCAGCGGAGGGCATGAACGAGCCATCGCACTGGGGCACTTCTTCATCTTTCTGCCAACTTTAACAAGAGACCCCTGCTTAAAATCTTCACGTGGATAAGTGTTAAGGTGAGCTACTGACTCGGATTAAGCAACTGCGTTGGTGTGTTCCAGAAGCAGTTCCTTAACAATCACCTTAACTCAGGGTAAAGAATGAAAGTGCCCGGAGACCCTGAGGGAAGACGATGTCCTGAACCCTTGTCTGGGGCGTGGCAAGTACAGACCCAGCAGGTACCTGAGGTAGAAGATGTGGCCTTCCACGTGGGTTGCTCACAAGCACCTTCTGTGCTGCACAGTAAATCAGTGTTTAAGAGGAAAACGATTTCAGAGAGCCCAAGTGATCTGGTTGGTATCACACATTGTTTTATGTGGTGCTGAGGTGAACGAGACCGAGTTCTGCTCTCAGAGTATAGGGGAGAAGACAGATGCGTAACACACCGCACAGTCGCTGGGAGGGACAGCTAAGGACTAGGGGAGCAAAAGAAATGAGAGGTCCCTCTACGCAGGGCAGGAGGAGGAAAAGAGGAGACTCAGATCTTAGATCTGAAAAATGAGGAAGAACTTGCTCACTGGGGAGGAAGGACAGGCCAGTGTCTTAAGGTGGGAACAGGCATGGTTTACTCGGGTCAGAGTGAGTATTTCGTCCCTACAAATGGTGCATCAATTAAGGGATGAGGGGGAAAGCTTCAGCCCAGGAGAACAGATAGGTTTCATTACTGTCCCAGAATGAAGAATGCAAGTTCATACTCAGTTCTTATTTCTCCTTTAGATCAGGGACCACATAAGACAGCTTCCTTCCTAAGACTGCTGTGCTTTGGAGGCACCTAGGCTCCTCCTGTTACCCCCTGACACTGGCCTCACCCAAGAAGGCGGTGAGACTAGCTCAGCAGAGCGGTGGCAGCCGCCTGGGAGGAGACAAGCCCTTCCTGCTCCTCCTCTTCCCAAGTTAGTCAGTGACTGAGTCCACGTCCACCAGATTTGTACTTGGTTCCCTTGCGTGGCATCCCTGCCAACTGCATTTATGCTCCAAAGCAATAGGGATGCCAAGAAGTCAGTCACTGGCTCTCACAGCGAGTGCTAAGTCTTGTGACTAGTAGCTCTACTGGGATGTGTATGTTCTTGTATGTCCTTTTAAAACTAATAGTCTAAGCCACGTGTGGTAGCACAGGCCTGTAACCCTAGTACTTGGGAAGGCTGAGGCAGGAAGCCAGCCTGGGCTACACAGTTAGACATTGTCCCCCGCAAAAAATCAATTAGTTAGGGCTGGGGATTTAGCTCAGTGGCTTAAGCGCCTGCCTGGCAAGCGTGAGGTCCTGGCAAGTGTGAGGTGGTGAGTTCAATCCCCGGTACCAAAATAATAATAATAATAATAATAATAATAATAATAATGGTCTATGAATTCTTCAGGATAGATGATCTGAAATCAGACTTACACATCCTGTGGAGACCATGTTCCATCTTCACGGCCCAAAGGACCCTGGGCAAGACTATCTATGCTCACACACCTGTCCACAATACATCTCACCTCACTCAATGAAGTGGGGCAGCAAATATGGTAGATGTGGAATCTTCTGGCTCACTTATTTTTTCCTCCTGCTGGAGCCCAGACCCTTGAAGCAATTCCTGAGCACAGAAGAGGCACTCGCTAGTCAATGACTGGATGCATCTGAGATATTGTGAGTATGATTCAGTCACATGAACTCATAACCCAAAAAAGATGCTTCCTGTGAAGTCATAACACGTGCAATTCCAAGGGAGCAAGTCAAACAAGATTCCTCCTCTACTGCTTCCTCTAAGCAAGCCCTGGGAAGGAAAGAGTCCAGCAGGCCAGAACGCGAAACATCCCTGCCCACGTTAGGTCAGGAGAACTACAGAACCGAGAGGGCTAGCCACAGCCCTGAAGTCCAAGTCTCTCCTCCAGACGCAGTGAAGCCAAGTGCCACAGAGTGAGCAGACTGCTGCAGGTGAGAAATCACTGCCAGTCAGAGCTTTTTCCAAAAAGCTGTGTGGTCCAGATGGAAAAGGAAGCAGCACGAGCTGGATGGGGCAAACTGGACTGCTGGGAGGGACTACATCCTGCTGGGGCTCCTGGAGCATCGTAACCTAGAGGTGGTCCTGTTTGGGTTTTGCCTGGGTATCTACTGTGTGACTGTACTAGAGAACTCCCTCCTCATAGGGCTGACCACACTGGACCCCCACCTGCACAATCCCATGTACTTCTTTCTCAGCAACCTCTCTCTCACAGCCCTCTGCAGCACCTCCTCCTCCGTGCCCTTCATGTTAGCTAACTTCCTGGAAACCCGAAGGACCATCTCCTTCCCAGGTTGGGCCCTGCAGATGTATCTGACCCTAGCGCTGGGTGCTACAGAGTGCCTGCTCCTGGCCGTGATGGCGTTTGACCGTTATGTGGCTATCTGCCAGCCACTTAGACGCCCAGAGCTCATTTGAGGGCAGACGTGCCTGTGCATGGCAGTGCTGAGCTGGGGAACAGGCTTTGCCAACTTGCTGCTGCAGTCCGTCCTTGTCTGGCGCCTCCCCTTGTGTGGCCAGAATGTCATCAACCACTTCTTTTGTGAGATCTTGGCGGTGCTTAAACTGACCCGTGGGGATGTCTCGCTCAGTGTAGTGACATTAACAGTGGCCACGGCTGTTCTGACACTGACCTCGCTCCTACTCATCTTCCTTTCCTGCCTGTCCATCCTGCTTGCCACCCTCAGGTGCCCTCTGCCACAGGCCGGCACAAAGCCTTCTCACCTCTGCCCACCTCATGGTGGTGGTGGTTTTCTACAGGACCATTTCCTTCATGTACTTCAGACCCAAGTCCAAGGGCCCCAACGTGGATGAAACTGTCACATTGTTCTATGGGGCTGTGACACCCTCACTAAACCCCATCATCTACAGCCTGAGGAACGCAGAGGTTAAAGCTGCTACCACAGCTTTACTAGGAGGAAGTCTGCACTCCCGGAAAATGCCCCGGTCTTGCTGCTGCTCCCCATCTCTATCAGCCGGCATCGGCTAGGTTATACTGTGGTGGTGACCTCAAGTTTTCAGTGACTTAAAACCATTACGGTTTCTTTCTCACTCATGCTTCAGGTCCTTTAGAGCTCGGCTGGGGTTCTGCTCTGCATCATTTTCTTCACCCTTGGGAGAAGGATGACAAAGCAGTTTCCATCGGGAACATCTCAGCACAACAAAAGGAAAAGGAAGGGAACGTAGTCTGCACAAACTCCTAGCTTACACTCACAAGTACTCGTGCCTTCTTGCACTCACAGTTCATGGTCCATTAAGAGGCACATCTGACATCAGATGGAGGACAAGCCGAGCTACTGTGTTTGGAAGGAAAGAGAGGCCTGAGGGTTATGAATAACTAATGACCAGATGCCATTCTGCAGAATCAGCCCAAGAGCCACTGGAGATCTGGCTTCCTCCGCCCCGATCACCCGTTCTTCTTGAACTGTGCCAGCTTACTCATCTCAGCAAAGCTCTGGTTAGTTTGTGGCAGTTTTGCACTAGTTCAACCAAGCAAGGTTGGAAGTGTGCGTCCCAGAATCTCTCTCCTGTCTGGGAATGCTTTGGGTTACCCACAGGAAATGTCCACCAGCTTAAATATTACAGTTTGGAGCTTTTCTTTTGCTTTTTGAAACAGGCTCTTGCTGCACAGTGTAGGCTGGCCTTGAACTCACTTGTACCCCAGCCTGGTCTTGAACACACAGTGCTCCTCCTGCCATAGCCTCCCAAGTGCTAGTGTGTGCCACCACACGCACGTGGGTCTTTAAATGTCCCCCAAATGTTCAAGTGTTTAGAGCATGAACCCCTGGAAGGTTACAGGATCGTAGGGATTTAACGTCATCAGTGAATTAACCCATTGATCAAAGCACAATTTTAGAGCTGGGCATAGCGGCACATGCTGATTTATCCCTGTACATGGGAAGCTGAGGCAAGAGGATCACCACAAGTGTGAGTTCAAGGCCAGCCTGCGCTATATAATGAATTAAGGCCAGTTTGAACTTCATGGTAAGATCCTGTCTCAAAAAAATAAAAACTATAAAATAAAAAAATCATAGCCAGCTAACACCTGTAATCCCAGCACTCAGGAGGCTGAGGCAGAAGGGTCACCGTGAGTTCAAGGCCAGTCTGGGCTACACAGTGAGTTTAAGGTCAGCCTGACCTAGTCTCAAATAAAAAGGCCCCGTCTCCAAAAAATATCATAATTTTATGACATTCTTGGGAGGTGACAGAAACAGGAGGGTCCTCAAAGAGGCATGACCTTGAGGACCATGAGGTCCCCAGCCTGTTCCTCTCTGGCTCTTTTTCTGCTTCCTGGCTGCAATAAGGGGAGCAGCTTTCTCCTACCATGCCCTTCTACCATGTTGCTTCTGCCTTGGCATGGACCTAAGTTGCAGCAGGTTCCACAGGCACACTCATCTGCCAGTGCACCGTTCGGTGCCAGCCAGATCATTTCCCTCACCGTTCGCCGTCTGCTCCAAATGCAGTTTGGTGGCAAAAGGTGTGAACTTCCCCTGCAGGATAACTCTATCACTGAGCTTGAAGACAGTGAGAACTAGACTCAGCTTCTAGCTAGGCCTCCTGGGCTCTACTGTGCCCTCCCACTCCCTACTTTAAATCAGGTTTCTTTCCCAGCGGGGCCTAGAGCAACTTCAAGCCATACCAAATACAGAGATACCAGCTTTGTATAGGTTTCACTCACTCTGGTTTCACTCTGAAAGCCTTATAGGTGTAATCTCTATAATAAATTCCTTATATGGCTCAGTGGTTCTGCCGCTTTGGTCAAATCCCAATTGATTTATCACTCTTCTGATAAAAGGTCTTGCATAGTTTCCTATTACCACAGCTTTAAATCCAAATACTTCCACTGATCTTCAAAGCCCTCCAGAAGCTGGGCCACCTGCTTCTTCAGCCTGACTTTCCACTGTGTCCTTCACACAGGCCGGCCCTTCTCTACAGCATCTGGACTGCCCTCACCTCCAGGTCTTTGCTCATGCTGTTCGTGAATCATACTGAGGATGAGTTTTCAAAGCCAGCTTAGACACCATCTCTTTCATGCAATTTTTTCTGATGCACTTTGAAATTGTTCTTTTTACATCCCACAGTACTCTGTCAAGACCTTTCACTGGGGACCCATCTCATCCTGAGCTGCATTCCTGACATTTCACTGGCATGAGCGCTTCTCTGGGGCAGGATGGTACAGTCTGACTCATCTCTGTAGCTCCGCAGGGCTTTCCCTTCAGCACACTTGCTGAACTGCGCTGCCTCTTGGAAGCTCTCAAGGCACCATCTGTGGACTGAACACACCCCAGGCAGCAGTCGGGGGTCTTAGTGTGGCTGTGTGTGCAGACACTCGTGGGGGCAGGAGTACTTGCTGCCACAGTCCTGTACCACAGGCAGGCAAGGCTGGTTTGGATCAGGGGACGCAATGAGACAAGACAGAAGAGAACCAAAGGTTCAGTTACTATGCCCAGCACTGTCTTATTGCTAGCTCCCCACCACCTCTAGGAATCCCACCAGCACCTCAGACTCAAAATCTATAAGCTATAAAACTGAACGCATCATCTCCAACTCCAAGTGATGTCACTATCTCAAGGAAAGTTATCACCACCCAAAGCCAGAAACATGGTGGTCATCCTAGACTTTCATACTTCACTTTTGCATCAACCACTAAGTCTGCAGAGCCCACCTCCCAAGAGCTCTTAAATCTGTCCCCTCCTTCCCACTGACACTGTACACCACTTCTCTCTCACTACACTGTCCTCCAACTCTCCCAAACCCACCAGCCATCAAAATACCAACCTGGCCACCATACCATGCTGCTTAAATCACTCTACCAGCTCTGTACCCCGTATGTAAAGAACAGGCCCTCACCCATTGACCTGTGCTTCCACACCCTCCAGACCCAGGCCCCATGTAATCTGCACACTTGCATGAGTTAAAATCAGTCTTTCCCATCTCTGGGCCTCTCCTTGTTGTTCTTCCCACCCAGATGCTGTGACCTTGAGCTGGCATGTACTGGACATGCATCATGCACCAGGCTAGGCGCTGTGCCAAGTATTCTAAGTGCTTTACTGAGTGAGGACCAGGTGGAACAACAGGAATCTCAGGGGAGGGACACAGCATGGACACTTGTAACCATAGAGAATCTCTCCCTGCATCTTGGCATTGTGAGAGCTTGCTTAATCCTCTCATGAGGCCTTCCTTTTCAAAAGCACCTTCCAGTAGCCCTTAGCTTGGTAGACTGTGTCCTGGCTCTGTTGCCTCTTCGTGGCCTTCTATGCGTTCCTGATCCAATACTGAATTCCAGCTATTTGGGTTCAAGCTTCTTAGGGACCCGTATCTATCTTAGCGTGAAGGAATAACATTTCTAATACAGGAACAGACTCCTAGTCCACGCCTTCACTCCTTCTCACCAGGCATTGGCCACAACATTCTCCTCTACTCAGCACCCCCAGGAACAGACATGACTGTAGAAAGCAGAGAATAAAGGGATGGTTGCTAGCTTTTGAGTTTCAGCAGTCTAGGCCCTGGAGGAAACAAAAAAGACTTAGATATAGCTTAAAAATTTGAGAGAAAATAACAGTAAGGCTTCTTCACTCCAGATTAACAAGTGGGGAAGGGAGGGACAGGGGGAAGAAACATACTGCCAGCACTGACACAAGGAGGTCACAAAAGGATGCAGTCCTTTGCCAAGTCCTTAGACAGCTCTGCGGGGTAAAAAGATGGAGCAATACATGTCTTCTTTTTCAAGTAAAACGCACAGCAAGACCCTAAAACAGAAATGGCTTCATGGAGTGCCGGAGTAGCCAAGGCCTTAGACAAGCTCACAGGCCTCCACAGGTATGGGCAGAACCTCAAGACTGCGAGGGTTCACACAGGAGCGAGAACCCTCCCGCAGCCAGACAGCCGCTGGGCCGCTCCATGGGGGTCAGACGGGATGATGGCGATCTCAGGAGATGGGCCAAACATGGACACTGGTGACCAGAGAGAATGTCCCCGCCAACTTCCTAGATCACATGAGACCCTCAGGACTCAGCTATGACCCTTATGGAAACAGAAGAAATCCCAGTTTACAGAACATTATTTCTGGTACTCAGGAATAATGAAGGATCAAAATAGAAGTTATGCTCTTATGATACTGCCTATAAATCTGAAATATATACCTGTTACTCTCATTTCCTGGCACCTTGGCTTCCTTCTCTGGGTGAGTGGGCATCATAAAGGAGGTATGTTTCCCTGATTCAATTCATCTCAGTGTACACCTACGCATGCACACGCAAGCACATGCGTGTGCGCGCGCGCACACACACACACACACACACACACAAAACCCATTATTGCAGGCTGGGCACACTAGAAATTGAAAAAAGGCATTGGGAAGCATTTGGAAATGAACAGAGACAAGCGGTGTGCAGCGGGGCAGAAGCCTCACAGTTATTCCCAGGGGCTCCTTCAGCCTGGGCTCCCATCACTCTTGCTGTTTCCTCCCCAGACCCTGACCCCAGGATGGGAAAAAGCGGCACAGAGCCAGCACATGCTTCATTGGAGACGTACCAGACTCCCCCTGTACCAACTCAGAATGCCACACCAGGCCCCAGGTCCAGCTCCATCTGCCCCCAACTCCCCATTCCCAGCACAGACCAGCCCACATGCCGCTCCAGGAAGGAAGCCTCAGGCCAGAGTTGCTGAGTCTCCAGGAAAATCTGGAGACTCAGTTTCTCCAAGATGGTCTCCATTTCCTCTGGAATGATGCATGTTCCTGATAGGACTTTGTCTCCCCAGGAAGTAATTCATGTCTGTAGGCCGGCTCCACATCCCTGGGAAAGGCTTCATGCCCCAGAATGTCCTGCGGGGGGCTCTCTGCCTGCATAGTGCCAGTCTTTAAGAAGGAGTCCGTGAATGCAAGAAGTTTCCCATGCCCTGGGAAAGTCTCCAGGTCCCTGGAAGAATTCAGTGTCCTTGAAAAAAACTACAAGTCCTCAAGAATACAGCTTGTGTCTTGTCCCCAAGAAGGCTCCTCATCCTCAGGAAGAGCCCTGAAGGGTTTATCCCCTCGGGGCCTGCACCAAAGCCCTTCTCAGCTGGCACAGATGCTGCTGACAGTGGCTCCTCCTGGGCCCACAAGGCCCAGCTCCTCCTGCTCATTGATGCACAACTGGTAACCGCAGCCCCGGGCCCGGGCTGCAGACGGGACCCGGTGCTCAGTCTTGGCACGAGGAGGAAGCAAGAAGCCCACACTGCCGGCAATGAGCATATGCCAAATGCTATGGATGTAGAAGTAGTTGTCTCGGGTCTCCACAAACGCATAGAGTAGGATGGCACTGCCTGCAATAAGGCTGCCTGGACACAGGTAGAAAAGCCAGCGGCGCCATGTGGGTGGGTAGCAGTGCCGACGGCGGACACTACGTACTGTCTGGGGGAAGCAGAGAAGTGGGGTTCAGGAACGTAAGACCCTCGAACCCAAGCTAGAGCTGGTCAGTCTCAGGCTTCCCCAAAGCCTGGTTGTGACCTAAAGACACCTGCCAAGGGTGGGGTGGACACTGTAGACAGCAGGTGATGGCGACAAGCCAAGCCCACCTTAAATTGAGATGGCCAGGGCCCTGCACCCAAGTCTTGCTCCCACAACACAGACATACACACACAGCCCTCCCCACCCTTACCCAGGCTGTGGCCAAGATCCCCAGGGCGAAGAGACTGGGTCCGAGCAGGTTCCAGAGCCCATGCCGATCAAGCTGCAGAGCCATGGACAGCAGCATAGCCCCCAGCAAATACAGCACCTAGGGAAAGAGCACTCCAGGGGCTGGGCCAGAATGGCAAGAGGCATTTAGAAAGCTCTCGGGGAGAGGACAATAGTGGATTTCAAGTGGATCTTGGCTACGGTTGTCCCCCAGGGCCCACTCTGGACTGACCTGTTTGACCACAGGCTGTAAACGAGCCATGGCAATGACAGTGACCCATACAGACATTAAGGAGCCCAGGAAATCACAGAACTGTAGAACGTCGTAGTCCATGATGCAGAAAACCACGATGCCCGGCTGGTCACAGGCATGATAGAACTGGAGGAAGAAACGACAGGTGTTTAAAGGACTTGGGGTGCAGGTCTGAGTGTACCAAAGCAGAGAAAGAAGACACAGGGATGGTGCACTGCTGACAGAGAAACGAGGTCAGAGGTCACCGGTGAGCAGAACTAGGAAATGCCTAACTCCCTCACTTCTGAGAAAAACACGGTAGGAAGCAGGGTCTGCTTCATAAGCCATATGTGTCTGGAAGCTCTGAGCTTCTCATTTCTGGAATGTGTAGTGGAGAAGCCAGGCCAAGGGTTCAGATCTCTCAAAATGAGGCTATTCTCTTATCTATCTCCACATGCTCACTATGGGTCCCACAATGGTTCCCATGCCCAGCCTAAACTTTGGGCCTGTCTCGGCCTCATAGTCCATTTAGACCCCCAAAACTCCCCTACACATCCGAATTTCACTTGATATCTCAGTCTCTGAACGGGGGACCTCCACTAACTAGCTCTCTCAGTCCCCTCTTACTCAGTGCCCAGGGGCCGGGGAACACGGTAAGCAAATATGCAGTCACTAAGGCAGTAGCTAAGCACAGCTGTTTCACACAGGAAGAACTACTGGAGAAGGACAGTGGCCACCACATTGTGCAGGATTAATGTTTAAATCTGTCTAAGAAATTTTTCAACACTTTCTACTGTATATACTGATTGAAAGTTAATTTAGTTCCTAATCATATTACTAGTTTAGTCTTTTTCTACTTTAGCTATAAATAGCTAAAATCTGCTTCAAAATCAGAAATAAGTATGCTAGCCAGATGTGATGGTGAACGCCTATAATCACAGCACTTCAGAGACTGAAGCAGAAGGATCACCATGAGTTCAAGGCCAGCATGAATTACGAAGCAAAATCCTGTCTTAGAACAAAAGAGAAATAACTACACCAGGTCACTAAAGTACCCAATACTGTTTTATGATTTGGATTTTCTTTTCAA
The DNA here is from genome assembly GCA_004027295.1 of Dolichotis patagonum. Classification (NCBI taxonomy): domain Eukaryota; kingdom Metazoa; phylum Chordata; class Mammalia; order Rodentia; family Caviidae; genus Dolichotis; species Dolichotis patagonum. The sequence goes on along the minus strand of PVJX010000639.1, from coordinate 155,471 downwards.
GAATGAATTTTACAATTCAGACTTAACAAGGTACTTGCTCCATATGCCTTTCCAGTGCACTCAACGAAATCGCTAGAAGTTTCTGAAAGAGGAATTTAAAATGCATCCTTTGATCTTAGATAAAGGAGGATACAGATCACCAGAACAAAAGCCACAGCTGAATTACTAAACATTGAAGGAAATAACAGAACTGACCTTCTTCTAGGAATTTTTCTACACCAGAAAAGAGAGATAGAGAAATGGAGATATAGTCTCTAGAAAGCAGAGGTTGGGGAAAATTATTTTAGTAATATTATTTTGTGGCTCATAATTCTCCAAGTCTAAAAAGACTATGCAACTGTTTAAGTTTGTGGAACATCTTTAGTGATGGAGTTAATTAAAATTTGCAAGGGAAACTTGTGTCTGAATTTTAGACTGGTATTCCTTTTATCAATGACAATAAAAAATAGTGATAGAAACAAATTTAGACACTAACTAGATTCTATTAATATAATTCTAACCCACATTAATCACACCCTCAGCTTTGAACTCTATGTAAGGTAATTTGGAAAAAATTATGCTAAATTTTTTCTATGGAATTTTGTATTTTTATAACTATATAGTTCATCCACTGCCCCAAAATGCATGCCCAGGCATCACTGAATGCCAAACTGGAAATGCAAACATATTTAAGTCATCCAGAGACTGGGACATTTGTACACAGGATATAATGGAATTTAAGTGTTCCTCTCTCATTGTTTGATAATTCCATTTTCCCGTGGAAGCAATTATGGGATTTGGCCAAGGGCCACTGAGAATTCTTGTGATGCTTTGAGGAGCAGTAGAGGTAATGAGACAGTGGGCCTGCAGCCAGGATGTCAGCACTAGGCAAGGACAGCACATGGTATGGGTTCTATGAAGGTCTTTGACAATCTGACTATAAGGACTCAAGTAGCATATGGCTAGGACTATCTAGGTTAAGGCACATAACACGATGTTTTATATATTCACCCTGATGGATTTTCATATTGTGTTTTGTTATATTTTCTAATCTTTTGACTGGCTCTTCAGAATCTGGGGCAGTCTGGGGATGTGGCTTACTGATAGAGTATTGCCTACCATGTATAAGGCCCTGAGTTCAATCACAGGTACCACAAAAAAAAAAAAAAAAAAAAAGAGAGAGAAAGAAAGAAAAGAAAAAATTGGAAACAAAAAACTACCCTAAGAATTTGAGTAGAGCTACTCAGCCGGAGCCACATGTTTCTCACCATATGCAGGGATTCTGGAAACTAAAGCTGGTAAAAACTTCGTCAACTGGCCCTGAAGCAAGGCCAGCAGATCGCTGTAGCTGCTGGTTTCAAACAGGAGCCAAAGAGAATTCTTTCTGTGGTCTGTTGGCCATTTCAGAACTTTGGAAATGTAACGGTCAATTCATCAGAAAGAAATAGCAGGTGAGTATGGTGGACTTCAGGGGGGCCTGCAGGGGAGAGACCCTGGTGCATCGGGACCTGCACCATGCGGTTGACTTGGGGGGCCGGGAAAACAAGGAACTCCTCCCCTCTCTGGGGGGTGCCTGCAATCCTGCAGGCGTGCGGGCTGAGAATCAGACATCTCATGTCGTCCTGTCCCCCATCCTGTCCCCCCTCCCCCTCCCCCCTGCTTAGCAAGTGGGAGCCAGTGAACTACACATCTTGTGAAAAGATTGGCTATGTTATTTAGTATGAGCTCCCTGTATGCAAGGATAAGGACAACCATTTGGAAGAAAACAAGAGACAATATGACAGATAGTGAAGATCTCTGGTTGTCTAGCTTTGAAATTTATGCTTTCTTATGTCCCATTCTGTTCTGTTTTGTTGTGTTTAATTTTACCCCCTTTAAAATAAAATTTAAAAAATTAAAAAAAAAACTTTATCAATTTATGCTCGCTGCTGTGGTGCAGAGCCACACAACTCAGTGACGGGCCGAGTCAGGATCAATGGGCACCTAAGCGTCACCATTCACCATCTCCCTTAGGCAAAACGTTTAACCCTATTTCATTTACAAAAATAATGATAATAAAGACCAATGGACCCCTAAATCAACCTTAGCATGGAATGAAATAAGTACAAACTAAGTAAAGAAGGGAGAGGAGTGGCAATAGAAAAACTGCCTCTAGAAAACAGAATGACCAATAGTTCTACATTTTGGCCCACTTGAAATTACAGCAGGACTTCAGCCAATGCTTCAAAGCTAGCAGTTCTTTACTCTCTTGCTTACTGCCTTCCTAAAGAAAGTGGGGATTCTTTACTTAGTCCTAGGCATTCGAGGCTCCCCCAGTGTTCCTACCAAGGGAGAAGACTTTCTCTTCGGACTGCTGTGTCATTGTCTCCGGAGTCACCTGGCACCGCACACACTGGAGCCAATGCCTGGGATGCTTGCGCCAAGCCCAGAGGAATGAATACGCTCTCCCCACATGCTCTGTGTTCCTGATACACCGAGCTACTCTATGAATCACATTAGATCTTCATGAAGTCAAGTGTGGGCTGGTGAAACAGCTGTTGCTAAAAGATTTGGTAAAGCAACAGCATGAAAGGCATTTGACAATAAGAAACAGTGTCTAAAATAAAAACAGAATGAGGCACTATCAGAGGGGCCTAAAAAGGCAAACTGAGGTGTGCTCTTCATAGGCTGCTCCAAGGGCCAACGTCTCTCATTATAGCCTACCCTCCCTCATCTGTGGATGAGTATCCAGAAGGAGCCTGGGACCCTAATACAACACACTGGCCCCCTACTTTGTACCACATAATAAGCAGAATTTTCGTACTCTGGACATGTGTCTGATTTAGTAATTCTGAATACTAGGGAAATACATATTTGTTCTAGTGATTTTCCTGATGCTAAGACACTAGGAGAGCCTGAATTCATCTAAGATTTCTTTGTAGCGCCCGTAGACAGGCACTGTACGTCACAAATGCCAAGCACAGATGGGATAACAAGATCCTTAGGTGCAGAATCTGGTGGAGGAAAAGTCTAATGGGGGTTAGGATACATCGGCAAACCTACTTCCCTACCTTTCTTCATAATATCTCAAATGCTACCTGTAATATGGATTTTTCTGGCTATGGAGTGAGAAAATTCAGGGAAGGAATTGTGGAGATTGTGAAGTGGGCATGGAGGAATTTAAAACTATTAAATCTAATGGTGGTGTACACCTGTAATTACAGCACTCAGGAGGCTGAAGGAGGAGGATTGCCACAAATTCAGGACCAGCATGGGCTACACATTGAGTTCAAGGCCAGGCTGAACTACACAGCAAGATCCTGTCTCAAAAAAAGCGGGGGACCAAACCTTGAAATCTACATCAAATGTATTCCTGGAACTGGGATTTTCTATCACCGTGCCACTTGCTATGCCTCAGGGTAAACTTTCTGAGGACTCTGACCGCCAGACTGCCTCCTTCACTGCCCAATATAGAAACCCTCCTGTCTTCCAAAAGTTTCCACAAGAAATCAAGGAAGGCCATGGGGACTGAAAGGGGGGACACGCTTTAGAGCACAGAAAGGAGCACTAACAACAGAGACACCCTCAGGGCGAGGGAGAACAGAGCACAGAGGGGCTCCCCTCACAGGAAGGGGAAGGCTTTGCGGAGATGTGGGTGTCAGTGTGGACTCCCGCCTGCACAGAGGGCACTATGCAGGTGGAGGGCAGCTCCTCGGCTGACGAGCTGAGTAAAAGTCTCCTCACAGTGTGGAGCCCTGGGGGCCCCACACTTGTTCTATTAAAGTGCAGACAGCTTGGTCACTTGCCTCAAGGTGCCCTGCCTGAATCACCACTGTCTGTGACACCGTGGTACGTGGGGAGGCATTGCTGCATTTGACACAGTGAGGGTAGAGACACCCTCAAACCAGTGCAGAACACGGTGAAAATGAAGCCCCTGTCACCATCGCCACCACGAACAGGGAGTGACATGGCAAAGAGGTGAAGCCAGAGATGACGCCTCATACCGTAGAGAAGAACATGGTGAAGGTGTAGACAGCAGCTTCCAGCACGTAACGGCTCCGAACGGCCAGGACCACGGGTGGCAAAAACATGAGGTTGCTCAGGCAGAGCAGGAGTGTGGACAGCAGCTGGAAGCCATAGGTGAGCGCATCGGCACTGTCGGTGCAGCCCCAGCCCCGCCACCCTGCGGGTCGGGAGGGAGGGCTCGGGTGGGGGACAGAAGGCACACAGTTCTGCCCACCCCTCCAGACCACCGCAGCCCCGGCATGGCACGCGCCAGCCCCCGCCCGCCGGCTCACCAGCCTTGCACTCGCAGGCCGCGTACAGGTAGTTGTGCGTGCGCAGGAGCTTGCACTGGCCGTAGGGCCCGCAGTCATCCACGCACGGGGACAGGAATGTGCGCAGCCGCACCTCGGCCGTGGCGTTGCGGCACCTCACGAACCTAGGTACACACCAGCTGTCACCCGGGCCTGGGCCACCCCGCCCAGACCACCATGACACCACATCACCACCACCACCACCACCACCACCACACACACACACACACACACATGCCCAACCGGACAGCCTCTGCTCACCGAGGCCCCACCCCGCACAGGGACCGCAGAGTCAGGAACCAAGTCCCTGTCTGCGGGAAGGGGATTCGCAGCCTGGACACTCTGGAGGTGGCGCTGACTGCGAGGAGGAAGCCGGCCAGCGACTCTGAAGGGAGAAGGAAAAAGGGGAGAGCCGTGAGAGGCAGCAGGTGCAGTCAGCCGCAGTCAGGAGCCGGGAACCTTGAGCCTCCTGCTCTGGGGCCAGCAGGCCCTGGCTGTCCTTTGCCATTCCATCGCCCCGGCCCTGCCTGCTTCCAGCCTCCTCTCCCTCCGCACCCCTCGCCCACCTTTGGAACAGGTCATGGCTGCATCCCGCAGGCTCAAGGGCACCTCATGAGTCAGGCATCCGAACACTGTCACATTCTCTTGGCGCAGGGAGCTCTGGGGAGGACAGACAGGGAACAAGGTGGTCAGGTCCGCCGGGCGGCTCACCACATCGGTTCCAGACACCCACGCCGGTCAGCCGCTGGGCCTCACTAGCACCCCATTCCTCCCGGGGCTCTGCAGCAGCGCTGCTATCTCATCTCCAACCTCAGAATCCTCAGAATCCCAGAACTAAAAAAGCACCAGGTCCCCACAGCAAGGACCTCGGGAATGAGCAGCCCGGCCAAATGTTCAACCGTTGGTTCAGAAAATCGTTTTCAATCCTATCATACTGGAGGAACGGTAGGTGTTGCCGGATTTCAAATTAATTGTAGACAAAGGTAGTTTAAGGGTTTTTCAACTTGTTATGGGTCTGAAGGCAGGAGGTAAGTAAAGAAACTCATCTCTCAGGTGAAATGATCCTGGTGGTAAAGGATTGCCTGAGAGATTAAATGCAGCAACCTGGCCAGAGTTGCTGTTAAAAAAAACTCGATACCCACAGGAGTAAATGTAAGGGATTTACTGCAAACATAAAAGTAATAGGTGTCATAAATTTACCTTGAATAAGAAGGATTTGAGGCAGCTTATTAACACATAAGATAGGATAAAATAAATGCAAGAAATTTTGAAATCTGAATACAAAAACAAAGTCTGTCTTAGATGTGGGTCGTATGTTTTGGTACTGACTTTCATGTAACCAAAGCAAAGAAGGAAACATGATGCATTTCCAGATTTGTGAATGTATAAAAGTTAATCAGAGTCTCCAGGGAACCACCATGCCTAACTAAAGCAGGGTCCTCGGACATTCCCACCAAGAAGCTACATGCTGCCATGGGTCTTGTCTCCAACCACGAACGAATTTCATACAACGTGCTTATCACGTCTCTCAATGCAAGCTCAGTGCTATAATTGAGTAAAAGTCACTCCACGAAAGAGCCAAAGGGGTGGGGGGTTGCTCCAGGTAAGCAGTTTTTGATCTAGGAGAAAAAATAAATCAAAATCTTTGGAAGGAAAGATCAGAGTAAATGTACTGCAACACTTTTCAGAATAAACCTAACAGGCCGTCTGAGGTATGTAGCAAGTGTCAGAGCTCATAAAGGACACAGTGGAACAGATGCTCATTAGAGCCTATGGGCAGAACGCAGAGCGGAGGGGACTGGCAGCACCTGCCTAGCATGAAGAAGCCCCAGCTCTATCCACAGCACTACAGAATGATAAAACAGAATGCAGAGGGGGAGACAGTGAGGAGCTGCAGTAGAGCTGGATCTCTAATCTCAGGGCACTGAGAAAGTGAAAGCATAAGCATGGTGGGGCTGGTCTCTGACCTGGACAAAGCAGTTAGTATGAAGACAGGATGGAAGAAGGTACACCGAAGTTAAATAGTTGCAGTCAGGCAAATGTTTTCCCCTCTGTCCAAAGCTTTTATGTGATCCTGTGGCTTCTGTTTAAAAATGTACACAAGTGTTCTAGTGGCACACACCTATAATCCCAGCACTCAAGAGGGAAGCTGAGGCAGGAAGATCACCAAGAGTTTGAGGCCAACCTGGGTTACATAGTAAGTCCTAGGCCAGCCTAAACTATGAAACAGGACCCTGTCTCAAAAAAAGAGGAAAAAAAGCAAGGCATGGTGGCACAAGCCTGTAATCCCAGCACTCTGAAGGCTTTGAGGGAAGGGGATCACTGCAAATTCAAGGCCAGCCTGGGCTATAAAGTGAGGTCAAAGCCAGCCTGAACCACATAGTGAAACCCTGTCCAAAAAAAACCCCAAAAGAACAAACAAACTAACAAACAGCAAGTGTTGTGAAGAAAATAAAAATGAAGGAAAGGCAAAAGACCCTGGATCTCAGTTTACCTTTATAAACCCTAGATAATCCCATACTGTAATCCAGTAATTCAACGAGTCACTGGGCCTCAGGCTGCACAAATGCGAGGCTCGCCTGCCACCCTGGGAAGACCACCTCAGATCATTCTTTCAGGCATGATGACCATGGGGGTCCTGAGATACCCAGGTTGTTTCAGCTTTGGGGAATTTAAGAAGAAACATCTGTAGGGCTCTTACAATAGGATCGAGATGTGATGAATATACCACACTCAGACCAGACATTAGTAATGGGAAACTGTGCAGAGAAAAAGGTGGCCTATGAAAACTCTGTACTTCCTGTTCAATTTTCTGTAAATATAAAATTGCTCAAAAAATAAAGTAGAAATTCAAAAACAAAGGAACGGGGGTAGATTTTTTGAATGTGGCTCTGGGCAAAATAAGTCAGTGAGTTGAAATTCATGGAAGTGGATTTTGATGGGGTATTAGGAACCCCACATATGACTGCACGGCCTCAAGAGGTGGTGAACTCATTCAGAAGATATGCAAGAAAACGTGAAGAGCTGACACTGAGGGAGGCCCTTTGAGAGGAAAGGCAGCCTGCAATGCTTGGGGTGCCCAAGCACTCTGACTCACTCTGGCTGACTCAGGCCACTCACAGTACAGCTGATATTCTGGGTAATCGGACTGAGACATGGTCCCTACTTACAAGGATACGTAGAAGCAACCTAGGCAGGCTTCTTGAAGGCGGTAAGGCCTCCACACATCTTTGAGTTCCTTTGAGCTACCCCAAAGGACAACCACCCAGCTCTCCACAAAGAGTACCGCATTGAGCTGGAGCTCCAGGCTGAGGACTCCTCCACTGTCCAGTACTGGCAACAGCCTCAGGGCAAACACAGCTGGGCGTTCAGGAGGAAGGGCCACACTTGGGCCAAAGAAGATGTAAAAGTGGACTGAGAAGGTATCCAGTTCATTGCGCAGAGTTGGGCGCACTGGCCAGCAGTGCTCAGGTGGAGATGTGGCCCCAGGCACCTCCACAGAGGTCCCCAGAGATGGTGGCTCTGGGGGCAGTGGCTGGTTGCCCAGTGACTGGGGCATGTTCATAGCAGCTCCAGGAACCAGCGCACGGGACAGGCTGGGCTGTGGGCATTCTGTGAAGAAAGGAAACCAGATCTGAGGCCTGTAGCCCTCATACTCCCGCAACCCCACCACAAACCAGAACTGAGCCAGACCGCTTCTAGCAAAGGGTAAGAACTACAACATGGTGCTCCTAGGGAGTGTGACATATCTGGGAACACAGGATAGGACCCAGGGGTTTCCTGGCTAACAGAATGTCACGTTGGAGGGAATCAAGGTCATCTGTCCCTCCTTCAGTGCAGGGAAAATACTGTTAAAGTGTTTAACTGTTCACTGTCAACACTGCTCACTGTGAAAACTAATTATCTAAAATAACTACGTGTAACAGGCTGCCTTACTGACATACCGGCAAGGGCAGTGTCTCAGAGGTCTTGGTTGTCTCTGCCTAACTCAAGAAACTAAAAGAGACATTAAATAAAGGGAGACACTAAGAGCCTTTATTTATCCCAAGTCAGATGAAAAAAGTGATATGAAGACCATCCGAAGACTTGGAGCTCCACTTGGGGTGGGAGTCTTTGAGATGCACAAAGCAATCTGGGTGGAACAGGGGAAACTGCAGGAATAAGGCACAGGGTCACCAAACACAGCTACCCAGGTCACTTCCCAACCACGGATGTCTGCAAAGGCTGGGTGACGGGGCAGACGGGAGGGTTCTGACCTTGCAGTCGCACACACAGCTGGAAGCGGATGGTCCTGCCAGGGCCCCGGGATGGTGTCTCCACTCGCACGTAGACCCAGTGCCCCCAGGGGGGCAGGGCCAGCTCCACCTGGCATAGCGAGGCACCTCCACAGGCCACAGAGCTTGAGTTGTGCAGGGGTGGGGCCTTGGGACGTAGGCGCAGTGTCAGGGGGCAAGCAGATACCCCTCGGCCCCCCACACACACCAGCTGCGCTGAAACCCTGTAAGTGAAGCTGGGCACAAAGACCCTGGGCAGAGGAGAGGTTGGGGGCAAGAAAGGACAGACAGAGAGGTGAGAGGGACACCAGAAGAAGGGAAACATGAAGAAGAAGGGGGCAGGGAGAAAGGGACAGTGGGAACAGATGGCTTTTTCAGGTCTTTTCCTCTGTGCTAGGAGAGAGGAGGCAGGAATCCAACCCACCCTGGGGGGCCCTGGGTCCCTCAGGGTCCCCCTGAGTCCAGTTTTGCTGGAAGGAGAACAGGACCAGACAAGTGGCTAAGAAGTCAAAAGAGAATGCTGCTGTCTGTTTACGACAAGGAAAGGAAGAGGGAAGGACACATTTGGTGGGTGTTTGACTTACTTGTACAGGGCTGAACGATTGTGGGGAGAGAGGGTTTGCTCTGAGGGACGGCCAGGAACTAGCACAGCCACATCCAGCAGACGACGGACAATCAGCTGGGGCTGAAGGAGGTACTGACACTCATCCTGGAGACCCTGCGACAAAGCAGGAATGGCAGGAGGGGGAGAGACACCAGGGTCCTACTAACCTAAGGCTAACCCAACCTATTGCATGAGCTGGGGAGAAACCTCTCCAGCCTTCCGAGCCCAGGGCCCTGACTGTGGTCTCTTTCGGCTTTGAATCTTCCTGCCAGAGAAGTCATTCCTGACCACTTCTGTCTTACCAAGATCTGCAAGGTCTGCCTTTATCATCAGCACTGAGTGAGGTTCGGGGAGTCAGGCCTTGCTAGCCCTTTCTCCCGAGTCAGCCCCTCCTCCTGAGCAACCCTGGCCAGCGCTACATGACTGTGAACTTCAAACCATCTCTTCCCCCACCAGAGCGCCAGCTCTGCGACAGGAGTTAGACAGCTCCTCCAAGCCACCCTCCTGTATCTCTACCTTACATCCCACTTTGCCCTTTTCACATGTTTTATGCAGCTTCTGCTTCAACACACCCAGTGAGGGTCACTCATCACCTCCCATCACCTCTCAAACTATTAACTTCAGAACAAGAATCTTGTCTTATTTTATTTTTGTTCCTCCAGACATAGGGCTTAATACAATGTGCAGAACTATGATGAATAAGTTCAAAGTGAACAGCTAAGCAAATCAGCCCAGCAAGGCACTACTGTGAACTTTATGAAGCTAAAGCTTGTCATCTCTGTTGCCATCCCACCATTCTGCCCTCAAGATCCGCAGATGTACCCGTTTCCTTGGTCTCAGAGTGTTTCGTCTGACATTAGAGGACAACCGTCACATTTTCCCTGGCTTCCCTTGTCCTGGACAAACTCAGTAGCCCTACCCTGCAGTGTTATTAACACCACCTCCAACCCACAGACTCAATGTTCTCCTCTGAGCAAAGCGCCAACTGTCACAATGCTTCTTCTCCAGCACATGCAGCTACATAAGCCAATAAACCTAACAGCCATGGAGCAGAGAGGTTCCCTAATTAGGCTTCTCTAAACTGGAAAAATGGCCTTCGAGCTGGCCTAGTAAACTAAAGACTACAACTCACTTATGCGGTTATTCTGACCAAGAGATCCCTCCAAGCCTTGTTGTGGGACAACAGTTCTCATTGAGATTCATGTCGTGAAACAAGCCAGCCACAGCACCGGCTTCCAGCAAAGCTCCACGAGGCTGGAAGGAAGCCTTGAGATATGCCGAGCTGGAAGATCTCAGTATCCCCTTGCTGAATCATTCTGTGCCTTTTTATCATTGCTTCCCCAGTGCCTACCATACCATCTGGTTCTGAAAAAATAGCTGCTGAGTTAAAGAATACATGTCAAGAAGAGGACACTTCTGGAGAGCTCCTGAACAAGCCTAGTTGCTCAGAAACTTCCATCTCTGATATCCAAAATGATATCCGAACTTCCACCTCTGATATCTCTCAGCTACGGTGTCAAAATCTAACATAAGAAAGACTTTCATGTGACATTTCAGCAACCTTGCTAAGGTAGAAATCACCACGTTGTTGCAGTGAACGAGACCCGAGGTGGGGGAGAGAGTTGTACGCTCAGAACATGGCCTGCTTCCTTGCTAGACAGTCCTGGGGGAAGAGACACTGCTCCACACTTTACTGCTGCTGGCTTCCATAAAGGATCAGAAGATGTGAAGTCTAGTTAAGATGTCCTCCTTCCTTCAACTGTACAACCTGCACCGCTGGGCCCCTCCCTCAACATAAGTAGAAATCAGGGAGGATACGGGGGTACAGTGACCTCACCTCCAGGGTGGGGCAGAGAAAGGGCACCAGACCTCAGATTCTCAAGAGCTACCAAGTCAAAACACAAGTCACAGTTCAAACTGAGTCAACAGGCAAAGCCAGCAGCAGCCAGGGAAGAAACAGGGCCAAAACAAGGAAGCTTAAGAAACCAGACAGCAAAAATAAGAAGTAGATGGGAAACAGTCTGAAAGATCCTAGTGTGGAGGCAGGGGAGATGAATTCTGAGTGGGCTAGGTTTCTTTTAAAAACTGAAGATTCCCATAGACGCATGGCCTTCTCTGTCAGAATACCCCATGCCCAGCTCCTGTGCCAGTTAGCGCCAACCAGCATGGAAGTAAGTGAGGGCAGGAGTGGAAGCAAACGCCACTCAGAAGGTTATGTGGCGACCCAGCAGAATTTGAGGGAAAGTGTCTTCAGGGTGAAATGGAGAGAAGCAGATGTATTGGGGCATGTGTTAGAATTAGAGTAAACAAGACTCTGTGGATTAGTTGTGGGAAAACAAAGGGAAAATGGAATCAAGAATGACACCTAAATTCAGACTTCAGCAATTGGTGAGTGACATACTGAGAAAATGACAACAGGAAAAAAAAGAGGCTTAGATTGGAAAAAGTGAAATAGAAATCAAAGAGTTTTTTTTAACTTTTAACTTTGATTTGTACATACTAAGCTCAAGGAATTTCCAGATAACCAATTGGAAATGTCAAGCAGCTGGATATAAAGTTTGATATTCAAAGAAATTAGTACTGGCTGACTATTCTTAGAAGGTATAATATTTAAAATAAGTGTGCTACAGCAAGAAAAAACACCAAAAGAGTGAAGAGACAACCCACAATGTAGGAGACAATGTTTGCCAGCTGTTTCTCAGGCAAAGGATTACTATCAAGAACTCGAAAGAATCAGTCCTCCTAGATTTAAAGACCCAATCTAAAAATGGGCATCTGAGATAAATACACACTTCTTAGATGAAGAAATACAAACAGCAAGTAAATATGTGAAAAAACATTCAACATCACGGGTCATTTGAGAGATGCAAATTAAAACAACACTGAGATTTCACCTCACTCCAGAAAGAATGGTTATTATCAAGAAATCAACCAATAACAAATACTGGAGGGGCTGTGGAGAAAAAGAAACCCTTCTCCACTGCTGGTAGGAGTGTAGACTGGTGCAATCACTGTGGAAATCAGTGTGGAAATTCCTCAAAAAACTAGGACTAGAGGTCCCATTTGATCCAGCTATTCCCTTTCTAGGTATCTTCCCAAAAGAATTAAAAACATTATACTACAGTGATATATGTACAACCACATTTATAACAGCTCAATGCATAATAGCCAGATCTTGAAAACAACCTAAATGTCCACCAACTGAGGAATGGATAAAAAAGGTGACTCTTTATACAGTGGAGTACTACTCAGTTATAAAGAAGGGTAAACTGGAGACTTTTATAGGTAAATGGATGCAACTTGAGACCATAGGCATAAGTGAAATAAGTAAGACACACATGTGTAACATCATATTGTCTCATCATATTGTGAGAAGCTAAAAGAAACAACATATGCATATGTATGTATATGTATATATATGTATATAAAAATAGTTAAGATAGTTACTGATTTGTCTGAGTTCATTGAAGAGAAAGATTGGTGCTGGTCCTGTTCAGACAACTGAATGCAGATGTCCTGTGCTCTGGGTGAATGCTTTGGGGATGACAGTGTGCAGTGTATGTACCATTGTTGTCCCCTGATTGACATGTTTTGAAATTTTGCTTTATTTTTTCTTTTCTCTTTGAAATAAAATGGGTTTCAAAAAAATAAAATAATTGTGCTAGAGACACTAAGCAAGAGGATGGAAAAATAAAAAGGAGTTGTTTCAGGACCAAGCATCAGGTTCCTATATATACAGATCAACCAGAAGGAAGCCAGGAAGAGACAGAAAAGTAGTAGGCAATGGGCAGGAGGAGCACAAAGCTGTAAAGTCACAAAGGCCAAGAAAAGAAAGTGTTTCAAGAAAGAAAAGGTAATTTAAGGCAGTAGTTAATAACTAGTTCCTAGTTAACACCAAGAGAGGAATTAGGAACCAGAAGGAGAGGAAAAGAGGAAGACTTACTTTTCACTTTATGCCTTTTGTACTTTTCAAATGCTAATCCAGGTGCTTATATTACTTATTTGAAATATAAATAAAATAACTTAGGAGAGGAAGAAAAGCAGAAGAGGCACTGTTAGCAGATTTTAACTACTTCAGTTGAGACATTATTGAGTCCTAGTTGCTGGACTGAACAAAATCCTTTCTTCTATACATTCTGCTTCTTTGTTCTCCTTCTAGTTGTTTTCATTATTTTACCTGCTTTTATTCACTTTCAAATCTTAAGCCTGGGAAGAGAAAGGGTTGGAGGACTTTCTCCTTAAGTCAGCTGTGTACTAGCTGATAGCCACAACCCAAAGGCCAGCTGCTCAGAGCAGGCTGGACACCTCAGAACAAATACAAGCTCCAAGACAGAAAAGACAAGGAGATAGCAGGGGGTGACAGAAGGGGACAAGCGAATCAGGAGAAATGATATCAGTTTGGGACACTAAATTTGAGAAGGTGACAGAAGGGCAACAAAGCATAAGACAGGTCTGTGTGGGGCGCTAGGAGTACACGGTGAATAGCACAGACATAGGGTCTAGCCCTCTGGCCTGGAGCTCAGATGAGGGGCTTGGACAGGTAAGTCACTTTCCTCTTCACATTTTCCAGGCAGCCTTTCGCTCTCAGGACACAGTGAAAACTTCTAGGCCTTTCATAATCTGGCCTCCAATTATTCCAAAACCCAGCCCACACTAGCCTACTTCAGTTCTCCCTTCTGAGCTTTGGCTCCACCACCTGAAATGCCCTTCCCTGCACCTTTACCCTCAGGCCCCACTTCCTGACAGTTTCCAGATACCACCTCCACCACACTACACTATACAAGCTGAGTTAGCCAGCTCTTTTTCGTCCTCTTAATACATCTCCTGCCAGGCGTGGTGGTATACACCTCTAATCCCAGCATTTGGAAGGCTGAGGCAGGAGGATTGCTGTGTATGTGAGGCCAGCCTGAACTACATAGTGAGACCTTGTCTCAAAAAAACAAAAACAAAAAAATTCCTGCATCTCACCAGTATGCATCTTATTTCCCTCAGTGTCCCCAGACTAGACCAAAGCCCGGCACAAAGTATAAAAGTATAAAAGACTAAGGTATAAAGGGAATCGGAGCTCATTTCAAAACTGGGAAGGGCCCTAAAAACACCACCATGCCTTACTGATGGGACTCTCAGGCCCCATCCAGGACTAACTCTGAAACCACGTGTAACTGTGTTAACCAAGCCTCCCAGGAAATCAAAGGAACTATAGTACCAAACAAACAAACAAACACAAACTGAGAAGATAGAGGAATGCTCTGGACAATAAACCCATATGCTTGAATAGGGAAACTGGCCAGGCATGGAGAGCTTGCAAAATCTTTAAAGGCCCATAGAAAATTTCAGGAGGTAATCAGATTCTTAGAAAAACTGAACACAAGATCTTTGCCTCACCAACTTCTAGAACAGGTCTGGCTAAAGAGATGGTGTCCAGACCTGCTGCCTCATGGGCAAGTAGAACTGTGCCCTCGTCTCCTGAGCTCACCCCGCAGTGCTCTTTAGGTTAGGGCTCCAATTGCAGTAGCAACTTTCCCAGGCCTCACTTGCTATATCTAGATGCAAAAGGGCCTATCAGCCCTGATCTCCCACTGTTCAGCTCCCACTGATGTGGCACTTTGAATCAGGCTTTCGGTTCTGATCAGCCTTTCTTTGTACTGCTATCTCTGACTCTCCATTGTCCTAGTCTCACCAACTATAGGCAATCTTGACTACTCCCATAATCCTAGCCCAAGAGCACGCCCCAGGTTCCTCCTGCTCACCCGTAAAGGTTATGGGATACAACCGTGCTAGAGGAATCTCCCTCTCAGCTCTCACAAAGTGAGTCAAGGGTCAGAGTTAGGATCAGAGCCAGGCTCTTTGAGACTTAGTGAAAGGCCTATGAAGACATTTTTCCCAACAGAAAAATTTTTAGTTCTGCACACCTGTAATCCCAGCACTCGAGAGGCTGACACAGGAGGATTGCTATGAGTTCAAGGCCAGCCTGGGCTACAAAGTGAGTTCAAAACCAGCCCGAACTGCATAGTAAGACTTTGTCTTGAAAAGACAAGAAAAGGGAAAAAAAGAAAAACTCTTGGTTCTGATGTGAGCCAAGGTCCATCTGGAGCCCAGACCCTTTTCCAGGTGAGCTCCCAGCATGATCAAGAAGGCTCCTAGGCCCTCTCGTTTATCACTCTTGGGAAAAATAGGCCTATTACTACCTCTATCCTAGTTCACATCCCTGCCAACAGGGCCAATACACTTGCCCCTGTGCAAATCACAGCTCAATCAAAGGCAGTATTAGCACCTACTCCAAACCCGAGGCTTCAGCGGAGAGAGAAGTGAGTCTAACATAGTCCAGAGCCCCTGTCCTCAGGAAACCGAGCCTGGAGAGATATACATAACAGAATCAAATCTCACCTGTTGAAAATTTCTGACCCTCTCAATTCTCAATTACCAAACCCCACAAGCATTCTTCTTCTGTAATACACTGTTCTGCTCTGTTCATCCTTGGTCCTTCACTCTTACCACAGGCCTCACACACATGGCCACCTCACTGTGATAATGGTCAGTTCATCTTAACTCCCTCTCCTCTGACAAAAAGAATAGGAAACCCACAGATCTTCTCACTATAAGGAGGAAGCCCAGCCTGTCTAAAAACAAGAATGGTAAGAACCCATTGTGAAATTTCCTTTCCCTCCCAATCAGAGAAGCATCCTGATCTTTGAACCTGCTCTTCAGACTAATAATCTCTACTCTGAATTGGTGCTGTTATTTAGAGGAAAGAGAGGCAGCAGTCAGGTGGACACCAGCTGCCAAAGCCTCCTTTTAACAGGAAAGGGGCATCTCGCATGATTTACCATAGGGCGAGAACTGTCTGAAACTGAAGGAAAAGGAACAGAATAGAGACAGGGCTATGAACTAAGAATTCAGGGATATCATCAACAAAATGTAGAAGAAGACCACGACAGGGTTTGCGTAGAAACTGATTATTTCCTGGTTGACTTCTAATGACCTTGATTAACCCTAGTTGTTTTCAATAGGAAGGGATGCTACTCCCTGGAACAGAACTTTGGGACTTTCCCTTTAGCATTCTGAATCCCCTATGTCCTTCTAAGGCTCCCAGGTTGTCTTTTACAGACCATCCCACCAGGTGACCTGCTGGCCTCCAGCCATGCTCCGTACCACCACCCTAACCCTCCCCCTGCACACAGCTGGTGTGCCAGCTAGCCTGTGGGGAAATCCAGCAGAGTTGCAGAGGCAGCTCTACTCTGGGCAACATCAACCCACCTTGACAGAGATGTGGCCATGGGCCTGGGGAAGGTGAGCAGCCAAGAACCAGTCCCCTGGCAAGGGGCTGCTGACATTGAAGATGCCTGAGGTGCGGTTAGGCAGTGTCCAGCTGAGGGTCAGGGAGAAAACCCCAGGCACAGCTGTGTCCCCTGGGAAGTGTGTGTGCAACGGATTGATGACAGGGGGTGCTCCAGACCGGAAATACCTATAGGGCCAGAATTAGGAGAGGAGAAAAGCAGCCAATAAGGTGAGAGGTACAAAATGGAGGAAAGAAAGGAGAACATCAGTCACTTATCATCAGTAAAGTAAGTGAACTCCCTACCATGACAGATATAATAAAGTGGTTCGAGGTCAGAGGTCAGAAGATAAGAATAAAAGGTCAATTCAAGCGCTTGCAGCTATACAACAGGAAGAAGTCGGGTGACATAGGTCATGGCCCCATTCAGTCACCCTTCAGTTTAGAGAAGAGTCAAAGTCAGGTTCAGAAAGCCAACTTAGATGCTTGTAAGTCAAAGTGTAATTTACAAAGTGACCTAGAGTTGCAAGTAAGGATTGAGGGGTAACAGACACTCACACAGTCACACTCTGATCTGGGCAGTGGTCTCCAAAGGTTCCCCCCTGCTCCTTGAAGATGATGAGGTTCCACACAGCTAGGAATGTGTCCTCTGGAACATGGAAGTGGAAGAGCTCTGTGCTGGCAAAGGAGCGGAAAGGACTCAGCTTTCGGGGTGAACAGGTAGAGTAATCAGTCAGGAAAAGGCCCCCTGGAAAGCAGGAGAAAGAAAAAGGAGCAGGATAAAAAAGAAGGCATTTCCATTAGGCAACAGGCACGCCAGTTCCCTCACAAATAGTACCACCTCCACAAACACTCTCCTCCCAACCAGGAAATGGGTCTCCTGCTGCCCTAACAGCATCTGGTTTAGCCTCTACTGAGACTTTGTTTTAAAAAAAATGCGAATTATACAGTAAGGAAACTGAGGCACAAACCTACACTGAACAGAGGAATCAGAATCCTGAGCCTTTCTATGACCTCCAGCTTCCTCCTCACTTAGGAGCCATCACTCTCCTCTTACTAAGCCTAACAAAACAGACATGTGGAGCGGTGTGTGTGTGTGTGTGTTGGAATGAACCCTTAAGCCACTGAGCAGGCTAAAACTCCACCTGTGGGGCTTGGGAGTCAGCATGGAACTTTGTAACTGGTTTATTTTCTGCCCCTTTCTGCTCCCCAGCGGTTAGAAGCAGCAAAAACCCTCAGAAGCTTCACAAGAGCTTTCTGTATACTGGTTCAAGGCAGGAGAAGGGAGGGGAAGGTGTGGTAAGGCTGCAAGGGGCCTGCTTGGGTGGCAGAGGCAAGAACAGGAGCTATCAGGTCACCACAAGAGTGCCCAGGAAAAGTCATCAGAACATCTAGGGTCAGAACAAGCATTGAGAGGCACTTCTGCAGAGGGAGGCCCGCCCGGTGAGACAGTCATTTGGGACCCAGTGGAATCTCAAACCACTTGGGAATGTTTGGTGCAGGCCAAAGTGGGAAATGGGAAGCCAGCAGCAAAGTTATGCACTAGTCAGACAAACACAGGGACACAGGCACTGCTGGGCTAAGAGTAAGCCAGCAGCTAGCTCAGCAAAATGGGAAAAGAGGGCCGCAGAAGGCAGGGAGTAAAGCCTTGAGGACTCTGACTGCTTGGAGACTTCAGACAGCCCCCAAAGAGACTCAGGAGCGTGTCTTCAGGCAGGTGAGGAGGTGGCGACCTCAAGCAGGGACCTGGAGAGGGGAGACTTTGGAGGGGAGCTTTCAGCCAAGCAGGAAATACCCACAGGGCTTACCTAGTATGATGATCTCCCTCTCTAAAGATGGGAGATACAACCCCTAAAATTAGGTCTTTGAAATAACAGGCAAGAATGGCTGCTGAAGGAGGGAACACAGGTTAAGGTGTTCCAAACCATGTACTAAACCGGGTAACTTCAAGTCATCCTCCAAACAGCTGCCCAATATAGGTGGCGGCTAATGAGCCTGTGTTGGCCTGCCTTTTTCTTCAATGGCTGTGGTTACACCCAACAACTACTCTTCCTGGTTCCATCTACATAATCAGTCTCAACTGTCAGCAAAGAAGAGCTGCTGACTTGTAAGCTGAGCACTGCTCGGCCACTCAGAGCAGCACAGCACTTGGAGAACAGTGGAGATGCATTTACGAAGGATGAGGGCCAACAGGACCCGGTGATGGGGAAGACAGGTTCTCCAGAAACCCTAGCTCTGAGAAATGGGAGGCCAAAGGTCAGGAGTGAAACACCCTAGATACTAGTGTTACAAGAAATAGAGTTCTGGAGCACCCTCTGCTGGCCATTAGAAAGAGTTGCTCCTTCTCCTCAATGCTGGTACTAAGGAAGGGTCATCTTAAGGGCCATGGCTATTGTTAGGACACATGTTGGTCAGTCCCTCGGTACAGATCGTCAGAGAGCTACATGAACAGCAGCTAATGACCAAAGCACTAATTAACAGTCCTAAGGGTAACCTTGCCTTCAGCTGGGCCTATACAGTGCTCTTTTCCAGCTTCATTATAATTCTCCCCAAAACACCAAACTTGCTTCTGTATCTGTATTCGTAACTTTCAGGTCTGTATACTCTGTGACTATTAGCCACCCTTTTCCCCTTGCCAGGCCAGTGTTTGCTCAATGGGTTCATGACGAAGAAGCCACCACAGTGGTGCAGATGGAAACTATAAATTGGTCTAATTAGTATGGGTTCTCTTCACCGAAACTGACTGGCTACTGCCTCTTCTGAGTGCCCAATGCGTCAGCAACAGTAATCAACACTGAGCCTCCCCTCACTCTATGGCATCTTCCCTTCAGAAGACTGGCTAGAGATGGGTTATTTCTGGGTGCTGGGAGAGCCAACACAGCCTTCAACCTAGGCACTATCTACTTCAGAATAGGACATACAATCAGCAGGCAAAGCTGGAGAGGAATGTGCATGGGTCACAAGCACCCTTACCCTCAAACAACACTGACACTCAGAGAACACGCCAGCTCACAGGTACCCCCCACAGCACACGTGTCTATACTTACCAACACACAAGCATGTGTGCACACTACATGGGCCACGATTCCAATGGTCTCTCAGTTAACACACATGCAAAGAAACACCCAGACATCTCTGTAGAGGCTGGCACCATTGGCGTGCATCTATCCTAAGCCTGCACACTGAACAAGGCCCACCGAGCTCAATAAAACCAACCTCAACTCCAGCTGCTCTATTAGCTCCTATTGCCAAAGACTCGGCAGGGTCAGGGTTAGACTGCTGCCCAGCAGGGCTGTCTGGAGGCTGAAGATACGAAGACCAGTCATTGCATGATGAGGTCATCAGTATGGCACATTCCCTGCCCTCCTCCCTCATTCCAGCCACTAAGGAGTTGGACTTCTCTCACTCCTAGCCAAGTGACTTTTTTGGACTGATAGTGACACCTGGCAAGTAAGAAATAGTTTGTAAATGAAGCCCCCATGGGTGACTAGAGAGAAAAGAAATTGTTTTGGGCCTTTCCCCACTTGGGTCTGGTTTTCTACTGTGTGTAACTACCATGGGGGAAGGAAGCACTAGTATGGGAGAGGAGTTAGGAGACCATTTTTCTAGCCCCAGCACTGCCATTTATATGTGGTATGCCCTTAAACAAACTGCTCCCTCAGTGAGCCTCAATTTCCCCATCTGTAAAATGACTTTTCAGGTTCAACCCTGATCTAAAAGTGTCAGGAATTACTTATAGGCAAATCAACCTTGTTTGAAAAAAAACTTATTACAAGAAGAAAACTCATAATGACAACTATTCTACAGCCATCTGTTTGCTACATGTTATCTTCAAACTATTTTCTTAACCCTGTTTGAAAGTATTACCCAATCTCTCAAAGGTTTAGGCCATATCCTCCCATCCTGGACTAGAGGCTTATGGTGTGGGCCTATGTCTTCCCCAGCAAACTTTAAGAACAGAAGGAGCACAGCCCTCAAAACTTCCCTAGAAAGTCTGAGTCAAGTGGGGTCAGGATGGACAGCTGGAAACAAAATGAAGACTGTCCTAGGGTCGGCTGGTCACCTGCAGAGCCTCAACCCTCCACACACACACACACACACACACACACACACACACACACCCCATACCACTTTTGACGGTGCCAATCCACTCTACTCTTTACTTTCCCCACCTCTTCCCCAGCGATCTAGTTCCCAGGGTCTCCCTTCTTCTGAATCTTTCCAGCCCACCCCTCCCTGCCAGAACCCCATCTTTATCTCAGTCTCCTGTTTCTGCACTCACCAGCCCCAGGGCCAAGGACAGAGAACAGCAACAGCAGCAATAGGGCTGGCGGCAGCTGGAGCCCAGACCTGAGTCTGGGCTGGGAGAGGGGCAGAGTATGAGACAGGCGGGGGGCCAGTGGGAGAGAGGAGGGCAAACACAGAGACGAGGGCAAAGGGTGAGATAACGGGCTGGGCTGGGCTGAGCGCTGAGGCTTAAACAAGGGCAGAGAGTGTGGTGGAAGGAGGGACTGCGATGGGGAATGGAGCCAGAGTCGGGGTTGAGCCAGGGGTGTAAGCAAAAGCTGGGGATGGGGTGGGGACAGAGGATGGAACAGTGGCCGAGGCGACGATGGGGGCCAGGCCAGGGACCGGGACTGCAGAGGGGGTCTGGACTGGGACCTGGACCCGAGCATTCGTAAGGACCCAGGCCCGGGCTGGGACAGATTTGGGAAGCGGGGCGAGGGCGGGGCCGGAGGCCAAGGCTGGGATTGGGATAGGACGAGGGGCCGGGACAAGGGCTGGGCCATGGCCCGGGGCGGGGGCGGGGCCGAACAGGCCAGCGCGGGGCGCTAGCAGCGCTGACCCGCGACTCCGCTCCCCACCCCTGGGGGTGACCTCCGGTGTCCTCGCGGGCCTGGGGTCTGCGTCCGGGACCTGGATAGGAGTTCAGGCCTGGGCGACTCCGGGCTGCGCTGAACCGGTGATAACCAGGCCCCGCGGCGGCGGCCCCGAGCTGACGTCATATGACGCTCCGCCCCCTCGCAGTTTCATTGGTCCCTCTCAGTAAAGCCCGCCTGCTGCATTATTCTATTGGCCTCAAACTTAGTCCTGTGGGGCTTCAAAGACAGACTCCGCCCCAGCCCCAGAGACCTGAGATCTTGTCTTTTTCACCCAAACAACAGAGTCCCACGAACCCCTCAGGTTGTCTCAGCCCTGTCAGAGTTCGTTCCACAGATCTACAGGAACCCTGCAGAGACCCCCAAAACCCATACTCCTCGCGGATGGACCACACACTATCCGCACATTCCCTCCCAGAGAAGCGCTCAAACCCCCAGTCAGGTCCAATACAGCCCCCCAGGAAACCTCATACACGTGGGAAGTGACCTGACTGCTGTTGTCATGGAGACTGCTGGGCGTTCCGGTTGTCCTGGTGACAGAACCCTCTTTTCCTGACCCACGTTCTAGAGGTTTCAGTCAAGCCCCTCCCTCATCGGCTCTGAACCCCTCTTATGTCTCCCTCTTAGCACCCTACCCCAGGTCAGACAGAATCCTTTGCGACGACCTGCAGATGCCCAGGTCCCCCTAGATAGGAGAGTTTCCAGCAAGACCTTTCAGTTCTCAGCACCTGCAACTCGGCTTTTCCACAACCAAGAACGTTAGCTCCCTTGAACTAACACTCCCTCTCCGACTAACAGCCTGACAGGACTTTTAACAACCAAGCCAAAGCCCAGAGGTATGTAGTTTCTGGGACTCCATAGCCTGACCTCCAGGGTCGCTAGGACTCACACCCAACGTTCAATGCACCTCTTCTGTCCCTGTATGGCTACTTTTCATCCTTACACCGTCTCTCACATAATTCCCTCCTCTCAGTCCTCTCCTCCCACCCTCTGGTTCTCTACCTTCAGATATCTTCTTTTCTAGCTGACACTGGTCACCTTCTACTCTATTATCCCACCTTTGACCCTAATTCCTTTACCAAACTTCCACTCTGGAAAGGTTCTGGTGAGTTCAAGAAGGCTCTGATGAATGTAAGAAAAGATGTAGATAGTATCTCAGGAGCATGAGGGAACAGAGGGATAAGAAACAGGTAAGGCAAGAATTCTCCAATGGTGTAAATGATGACAGACCTTGAATGCAAGGACCAAGAAATTTGGACTTAACCATTTAGGCTGAGCCGCTAAACGTTTTTAAGCAAGGGAAGGCAGAGTCGGCTTTGCGTTTTGAAAAGATCTTGATCCGGTTAAGATGGGAGACTAACACTTCTGGACATCCTTCCAGGATACATGAAGTATGCTCCCTCTCCACAGCACCCTGACTTTCCTGAACCACATCAGCCCACTTGTGTTGTCACTGTTAGTTGTCTCTCCCAGACTCCACCGAATCCTGTGCTTAGTGCAATGCCTGAGTAAAAGTGTAAGACTAGGCTTTTTGTGTTTCCTAAATAAATAAAAGAATGGATGAATCAATTAATAGTGATGAGGACAGCAATGGAAGGGTAAAGCTATTATACAACACAGGCAGAAAATAATGAGACCTTGAGTGAAACTGGAGGGAAAGGAGCAGAGAATGTATTTTAGGAGTATTTAGCAGATAGGCCACCTTCCACCCCATTACCCTCCCTTTGATCCCAATTCCCTTACCAAACTTCTCCTCTAGAAAATCTCTAATAAGTTCAAGAAAGCCTGATAAATTTAAGCAATGATATATTCTTGGTACCTGTTAGAAGATGGGAGCCTATGGACAAGGAAAAGACTAGGATAATTCCCAGTTTTGATGCCTGTCCAGAAAGAAGTTAACGTACAAGGGTTAAAAGAGGTCTGAGCAGGAAATACATTTAGAAGCCAACAGTATTAGTTGACGCCTTGAACATAAATGATAAGGGAGGGTGTATGTGGTCCCTAGACAAAAACCAGACAATAAGCAGGGTCCTGCCTTAGGCATCATGGCATTCTCGCACTTGGGAGCCAACACCAGCTTTGGAATATTATTCCCAGTTTCTGGGACTCCATAGCCTGACCCCCAAGGTGGCTAGGACCCTACTGTTGGACTGTCCAAGTACCTTTGGGCTTCCTTCTGAGGCATGGTTCTCTGCTATCATCTAATGGGATTCTGACCACTTCAGCTTTTCTCTTTAAGCTCCAACTCCCTAACAGCTGAAGGCAATATGCCACCTGAGGTCTTGGCACGTGAGTGAGCCTCTTTGGTATCATACTTTGAGACCCAGAACTCTGTGTCTCAGGTGCAGTAAAGTCTTATCCTAAGTCCGTAACCTCTGAACCCAGGGCTCTCCCCTCATTTGAGGACCTCTCCAATCCCAACTTCATAAAGCCTGTACCCTATTCTACCACTAGATGGAAGCAGACGAGATCACAGATGAGCAAGATACCACCACCACCATAGATGCAAAAGAACACCCTTCATCAAAAGACCTCTCTGCTGAAGACTTACAGGCACTCCCTACCTCTGACACCGCCTTGGAAACTTCCATCTCCCAGATCCCTTTAGAGTCCCATACTTCTAAACCCCTTTTGGTGCCATCCACTTCCCAGACCACTTTACCACCCCAAGCCTCTGAAAGTCCTTTGATGCCTTCCATCCCTATGACCTCTTTAGAAAAGTCCATCTCTAATATCCTTTTGGAAAGCCCTGTCGCTGAGACTGACAACTCTAAGATCCCAGAGAACCTTCTTTTTCTGGCCTCATCAGAAGCCACTACTTCTGAGTCTCCCTCTGATGCTTTGAGGGAAGACCTCCTCTCCAAGTCTTCTTCCCAGGAGCAACCTTGGGTGAAGAGGCCTGCTCAGGCCCCTGAATATGAGCACCTTCCGGAGCACTCAGGCCCTTCAGCCCACATATACATGGACACATCTGCAAAACAGGAGGAAAAGGCAGGAAAAGACAAGAACGTATTGGATACCAGTGATGACGTCAGTGTTCATACAGCCCAGCCTGGACACCCACCAAGAAAGAGAAGGGGGAAGAAAGGAATTATCCGTAATTACTCTTGCCCTTTGCCCTGTACTTATTACTGTCTACCGTCTTTGGTATAGGAGGAGAGATCTGAGTTATTCTCAAACATGTTCATTTCTCTTAGGTATTTTTTTGGTTTTTGGTTTTTGGTTTTTGGGGGGACTTGTGAGGGGTGGTTTTTTGTCATTTGTTTTGTTTGGGGATTTTTCTGTGTGTTTTTATTTGGTTTGGCTTGGTTTTGCTTTTGATTTTTTTGAGACAGGCTCCTACCATGTAATGCAGACTGGCCTTGAACTCACTATGTAGCCCAGCTTGGCATCAAACTCATAGCAATCCTCCTGTCTCAGCCTCCTGTGTGCTGGGATTACAGGCATGTGCTACCATGCCCAGCTTTTTTTGTTTTTTTGAGACAGGGTCTCACGATGTAGTTCAGACTAGCCTTGAATTCACTATGTATCAGAGGCTGGCTTCCAACCTGCAGCAATCCTCCTACCTCAGCCTCCTGAGTGCTAAGATCACTGGAGTGTGTCACCAGTGACCTCTCTGTCTTGGTTTTAGAGCCTCTTCACACCCCCCCTTGGTTACTCAGCCCCTCCCTTCCTAGGTTACGCAGACCGCCCAGTGGTCCCTACTAAGCAGGCAGATCTGGTGGAGATGGCTAAAGCAATGCACAGAGAACAGTTTGGTGCTCAGGTTAATCATCTCTTCCAGTGGGAGAAGGATGCAGCCCTGAATGCCATCCAGACAGGTGAGCTCAGATGGCATTTCAGACAGGTGCCTGTGAGGCCTGAGGACATCATTAAACCAACAGGAGCTGGGAAACTGCCTGTTCGATGAATAGTTACCCCTTGTGGAAATAGCCATGCCACATGCCTAGAATCTGGAAGGGAAGCAAGGACAAACCCAAAAATATCAGCATGGACTGACAAAGAAAGGAGAATCGTATAAAGCCCAGGTACTTAAAAAGATGAGACTCAGAAGCCAGTCCCAAATCTAGGCCCCAGATAGCCTGCACCAGACAGAACCTAAGGCAGGGGTGACCTAGGCTCCTAGAAAGTCCCCGGGAGACTTCTTGTCTGGATATGACAAAGAGCCTTGACTTGTTTGGTAGAATTCCATTAAAGACTGTCCCTGCATGCCAGATCCATGATCACCTGGGTACCCAAAAGTTCTGAGTCATCTCACTAAAGCGACTAAGCTTCAGCCCAGACAGTGCTGATAGTGGCATGCTGCGTTTGTCTGCAGAAGAGCTTGTCAGCAATGTCATCCTGTATGCGAGCATGTCTACCTGTGTCACTGAACCTCACACCTACAGGGGTCACTAACCTCAGTGAGAGGGCCATCCCAGCCTACCATAAGGATTCCGGGGTACCCAGACTGATGGTGTTACTGTGTTTATTTTGGCCTTTCATACTTCCTTTTCCCCTTAACATGCAACACAGCTATGTCTAAAGAACAACCAGATGGTTCCATATCCTTTCCCCCATTCTGTGTAATTTACTTTCCCTATTCTCATTCAAGGACTTTCTACCCCTGGCTAAGAAAGACACAGTGACCTCATTCATTTCTCTTTTTAATTCAGGCATTGAACTGGCTTTTTTGCTTATTTTAATATCTTCTGTTATTCTTGCTGATTTTCTTACAAATTTCAGATCTGTTGAGCCCACAGTTCCTCTTCTTGGACTCCTATCTGCTCCTTATTCTTCAAGGCCATTGTAGTCCTTCCTCTTCCCCTTCCCTTTCCTCTTTTTCTTCCCCTTCACCTTCTTCTTCCCTTTCTTCTTCTTCTCCTCCTCCTTTTTTCTTCTTCTTCGAATTGCAGGTCTTTATTTTCTTGGTAAAATAGGGAGTGCATACAAACTTTAAGTGTCATTCCATTTGAACAAAGATATTTGGGGTCCCCTTCTAATGTTAGGGAATCTTGAGTTCTTGGAGAGTCAAGACTCCACGACAGTATATGTCATGTGTAGAGAAATGTCAAATGCAAGCTTTTTAAAAAATTCTTTCAACAAACATTTAATGTGTGCTGGCTTTGAGCTAGTTGTGGAAGTGGTAGGGCTGGTAAGATTTCAAAGACAAAATCTCTCAAGTAATTTGCACTCTAGTAAGCAATACCGATAAGTACAAGGACAATTACAGTTCACTTCAATAATTGTTATACCCAGAGTGCCACAGGAGCAAAGAAAAGGGGCACTGAATTTTGGGATCTAAAGGAATGAGCCTTAGAAGGAAAGATTGCTCGGCTGACATCTGTAAGACGGTAAGATGTGACCAACTCCAGAGTAGAGTAAGGCGAGATATGACAAGATATCTTAAGACACGGTAGCAATCAATGGAGATGCCTGGCGCATAGAGAAATTGAGGGGGAGTAGCCAGCTCAGCTCTAGAAGGGAGAATTTGTGGAGGCATATTTGTGCCAAACTGAAGAGTTGGGATTATATCCTGAAGGCAACTGAGAATCACTAAAAGATTTTAAATAGCACAGAAACATGAACAGATTTGTGGTTTTGGAAGATCACTCTGGCAACAGAATAGAGAAAGCCAAGGTTGGAGACAGGGAGACTACACCAAGAGGCCCTGGTAATCAGGTAAGAAGTAGATAGGAAGAGAAAAGTGGACAAATTCATAAAATGCTAACAAGGTAAAATTACTGAATTATTGGATGTGTGTAATAAGAATGGAAAATGTCTACACTGACACTTAAGCTTTTGGTTTAAATAGCTGATTATATGATGGTGCCTAACATAGGGTAGATGCTAGGTAAATATGTGTTGGATGAAGAAACAGCCAAAGATGAGGACTGAGTTTGGAAGAAAGGCTAGACATAACACATTAAAAGTGCTCAGGAGGGCCCGGGGTTTGGCTCAGCAGGGTAAGTGCCTGCTTGGCAAACAACAGGTCATGAGTTTGATCCCCAGCACCAAAAAAAAGTGCTCGGGAACATGCTCCGGAAAAAGCCTGGTAGACAGCTGGCCTGAAGCTCCAGAGAGCGGTCTGGGATAGAGACCTCCTCCTTGTAAAGACAGCTACATGTTGTGTAGAGACATCTCAGCATAGAGATTTATCATACAAGTGCAGTTGTGGAATCATGCAACTGGACTACATTATAGTCAGAGTGGTAGCCCAGATAACATCTTCCCCCACTAGTCCTTGTCCACTTGTCACAGAAAGGGGACTTGGAGTCAAGGCAGAGAGTGGAATCTACAGCCAGATTCCAATTTTCCTTCTTGAAAAGCACTGAATAGAATAATAGAATAGATTCTTAGGTTTAGTGCCGATCTCCCTATTCAAACTCTTCATCTAAACACTGGGAACTGGTTCCATACCAGTACTTAGACTTGATCGGTGAGCATGGACTTTCATCTATGGGCATAAACTCTTGTTCCCTTCTGTACCTCACCTGCATAACCTTTGTGTCTTGCTGTTTTAGACAGAGCTCAGAATTCCTCTAGTGGAATCCTGGCTCCCATCCACCCCTATTGTGACTCTGCCTGTACCTGGAGCTCTCAACCAATACTTAACCTCCCTGGTACACAGGGGCCCTGGTACTCCGAGTTGTCAGTATCACGATCAAAGCAGCCAAGCCAAAAGTCCCATGTGGATAAGCTGCTAGATCCCGAAAAGCTATGGGTAAGAATACCTGGCCTGAAGCCCAAAATGGCAAACTGGTCCTGACTGAAGTCGAAAACCACCAGGTGTATGCCTAGCATGTTGGGTCTCTCTTCTCTCGCTCATTTATTCAGTCAGGCAGTCTGTGTTCTCTGGACATCTATTGTGTGCCAAGGCCTGTGCTTGGGGTAGAGATACTGAATGAAAACATAAATATTTCCCTGAGGAGCTCATAGACTAACGGCCATACAAGTGAACGGTCTACTACAACGCACTGAGTGTGAGAAGTAGGATGAGGAGCTGGAGAAGGGCAGAGATGGGGCCTAGCAGACAGGAGAAGTCAGGGGCCATTATTTTGGAAGAGATGAGTCCAGCTGAAATTTCAAATTGATAATATGAGTCCCACAACTACAAGTCTCATTCTTTGGGGACTCAAACAGAATTCTTGGCTAGAAGTTGGGACAGTCTCTGCTCTCACAGAGAATGAGAAAATCTGAGAAGGAGGTGGTGTCATTTTCCTGTCACATGTACTTAGCACCACCCTTGCCTCATGTGGACCCTGGCCATAAAACTGGACAGTTTCAGACCCCGTCACTAAAACTAGGCTCTCAAGAGTTCCAATTTTCTTCTGGGGCCTGTGTTCAGAAATACTTAACCTCACTTTGCCTTGCCTTGCCTCTTTTCTTAGCCTCACAACTGATATTTTCAGGTCTCAACCAGCCATGACTTCTGACCTGTCTCCTCCCCTTGACTTTTGGAGAGCCATAAGCAGCACTTCTCAGGTTCATGAAGGGCATTAATTCCACAACACTGGAAACACAGGAGAGCTGTACCAATGTGCCCTCCTGGGGAAGTGGGGGGGAGCACTCCTTCTGCCTCTTGAAACAGGGGCTGCCCAATGTTGTTACTGTTTTCAGGAGGAAATCCTTCGCTAACCATTCCCCTTTGGAGGCAGTGCCTCATCTGCTGCACACCTGGGCAATCAGCTTCCCTCGCCTGCCCTCAGATGCCTCAGGGAAAGTTGGGCTCCAATGTGGAGAGGGCAATGAGAAACCAGGGGTCACAGAAAACTTAGCACCTTTAAAGGAAATTTCACTTATAATCTTCTCACTCAGAAGCTGAACACTATCTTTAGTCCTCTCTGAGGGCTGGCAGAGATGGAGTGGATCACAGGATAGGAAGGGAACTGAAAACAATTAGGGGATGATAAGAAAACCTTGAGGAAAAAGAGTCTAAGGGGTAGAGGTGAGGGTGGCTGGGTGGAGATAAATGCACATGGGAGTAGCAGTGAGCCCCACCCCCATAGGGCGATAGGTCAAAACACCTGGGCCGAGCTTAGAATTTTTCCTTCTCATTTTCCACTGTATGTTTAATCTGCACTTAGGTCTCTATATCGGCTGGCGCTGTCCACATTACTTATGGGACTGTTACCGAATTGGGGATGAGTCCAAGTGCTTTTGTGGACACTTGCTGAAACAACACCAGATCATCTCAGGTGTGAGAGAAGTGACCAGCGTCTCCAGAGTGGAGTCACAGCTGTACTGTGTTGTGTCTTGGGGTGGGGGTGGGGGGTCAAGTTATATCGGTAGGGGTTCGGGTGGGGAAGACTAAATGCTATGGGGTTTTGGTCGAACCCTACCACCCATCCCCACCCCCTAGACATATCCGTGCCCTGCACCGTGAGCCAGTGCCGCTGCCTCATATTCTGCTTCATCCCGTCGCGCCCAGAGGAGGTGGGTGAGTTCTGGCTCAGGAGACGAGCCACCTTCAACCCCAAGGCCTGGCGGGCCCAGTGTCGTTGCAAGCACAGCCACGAAGAGCACTCGGCCAATGGAGCCCATCCCTGCAGGCATCATGGTGAGGTCTGGTGTGAGGAGGGGGTGGGAGTGGGCAGAGGAGGGATACAGAATACAGCCTGGGCACAGGGTGGGGGCTGGAGGAGACACAGGTGCGTGGCAGATAGAGAAGGGATGAGAATGCAGTCACCCCAGAGGGGTACCCCAGTTCTTCTCAGTTGTTCCTTTGTCCCAGGCTGTTCCTGCAACTATTTTGAATCTAATTTCCTCTGCGCGGCCTGTGACCGGCAGTGGGAGGAACATGAGACTTTCTTTGAGATTGAGGAGGCCCAACGACGAGGAGGGAAGCCTTGAGGTAAGAGAGCAACCCGGGACAGGGCCAGCCCGGCATCCGTACTCAAGGGGCCAGGCAGAAAAACACCTCCACCATCAGCCACCTCCTCCAGCACTACTGCACTCCACTTGCCACCCTCCACATCCCTTTCCACACTGGTTTCCACCCCCAGGAGCAGACTATGTACCTTTTGCTGGGATGTCTGTCCTTCAAGAAGCCATCAACAACTCTAACTTTGAGGTCCTCCAGGTGCAGGGGCTTTCTGATCACCCCAGTTCCCATCCTAGTGCCCCTGCACTTCCTGGCCCATCTGGCCTCCAGCCTGGCCCCAAATGTGACGCGTATATCTGACCCACTCACCTCTGTGCTTCCTTCCTCCAGGGACAAATACTGTTGACAACTAGCACAAGCCTTTCTGAGCCCAGCCACAGCAGCAATAAAGTGAAAGTCACTAGAATCTGACCTGGCTCTCTATGTGGCAGGAAAAGCCACAACCCAACTGCAAGACCTTAGAGTCAGCACTTACTGAGGACAGGAGACAGCACCAGCAAGCAGACCAAATGCTGGGCCCAGCACCTGTCCCCATCACACCCACATTTAAACTGCTGGCTCTGACGTGGGAAGCACAATGGCTTCAAGAAAGTCGAGGAGGGAAGGAATTGCAAGGACAGAGTGGTATAGCTGGGACTTCTCTAAGATCAAGACTGAAAAGTGCCCATTGGATTCTGCAATTAGAAATTCTTTGGAGACCTCAGAGAGTACAGTTTCACACTAGTACAGTGGAGGCAAACGCCAAACAGGAGTGAGTCTGGAGTCTCTTCAAGAAGCTTAGGTTAGGGGCTGGGGATTTAGCTCAGCGGCTCAAGCACCTGCCTGGTAAGCACGAGGTGTGAGTTTGATCCCTGGTACCAAAAACAAACCAGAAGTTTAGGTATATCCCTGGCCATGGTGGTGCACTCCTGTAATCCCAGCACCTGGGAGGTTAAGGAAGGAGGATCGCTGACCATTTAAGGCCAGCCTGGGCTACATAGTGAGTCCTGGCCAGCCTGAACTGCATAGCAAGATCCTGTCTAAAAAAATAGCTTAGGCAAAAAGTGCAGGAGAGGGCTGGGGATTTAGCTCAGTGGCTTAAGCACCTGCCTGGCAAGCACGAGATCGTGAGTTTGATCCCCAGTACCAAAAAAAAAAAGGTGCAGAGGTGCAGGAGAGAAGTCAGAAAATATCTAGAGAGAGAGAGATCTGTGGAATCAAGGAATTTTTTTTTGTAGGGGGGAGGAAAGGGGAAGAGACCAGTAGACAAAAAGACCTTGAAAGATGCAGAAGAGAAAGGAGAGATTCCCGGTGAGAAGATTCCAGAGGGAGAATGAGGTCAAGGCAGAGGTGAAGGACTTTGCTCTAACAAAAGAAACATCACACCTGGGTGCAGTAGTTCCCTCTTATAATCCCAGCTACTCAGAAGGTTCAAGCAGGAAGATCTCAAATTCAAGGCCTGCCTGAGCAACTGAACAAGACCCTTAAAGAGAAGAGAGGTGAGAAGGGAAAGGAAGGAAAGAGGGGGAAGCAGGGGAAAATCATTTCCTAAAATCGAGAAGAAAGTTTGAAGCCTTCACTGGGCTTCAGGGAACAGGAAATTGTAGAAGTTCCCCTGGGAGGACTAAGAGTGGGAAACAAGACAGGAAGAGAAAGATGACTGGCATTTGGGGATGATTAATGCAGGGCATTTAAGAAAGTTCTGGATAGTTTAGGACACAGAAGTAAGAATCAGTAGAGAAGAAAAGCAAAAAATTTAGACTAACGAGTGGTGATGGGAGGGTGTCAAGAAAGATAATCAGGAAAATAAAGTAAAAGAAGTAGGCATAAGGATATAGAGAGAGTGGGTAATACAAATAAGGAAGGAAAGTGATGCCAAGAAGAAGTAACAGATGAACAAAAAGGAGCAGTCAAAAGAACAGCAGTCTCTAAGAAGCCTGGAGCAGGTGCAGTAACACGGAGAAGGGCGTCACAGCCTGTGCGGTTTCTGGAGGCCAGCACTGCTGGAATACAGGAGACCTGAGCCTGCATCTGTGGCAGAGCCTGCGGGAGAGCGCGGAGCAAGTCCCGGGCGACACTGAATGGGAACAGAGCCCTACACTGGTGGGCCCGGTGACTCTGGGAAAGAACTTTCCCTCCGGGCCTCAGGTTCTGCACCTGCTAAACAGGAATAACCTATGTTCCCTGGTCTCTGTAAGGCTCCAAAGACATATCCCACTTCCAAGAACTTTCTTCTCACCATCCCTCCACTATCCCTTGTATCTCACTATCCCTTATTCGCCTTCCTAGAACTCAGCCCCACATCCCCTCCCCTTTTCCAAGGTGGCTCTGAGGTCTCCCTGTGACCCATAGGAACAGAGAAGAGGCCATTCTCCATCCCCTTGCATTTAGAGAGGCCTCTGCTTTCCAAGGGGGGAAGAGAAGCCTGGACTGCAAGGACCCTAGGCAAAATCACAGGCTCAAACATAGACCCTCTGGAGAAGGAAGCACTTGTTAATAATAATATAACCATGTCACAGGGATTTGCAAAGTTTCTCAACACTGGTTATGCATACTATGTTAACATCCACTTAAATCAATTAATAGTCAACAATAGAGAAAGAGTTACTCTGATAAATCCATTCAAGGAAATAGTGTGCAGGCCAGGGATGTAGCTAAAAGGAACAGTGCCTGCCTGGCAAGTGCAAGGCCCTGAGTTTAATTCCCAATACTAAAAAAAAAAAAAGGAATCAACAAAAAAAAGTATGTGGGGCCAAAGATTCAGCTCAGCAGCATAAGTGCCTGCCTGTTAAGTGTGAAGTGGTAAGTTCAACCCCCCACCCTGTACAAACAAAAAAAGTATGTAGCCATTACAAAGTACATTTTCATAGTCTAAGTAATGATGAGAAACTGATTATAAGTGGGAAAATTTTTTTAAATGAGAAAATAATACCCCATTCATGTTATTCTATATTATGAAAGGAAATAAAGCATCGAATGTTATTCACTCAATGATTACTGAGCATCCATATGTGTCAAGCCGTGTGTTTAAGAAACACCACCAGCCAGGAGTGGGGAATACGCCACAGCCCCGGCAAGATGGGGAGGCAGAGGCAATGGTGCAAGTCCAAGTCCACCTGGGGCAATCTGGTGACTTAGTGAGAATCTATCTCAAAATGAAAATTAGAAAAGGGCTAGGAAGCTGGGCATGGTGCTGCATCCTGGTGATCCCAGCATTCCGGAAGCAAAAGCAGGAGGACTGCTGCAAGTTCAAGGCCAGCTGAGGCTACATGGTGAGAACTTGTCTCAAAAAACCAAAAACAAAATGATATAGCTCAATGAGAAGGCCCTGGTTCAATTCCCAGAACTAAGAAAAAAAAAAAAAACTAAAGTTACAGTGGTAAATTATATGTTAAGCATCAAACTAAAACTTACCTGGTCTTAGTGTCTTTGTGACATTATGTTTCACATGATTGTGGGGTTTTGTTGGTTTTGTTATTTTTTTAATTTTTTAAAAAATGTTTAAATTAATTAATTATTTTGAGACAGGGTCTCACTATGCCGTTCAGGCTGGCCTTCAATTCGCTTTGTAGCCCAGGTTGATCTCGAACTTGCAATGATCCTCGTGCCTCAGCCTGCCAAGCGCTGGGATTACAGGCATGCACCACCACCCAGCTGTCTTATCTTTGAGACAGTGTCTCACTATGTAATTCAGATTGGCTTTGAACTCACTATGTAGCCCAGGCTGGCCTTCAACTCGAACTGATCTACCTGCCTCAGCCCCCCAAGCCTGGGATTACAGGCGTGTGCCACTACACCTGGTTTATATGTCAAAAAGAAAAATTCCAGCAGAGTAAACTTGGCTCAAAGAAAATGTATCACACTCCCTTTTTTGAAAAGAACACTGGCTACCTACTTCCTTTGCCTTATTACAAGTGCAGCAAAGACAGGACACTGCCATCCTCATTGATCTTTTAAAAATGAAAAAACTACCTTGCACACTGCATAACAGTTAATCTATGGAGCGAACGTGTTAATTAAAGCATAAAATTAAAATTAAGGAGTTGCCCTTTACAGTCTTTGAGATGGTGAAGGATCTAAAACTGCCCTTGTGGAGAAAATGTTAGGTATGGACTGCACCAGTGGAAAAAGACTCAGCCACCGGTCGGTCACCTTTAGACCCGCAAGTGGTCCCTGCAGCCACAAGCGCCCAGTGCCCTCCGAACCCTGCTCTCCTGGCTGGTGCAATGAAAGGGTCTAAAATGCAGGTGAGAAAACCCTGCAATCTTCCTTAGCCCACAAGTAGGGGCTGGAGCTGTAAAGGAAAAGCCGAGAACAAGACAGCGCCGTCACTCAGCCTCAACTTAAAGCCAAGGTTGTGAATCTCAGCCAACTAGAAGAATACACTACTTTGAGGTTTCTTAATTCTTGGTCTTTTACGTCACAGTGAAGCTATGGGACCCAATGGAAAACGTGTATTTCCACACTGTCTACAAGAAGCAGCCGATAGAGTGGGAAATTGGCACTGCGTTGGCAGAAGCAGCCAATGGAAAGGAAGGATTCCGCCCCTAAAATGGCAGCGGAGCCAATGAAGACTAGCGCCCAAAGGCGTGCTCCAATGGGAGGGTAGGGCCCGCCTAAATGAACCAATGAGCCCACCTTCCGCGACCAGCTGAGCTGAGCCAGCTGGTGAGCGATTCCTGCGGCCCAGGAAAATGGCTGCGGCAATGGTGCTGGCCGCCAGGTTGCGCGCGGTGCACAGAGCCCTGGCAGCCGCGGGGACGCGGGGGGCGCAGGTGAGAATGGCCGCGGGGGCGAGGACGGAGTCCCGCAAGCTCCAACGCCTTCACAGGCGGGAGCGCGCGCTCCTCCCAGCTTCTGATGGCTCGCGCGACCCAGCAGCCTTTTGGAGCCGCTGCCATCTCAGAGGATCCGGCTGTGGGGCTGCGCAGTGAGGTCGGACTGGTGGCGGCGGGAGCAGTGAACTAGCCATGACCGCCAGTTCTGCACAGGCCTGGACGCCGAGGTCCAGTTAAGGTCGGTGCAGCGGCTGCGCCTCCTCTTGCTGAAGCCTTGCTGGTCCGGTGCCAGTTCTGGGCAGCCGCAGTGCCCCCTGTAGATAGTGAACTTTCTATTCTTGTAGCCAGCCCTCTGCTCGCCTCGGCCCTCTAGCCTTTTAATAAGCACCACTGGGAGCCTTTGATCCTCACCACTTTCCTGAAAGGTCTTGGGCGTCAGAGAAATCGAATTCGTTCCGTCCTTTCTTTCTCAATGTGATGCACTGATTTCAGCATTCTCTGAGTTCATGGGAAACTGGGACAACCCTACCTCTATTGCCCGGGAGCTGAGTGCACTTAGATGAACTCGTACAACGCCACTGATTGAAGTATTCTAGAGTTAAAAATCCACAGGAAGAGGTCAGAAGTGACACCCAAATGAGGGGTTAGCTGGTGTCAAACAGGGCAAATGCATTAAAATAAAAATAAAATAATAAGACAAAAGATCAAAAAGCAAGGAATATAAACATGAAAACAGACAAGGTATATAGGAAGAGCTTCAAACTACCCCTTTATTTTCAAAGCTGAAAAAAAGGTGTATTTGAGGTAGTTTGACAGTAGAATTGGAACTGGGACTTAAATCTTGAGACACCCATTCTGGATCCTTTTCACTGAGCAGTACTACATTTTATAGACACATTAGCAGGAATCAGTTGCACACCTGAATCCTGCATAGCAATAATGGCTGTTATCCAAACAGACCCAGTACCGTGTACCCTACCCTCTCCTGCTAATGCAGTGAAATGCAGGAACTTTTCCCTTGGGTGGGAACCACTAACACATTCTTAGAAGGATGCAGTTAATCACTGTCAGAGCCCAGTTTCAACTAAGTGCATGGGGACTGCCAGCTCTTCCCTGTTGGTGTGTCTGACCCATCTTCAGGTCCGAGGAGCTGCAGGCACAACTGACGGGAATGAAGTGGCCAAGGCCCAGCAGGCAGCACCCGGAGGAACAACCCCAACCATCTTCTCTCGTATCCTGGACAGAAGCCTCCCAGCTGACATTCTACATGAGGACCAGCAGGTGGGGTCCCCTTAGGACCCAGTCCCCTTAGGAATTTCATAAATACCATCTGGCCTTATAAAAGTAACACAATGGTCCCTGGTCTGTCACTGCTTCCAGTGTCTCGTGTTCCGTGATGTGGCCCCACAGGCTCCTGTGCATTTCCTGGTTATTCCTAAGAAGCCCATTCCTCGAATTAGCCAGGCTGAGGAAGAAGATCAGCAGGTGGGGAGATCAGGGTCAGGGGTTGCCTGGGTAGAACCATGGACTAATCTAGAGGTTTTGTTTCCTATGAATGAAGCTGCCTACGTCCCTTCCCTCTCCCTGTAGCTTCTAGGACACCTCCTCCTTGTGGCCAAGAAGATAGCAAAGGCTGAGGGCCTGGGAGATGGATACCGACTTGGTGAGTGAACTGGGTCCCTCACCTGTGAATTCCAACTCTTCAATATGACCTTCATTCTTTGACCTCCCCCATAACCCTAGCCCCCTAACCTCAAGCTCCATTTCAGTGATTAATGATGGAAAGCTGGGCGCACAGTCTGTGTATCACCTGCACATTCACGTATTGGGAGGCCGACAGCTCCAGTGGCCTCCAGGTTGAACCTCGCAACCGAGCAAGGACTCCAGACCTGAAAGCTTGGATGGGGAAAGGACTCTGTGATGCTAATAAATCTATTCTTCAATTTTGAATCCCTGTCTTAAATATTCAAAAGGTTTATACTACAAAAGGAAAGTTAAATAATTTGGGGCCATGATTTCTCTCGGCAATGCAGAGAGACTGGGAGGCTGGGGCAGGAGGATTCCAAATTTGAGCCCAGCCTTGACAACTTGGCAACTTAGGGAAGATCTTATTTCAAAAATGTATTTTTAAAAAGGGCCAGGGAAGTAGCTCAGTGTGAAGGCCCTAGTTCAATCTCCGGTACCATGAAAAACAAAAAACATACGGAGGAGGTCCATCGGTTATTAAAGAGATCAATTGATGTCAAACAGGGCAAATGCATTATTTGCTTGTTGATTTGCCACATGATAAGTGGTTCATCCTGGGTCACATTTGTACAAAAGTAGCAACGGGAATGAACCGAAGGAGTAGGAATAGACTGAAACCCAAATTGAAGACATGCTTCATTCTGGCCCTTACCCAGGAGCCAAACCAAGGCATACAAATTATTGGAAGAAGAGTAGTCAATATAACAGTCTCCTATTGGAAAAGTAATCACACATACACAAAATCTGCTACTTATATGACTCCACATGTCCCCCTGTTTTGTTCTTTAACTGTATTTTCACCGTTTTTAAAAAAATGTATTTTCATCCTTTAAAAAAAATTTAGACTCCCATTCCCAACTTTTGAAAATGAATTAAGCATTGTAAGGGGAAGCTACTGCTGCCCTCCACAAACACACCGAGTAAGTTTTTGTGTGATGCTCCAGCTCTGTGCTTGTCTCCAATACATCCCCATAAACAACCACCTTACTTGCAAAGAATCACGCTCCGACCGGGAGGGCGAGGTCTCAGTCCCGCGGAACCTTACACCTGAGGCCGAGGCGGAATGAAGTCCGGACCGGAAAGGGGACTGCCTATGGACACTGGGTTTAAGACTTCCGCCCCGCAGAGGGCTGGCCTCCGCCTTCCACACCCGCCCAGCTTTAGTTCTGCGCAGGCTCCTAGAAGCGTGACCGTCTCTATGGCAACCTGGGAGTTAGAGACGGAAGATGGAGACCACCGAGTCTACGCAGGGATCACCGGGATCGCGATCGGGGTGAGAGCTGCAGCTCTGGCTGCAGGCACAAGGGCACAAGAAAAGTCAGCGGACTTGCTGCTGCTCCCTTGCCGGCCTGACACCTTCCTTTTCTCTCAGAGCTCTGGACGACCAGCCCAGCTCCGAAGGACTCCTAACCACCTCAGAGCCGTTTCTTTCTTCGGACGTCGGTTCTAGGTCTGGCGTAACAGCTGCAACCGCGGCAGCTGCAGCGGCTGCTTCTATCAACAAGGCAGCTGCCCTGTGTTCAGAGAGCCCAGAGTCCCATTCGGAGTTCACAGAGCCCTCCTCTGACAGCCTTGGGGCAAAATGTGTGGGGGCCCACCAGGCAGGCCTTGGGAGCCTTGGGTTTGAGCCCGCCTATGTGTCCTGTATTGCCGTGGACCCATGTACTACAACGGACCTTAGCTTGGGCTCTGGCCAGGTAACTGGCTACAGCCCTAGAGGCCCTGCGCCTGGCTCCAGCACTGGGCCTGGCAGTGGCTCCGGCCCTGGCCATGACTCTGTGCCTGGCAGTGGCTCCGGCCCTGGCCATGACTCTGTGCCTGGCTCTGGCTCAAGTCCTGGCCATGATGCTGGTCAAGGCTCCTGGCCTGCTTCTGGAACTGGCCCAGGCGCTAGCCCCGGCCCTGAGGTTAGCCCCAGCACTCCTCCAAGGTTCACAAATCTCAAGTCAGAACTGCTCTCTGATAATACCTTCTGGAATCCCCACAGCCACTGGGAACCTCAGAAACAACCAACCTGGGAATTTCTGCGAGTCTCGGAACCTGGTGTCCGAGGGCTACAGAAGCCCCCGGACGTTGGAGGAAAGCCTCAGTTTCATGATGGACCGTTATCACGGGGCCGCTGCCTCCTCTACAACTGGGAAGAAGAGGTATTGAGTTTATGGCTTTCTCCCTTTTCAGGAAAGCTAATCCCACCTTCCCAGGGGAGTAAACTGTTTGTGGTGAGGGTGGGTACTATAATCACTCAACTTGGGGCCCACAGAGAGCCACCAATCACCTGGATCAAGTCCCAATCTCGAAGGATGGCTCTGAGAGTTTCTTCTTCCGACACGGGCACCAGGGACTGCTGACCATACTGCAGTCACCTGTGCTCCCCACCACCACCCAGAAAGACTCATACCAGCCTCCAGGAAACTTCTATCGGCCTCTTCAAGGTATTAAGCATGAGCGAACAAGCCAGAGTGAGTCCATCAGGGAGAGGAAAAAGAGGAAAGAGTTTCTGGCAGGACTGTGGATTGTTTGATAGATCTAAAGAAACTCCCAAGACTTCCCTTCGTTTTCTCGAATCTGTTTCTTAACCAGACCCCCACTCTACCCTCCTACAGGGAAGCGAGAAGCCATTCTGGACATGCTCCTGTACCACCAGATTTGGTGAGACCCGGGAAGGGGAAGGGAGGGGGAGGAGAAACCTTAAGAGGATGGCCTTGACAGCTGCCGGGCTGCACAGCAAAGAGGTGCAGGCAGAGCAGGAACCCCCAAGGAAGCTCTTCGAGGTCCAGTCAGTGACACATCATGACT
This sequence comes from Dolichotis patagonum, assembly GCA_004027295.1. Classification (NCBI taxonomy): domain Eukaryota; kingdom Metazoa; phylum Chordata; class Mammalia; order Rodentia; family Caviidae; genus Dolichotis; species Dolichotis patagonum. The sequence goes on along the minus strand of PVJX010000639.1, from coordinate 116,001 downwards.
ACCAAATGGAACTGGCGCAAACAGGGCCTCCTGCCCCAACAAAGGTGAGACCCATCCAAGCCCACTTGTTCAGCTGGGCTCTGACAGGTGGGCAAGCCCAGAAGTTGTGAATGAGGGCCAAAGGGCAGGAGTTACTCAGAAATCTCTCCCTGACAGCCTCATGACTACACTCTGGAGCAGCCCGAAACCTTCTGGATACAAAGGGCACCGCACCTACCGGTACGTGAGGGTGGACTAGTGTAAGAAGGCAGGGCAGAGGCTGCTCTGTTGTGGCTTGGGGGAGGGTGAAATCTGTTCTCATCCTGGCACTTCTCCAGGGTGTCAGTTACATCAGGACACTGGACACACCATTCCGGAAGAACTGCAGCTTCTCCACCCCGGTGCCCTTGTCTCTGGGCCAGCCTTTGCCCTATGAATCCGACAGTTCCCCCCCCTCCCAAGTGGGTGAACTATCTTCCCTTGCCTGTCAGAGAGGAGGGCAGGGGTACTGACGAGAGAAGAGCTGCTGTCTAATGGTTGAGGGGGAAAGTATGGGATTTGTAATCTATTTGTCTGTCCTAGAGAAGTGGGTGAGGAGGAACAATTTTCTCTGTCCTTGATGAAAGGGCGCTACATAAATGGTTCTCCCTCATCCCAAGACTGCTAATTCACTGATTCTGTGAGTCACTGGATCCATAATGTGTAACATTTCTCTGAGGTTGCCCTAAACCAGACTATGACACCATGACTTGTTGTTGTTTTGTACTTGGCCAAAATATTCTGGTTTAGATACAGATATTTACAGAAGGGAGGGAGGAAGGGAACCAAGTCAGAGAAGGGCAGGTGTATGTACAAGGCTGAGCTGCAGAGGGCTTCAACGTCCACATGAGGAGGCTTTTTGTGCACATCTTCCACCTCATGTGACAATGTATGTTTCTGGTGTGTGGAGAAATGGCAGCTACGCCCTCCAGGTACCAGCAGCAAGAGACTGCCTGACTTGGGATGAAATGGGGTTTACAGGATTCCAGGAGGTCCTTTCCGCTCTCCAAGGAGCCAGTAAGTTCGCATCTTTCCTTTTCCCTAGAAGCAGAGGAGTGAACATAGATCAAATTCTTCATCTCCCTCTTTCACTTCCGTCCTCCCTCTCCTTTCCATGGCCTGCCCTCACCTTCATTTCCACATCTCCCCGAAGCTCTAGCTGGAAGCATCCTAGCTCATCCAGTGCATCCTTGGTGGTGGAGGAGACGTGGATCTTCAGGGCTGGGGTGGCATGGGGGGACGGTAGAAAGAAGAGTTGGAGAAAAGACAACAGCAGGATTAACAGTACTGGAGAGCACCGTACCCAACCAAGAGGCTCCCTGTCTTTACAACACATATTCCCTAGAACCAAAATGTGCCCAAGGATAGGAAGCTTAAGAACTGTGGCCTCTTAGATTGAAAGATCTGGAGGAACTCTGAAAAGAGAAAAGGAGCAAGACAAACTGAGGCCAAGCGGTAGCTGAAGGTGTGTCTCACCTTGACCATTAGATTCCATTCGAGAAGCAGTGTTCACTGTGTCTCCAAACAGACAATAGCGGGGCATCTTCAGGCCAACAACCCCAGCACACACTGGTCCTAAGGAAAGAACAGGTTGGGAAAGCCTGGGAGGGGTGCAGCCCAGGGCCGGGTGAGAGTCGGCCTTACCAGTGTGCACCCCTATGCGTAGCCTTAGCTGGTCATGGGGCCGGTGGCGGATGCGGAAGGAAGAAACTGCATCTAGCAATGCTAGGGCCATCCGAGCAATTTCTGGTGCGTGGCGTTGACCGTTTCGGCCCGGGAGACCAGACACCACCATATACGCATCCCCAATTGTCTCCACCTGAAGGAGAGGGGTATCGAAAAGTCACCTCTGTCTGTATCAGGGGAATGAGGAAGGGTACAGGAAAGCAGGCTGGGCATCACTAGCAGTCACCCTGTTCTCCTGGGAGCCCAGAACTCTGACTAGAAAACAACTCCCATGGTCTGCAAATCTGAGATGAAGGAGAAGTCAGGACAGTCTGGACCCCAGCTCCTGCAAACATGTGTTGAATGAGTGGACACCCATCAGCAACCAGGCACGCATAAACAGGCTGTGCTGTCGGAAACGAGGAGCAAGAAAACGGGGTAACCTGATAAGCACAGAGGCTGGCAAGGAGGTACAGCAGGCTCAGTGGAATGGGCCACGCAGCCCAGATTGTTGGAGGGTAATAAAGTGGGCACTTAACTGCTAATCAACCAAAACTATGTAAGAGAAATGTCCTTGTTTTTATAAAATACACAGTGAATTTTTTTAGGACCTATACATTAGGTATTTAGGATGAAGGGATTGTACATCTGAAACTTACACTGAAACCATTTCAAAAATAATCACATAAATAGGTTTCTGTGCACACACACACACACACACACACACACACACACCCCTTCAGTACTGGGGCTTGAATCCAGGGCCTTCTCACTGAGCTACCTCTGCAGACCTTTTCATTTTGAGACAGTCTTACCTAATCACTAAGTTCCCCAGGCTGTGCTCAAGCTTCTGCTCCTCAGCCTCCTGAGTAGCTGGGATTAGAGCCTTGAGCTACCACACCTGACAACTAATCTGTTATCCCCATTTTGAAGATAAAATAACTGAGACTCAGGGAGATTCTACTTACCCAGAGCCACATGACTACAAAGCCAGTATTCAAATCCAGCTCATTTTTACTGTGCAGGACAATAAAGCCTCTCTATCAATGCAGTGACTTCAACAAAAAGCACCACCTTTATCCGTAAGCTGACCCTCACTCCACTAAATCAATCTGTGCCTATATCCTATATGATTCTTCTATGTCTGGATAAAGGAGGAGAAAATAGATAAGGTGCATATCCTCAGGGAGATAAGGAGTAAAGCTTGTGATGGTTCTGACGAGGGAACCCTAAGGGTTCACAAGGAACTAGGTCAGAGTGTGCATTTATAATGCTGGAGTCACAGCCATCCACAAAGTGTCCACCATCAGTAAGAAGCCGGAGACCCTGGAGGAAACTAACCATGGAGGGGAGGAGGGGAGTTTAGGAACCTAGGTTTCAAAGGGGTCTCAGGAGAAGGGCAGCCCAGCTCTCACCTTGTAGACATCAAAGTTGTCAATTATGGCATCAAAGCAGGTATACAGGTCATTAAGGAGTGTCACCACCTAATAGGATGGGAAAGCACAGGCCCTGAAATTTGTGCCTGACTTACTAAGAATTCTCAGTCCATGAGCCATAGCAATGTATGGGAGCTCAAGAACAAACCAGGCTTCTCCATTATCAGTGAAGCCCCCAGGTCCCTATCCCGCCCTCTACCACACACCCACAACTCTCACCTGCATGGGGGTGCTCTCAGCTGACAATGCCGTGAAGCCAACGATGTCGCTGAAGTAGATGGTGACACTGTCAAAGGCCTCAGCCTGTACAGTCTCTCCTCGCTTTAACTGCTCTGCCACAGAACTGGTAAGCAAGAGTACAGTGTAAGCCAAGCTCCAAGAAAGATGGTTATAGCGGGCAGGGGGAAAGGGTGGCTGCAGCAAAGAGGCTGAAAAGGTACCTTGAGCAAGGTAAGCTGTGCCAGTGGTGAAGGGTTACAGGAGGATCTGCATGCAGGGGCTAAGTGTCTCAAGCTGGGGATAGTTTAGACACTTGTTAAAGCAAAGGCAAGGTAGAGCCGTGTCCTAAGGAGGGAGGAGAAGCCAGAAAGCTCAGGGCTCATTTGGAGACAGAATGGAAGTGTGCAGTCTATAGTCAGAAGGGGTCACTGTGTTGAGACAGAATAGATGGGTTCTGAGGGTGGGAAGGGAGTTTTCAGGAAGCTGGCAAGGTAGAGCCCAGCAGAGCTGAATCTCAAAGGGAAATTTAAGGAAGGGTCAAAGGTCTCACTGGGGTAGAATCTGATAGAGAAGAGCCTCAGCCTTCCGTTTCTCTTCCAAATAGGCCTGTGTGCGTTCCTCCACCAGCTTCTCCAGGTTATTGGCATACTGTTCCATGCGCAGCAGGAGGTTGTCCAATATGCTGGTGCCACCCTCCCTGCAGGGAGGCCGGGTTAGGGCACTTGCTCTATGACTTTTTTTTTTTTTTTTTTTTTTTGAGACACGGTCTTGCTTTGTAATGTAGGCTGGCCTTGAACTCACTATGTAGCCCAGACTGGCCTCAGACTCCCTGTGCTCCTCCTGCCTCAGCCTCCTGAGTGGTATGCTCTACCACACCTGGTGCTGTAAGATTCTTAAGAACCCCAGGACTTCCTATTCAATCCACCCTTTGGCCCCACCAGCCCCACCTTAGTCACTAAGTCTGATGAGGCTTCTGTCCCTCAAGAGTCCCTGCCCCCTAGTGTCCTCTCACTTGTTAAAACGGCGAATGAAGCCTTTGATCTGTCCAAAATCTGGTCGCTCAGCTGGGTCCTGGGCCCAACATCGCTCCATCAACAAAACTAGCTCTTCATTCAGTTGGGTCCGGTCAATGGTCGGCCGAAAATATGGTCGCTGACCATTTCGGACCTTCTGGACAATCTCTAAGGGTGATGAAAGATTTGGATGAAGGACAAGGTCCCCCAGGAGGAAGAGGCTATGGGTAGTAATTGACTGTCACCTTTAGGGCTGAGGTCCAGGCCCTCTAAGTAGAAAGGACCACTGCGAAGTGCTATCTCCTGCAGGATGATCCCAAAACTGTAGACATCGGCCTTCTGCATTCCCGTGGTTGGCAAGGAGCCCCCACTGAGCAGTTCCGGGGCAGTCCACAACTTCTCTGAAAAGAAAAACAGGCTGGCCAAGTTCCCAAACAGGGCACCCCCAAGCTCACGTAGGCTCATCCACATATTGCTGTTACTCTGTCTTTCTCCCCCCACCCTTGGTGGAAATGATCAAGGCCAGAGGAACAACGTGAAACGTAGGCTGTGCGGGCAAGCCTCACTGGCATAGAGGGCGTGGCTGTCATCGGGCTCGGCAGTTGATCGGAAGCTGGCCAGGCCATAGTCTGTGATTTTGAGCACAAAACGACTATCCACCACACAGTTGGAGGACTTGAGGCTTCCATGAGACGATATAATGCTGTTGTGGAGAAAGGCCATGCCCTGCAGGATACAGATCAAGTATCTAGATCACATCTGCCTAGATGACCCCCTCCCATGAGCACTAGCTAGCTGCCTAAAGATCTTGGGACCATAACAAGGCAATTTTGGAAGTCATCCTTTATAGCACAATTTTTACGCAAGAAGCAGGCAAAATAAGAGGGTAACCTCTTTCTGGCACTGTAAGTAGTATATAGGTAGCCAGGCACCAGGTATAGAAAAAACACTTAAGAGCAGGGATAATGCTGGGGATTTAGCTCAGCGGCATAAGCGTCTGCCTGGCAAGCATGAGGTCATGAGTTCAATACCCGGTACCAAAAAAAAAAAAAAAAAAAAAAAAGAAAGCAAGGATAAGGAGAGCTATAAAATACTATCCTAGAAAGATAGACATATTTTAAAGAGAACAAAATATCAGAGTGAGTTCCAAGAGTATTATGCCATCCGTGGTAGCCTCAGATGTCTGGCTGCTAATTAAGAAGACACGACCTGAGAGGGACAAGGTAGCTACATGCACCAAGGAAGACTAAGCAGTTATGAACCCTAATGTAGAAACATGCAGGCAAGCCAGAGTGGAGGAGGAGCGTGCTGTGACAGAGGGGATGCTGGACCAGAGAGGAAGGAGAAAAAAATCATGTATTAGACAATTTGGAACATGGATGAAATTACTGACAGTGGCCAAGCCAACGCAGAAGCCTGAAACTGCTGGCTCAGTGGGGCCAGAAATGAGAGAAACTGTGGCCTTCAAGAAGATAGAACGTAAGACTTAAGAGGGCAGGACTGTGGCTCCCAAAAATGAAACCCTGGCATGCAAACAACGTCAGTGCAAATGGGACAGAAAAAGGTTCTGTATGCTAATCAAAGGCATCTCTGTCTACATGTTTAACTCTGAACTTGAACAATTCATAACTAGTCTGTGAGTTCTCTGTTTATTCCTGTTAGAATCAGAAAAATCTTTGGGCATCTCCAAATTTGTGAATTCATTTGCATGGAAAATGCAAAGTATACCTTCTAAAACTTTTTCCAAAAGATCATGCTTGTCTCAAAAGTCATGTTTTTCTTATCATCGGACCTCTAACTGAACACTACATTAGCTTTACTTAATATTTTTCTCTTATTTGATGGAATACTTTCACACATTAAATAAAATTTTAACTTCATAAAAATTTAGCAGAAAACCAAAGCTAGCTTCAAGGATGGTGCAAGGAGACCTATTAGGCCTGCTCACTGGCTGTACGACTTGCTTCTAAACACCTGTCCAACTCATGCAAGGTTCAGGTTTGTGCCCCAAAATGCATGGGCCTCTGGATCATTTCAGAAATAGTGAGAACCTGGAAGAACAACAATTTGGAAGTTTTCTTTGGCTTCTCTAAAACAGTAAATGTTTTCATTTAAACTTCAGTTTCTGAACAAAAGAACAGACATCCCAAATATTGGTCAGAGGAGTAAAATGGTAACAGGAAAAGCAAGAGATAAAACACATTTGGAGACTTCACTTTGTCTTTTTCCTAAGAGATTTTAATATGAACTCTTGGAGGTAAAAGAGATGCAAGAGACACATCTTCGAGGGCAAGAAGACAAAAATCTCCCCTCAGAACCTGTGTTTACCAATTATCTATCACCCAACACAGGAATAAGGGCAGGTGGAGAGAACAGGACTTTCAGAGGACCAGAAGGAGAGAGACAGTAGCAGTGACTGAGTGATGCAGGCGGTTTAGAGTGGATAAACTCTTCAGGAATGAGGAGCAGGGCATGTGGTAAACACTGGAATCCCAGCCACTTGGGAGCTGAGGTTGGAGAGTCACAAGTTCAAGGGCAGCCTGAGAAACTCAGTGAGACCCCATCACAAAATAAGTAAGAGTTCGGGATGGAGCTCAGTGGTACACTGCTGGCATGCGCAAGGCCCTAGGTTCAATCCTCAGCATGAGAGAGAGAGAGAGAGAATATGGGGAACTCACCTTAACAAGGTCATTAATGAGAGAATAACGAAACATCCAGTCCAAGTTGATGCTGTCATTTTCTAGAATATCCTGGCGAGTGACACAGAGTGGGTCACGTGTACGTCCTAGCCTCGCCAGTTATCACTGGGCAGACAGTGTGACTCTGGCTTACCCCCTCCCACACACCTGTAGGCTTCCACGGGGACAGTACTCAGTGACGATGCAAATGTTGGGAGGGTCTATGCAGGCGCCAATGAATCGAGTGAGATGGTTGAACTGGACATCTCTCATCTAGCAGAAAACAATGGGAAGGCCAAGGAAACTGAATGAACTGAAGATCAGATACGGAAATGTACCATTACACGTGAGGGCCCTTCTTTTAGTTGTACCTACAACTTAAAATCAATTGTAAGGAATCCCCTCCTCGCTTGCCCAAGCGTCTGTTTCATCTTTCCTTTTGCTCCTCCCTCTCTACCCCTCACCCTCAAGCCACACTCTGTTACATACGTGTTTGAGTTCGAACAGCACCTGCCGGGTCAGCTCGATGCGCTTCTTATTCACATGTTTGATGGCGACCACGTTTCCCTGATGGTGAGGGTGGAAGAGGAAAAAAACTCAAATGAGTATCAGAAGAAGTGTCTGGGTGCTCAGAAGCACCGGAGAACTGTGAGAGTATCCAGGAGCTCAGCGGGGCACAGAGAGGGCCATGAGAAGCAGAGGCTCAGGGGCAGAGATGGCAGATGGGGATGAGGCAGGGTGAAATGGTGGGGACCGGAACGAGCAGATGACTGTTCACCTTGAAGTGACCGGTGTTGGCAAAGATCTGGTATTTCCCATGGGCTGTCATGAGCGAGCCGTAACTGGATCCCCGCTGGGGCCAAGGGCAACATGGAGGCGGAAGGGTGAAAGGAACATTAGATGGTGGCGGTAGTGCAGGGGCTGTCATTACAGGCCAGTGCGCTGAGGAAGGTCCAGGGTAAGAGAGGACAGGAACTCAGAGGGAGGCGGAGGGACAACACAGACAAAGGCTCACCAGCGACAGGGTCAGACGGCTGCCTGCACCTTTGTGGTAACGCTCTGAGTTGCCAAACTGCAGCTCTTCCCAACGAATGCGCCACAACATGCTAGCCAGTTCCTTCTCCAGCATCAGCTTTCTGTAAGGACTGCAAGCCTCAGCTGACCGGCAAGCCCATGCTGCCACCCCCCAGCCAACCGTGGAACCACAGGACCGTCCCTGCCCCTCCTGCCGCTCCAGCGGACACACCCAGAGCCCAGACCAAAGACGCAGACACACCGTCTGTATGGCCGGCACGTGCCTATGTGCACTCACAAACGCAGAGGTTTACAGTAAAAGTTCTTTCTTAGAATAGGAGCATCCACGGAAAATGTTTGAACTAAACCCTGCTTAATATACCCATGTCAGAACCAAAAGTGGACCAGACACTTAGACCGAAAAGACAACCAAAGAGAAAGGCTACAGAGGAGGAGGTCTAGGATTAGGTCTACTAGACAGCCACAGCGGGAAGCTTGCTGCCTCTGCCCCACATTATAGGGACCCCCTGGCCTCACCCAGAGGCCCTGTGGCCATGAGGAAGTAAGGAACAGGTCAGTGGAAACCCCAGAACTTACCGGAAAATTAGGAAGCTGGAAACCCCAAACATGATGAAGGTGATTCCTGTGCCCAGAGCCACAATTGCCAGAGTGGAGAGTGGAGCTGAAGGGAGAAAGAGACCCTGAGGAAGACTGCGGGGCAGGGGTTCTAACCACAGGGAGGTAGAGGCACAGGTACAGGGAGTGGACCGACTTCTAGAGGGAAGAGGTGAAGAGCAGGGCTACAGATGAGGATATAAACACAGCTAAGGAGTCAGCAAGGGTAGGGAAGCCGGAAAGCAAAGCGAGGGGAAGAAGGACTGCTCCCAGTCCCTGCACACACCCACTTTTATCACAGGATGGGTCGTCCAGGTCAAAGGCACAGGGGGGGTTGTCCAAAGGGGGGGCCCCCTTCACCCAAGGAATAGGCCGGCCTGTCCACCAAATCTGCTTCTCAGCTCCTGAGTAGTGGGCTGCGGGCTGTGAGGAAGCAGAACGCTGGGCCCCCAGGCCTGCTCCCTCTGCTCCACCCGGCCCAGCCTGTCTGTGCCTCTCTCCACAGGCTCTCGCCCACCCAGGATGCAGGGAACCCAAAGTCCCTGCCCCCTAGGACTTTTGATTCTGCTCCCACCGAACCCCTCAAAGCTGGATTTTGCAGGGCACGTTCTCTTCCCTGCCCGCTCCCCCATCACCTGAAAGTCCCCAGAATCCAGGTCTCCCATGGCCCACAGGACGAAGTCGGTCTCCCGGTCATTGTTCTTGTCCATAACAACCAGCCCAGTTACACCTAGAATAGAGAAGAGGGGCCTTTACTTGGAGATTAACCCCAGGCGCTCCCTCTACTCCCCTAGTCCTCCCAGCTGCCTCAGTGTGTCCTCTCCCCTGTCCTTGTGTGTGTTCGTCTCAGCCCCCCCGACTCTCTGCTGCTCCTAACGCATTGCTTCTGCCTGCTCCACCATCATCCAGACCTCCGCCTGTCCCTCCCCCACTGGAAAATGAACCTCGGGCCTTCAAAATGAACCACATTCCCAGCTCAGCCCCCACACTTTGTATATTTTATTTTGAGACAGAGTCTCACTAAATTGGCCAGGCTAAGCTCAAATTTTGCAAGTTCTGGGATTACAGACGTGCATGATGGTGCCCAGTTTACTTTCCCTCATCATTACCATGGTATCTTCGTCCCTGCATCTTCTCCACAATTCGAAGTCCGTCTTCCCGGGTGCCCCCTTCCTGTATTGTCTCATTCAGGACTTCAGCATAGAGCAGGATCCCATCATAGAAGCAGCCAGCAATGAGGTTCATCTAGGGTGGCAACCTTATCAGTCTCTTCCAATGTCCTGCAAGGCGCCTTAGCCCTCTCTCCATCTGCGGAGTGTCCTTCCACCTCTTGTCTCATTCCTACAGTATCAGCCCTACCCACCTGGTCCCTGGGGCAGAAGGAAGTATTCTGGATGGACGTGGACAGCCCCAAAGTGGGACTTGCTCCGCTGCCAAGACTCGCAGCTGATCTGGGGAGGGGCCTTCCTTGCAGCCCAGCATGCTGCTCAGGAGGAGGAGACCTACTTACCAGGGATGGGGTCAACTCCACACCAAAATCTTCCCGGGCTCTTATCAGCAGACGATTCTGGAAGTCCTGGTACTCAGGATTTGGGGGTTCTCGGTATGTGATCACCAGGACAGTCTGCAGCAGTCCGCAGCACACACAGAAGAGTGAACAGAATTCAAGATAACCGTAAGAGGACGAGAGGAGGCGCAATTGGGAAGCTTGGCAAAACGTAAATGATAAAAACACACATGGGAGAGTCTGAAGACAGAAAGGGCACTAACTCTGGAGAGGGCAGGGAGCATCACCCCATGACAGGCAGACAGGGCTGTGTAGGTGGAACTGGGAAGCAATAGATGAAAACTCCCTCCCAAACCTGTCACCCTCCTGAACTCCCTACCACCGCCAGGCCTCCCCCAGACGACACAGATCTCACAGACGTCCCTCCATGCCGTGCCCTTTGGGTACCTGTCACTACCAAGTAGGACACTAATCAACACTTCCTATAGGAGGTGTTGGCAGATACATGTTGACATTTTTCATGTGGGCCATGTGCATGGAATCCCTCCATACAGTGAATTAGAGTGACTCCAGGCCCTGTGACAACTACAGGAAATACTTGGGAACAGTGATTCCGCCTGTTAAAAGCTGTGATTTCATGCATTTTACACGTATGAAACACCTAGTACACCACACTGTCCTGCTTACTAAGTGGCAGACATGTCACTGCGACATGTGACATACAGTCACCTGCCTGCACACGCTGCATAGATAAGCAAATGATACGTGTGCTCTCCACCACGCACACACCTCACCAGCACATGAGCCAGCAGCTCTCTGCCCCCACCAAAGCACCAGCCTGGCTCCTAGGAGCCTGGTGTGTACCCCTTCCTTGGCTGCTGGATGTCAAGCCACACAGTCAGAGTCCAGCCTATGCTCAGTCAGAAAACTGACTTTACAACTTCAGAAAAAGACTTCAGTACACTATGTGAAACCCGATTTTATAAAATGATAGGTTAAAAATCTAATAATTCGGGGCTGGGGATTTAGCTCAGCGGCATAAACGCCTGCCTTGCAAGCACGCGGTCGTGAGTTCAATCCACGGTACCAATAAAAAAAAAATCTAATAATTCCTAGTTTTCTGCATTCTTGTAGAAAGTACATGTGGACCACAGAGATACTAGGTATACCCCAATTGTCTATAATCACTTCATTCCAGATAGGAAATAATGAAATCAATTTCTAATATATACTCATTGTATTAGACTAGAGTTTGCTTCAAAATATAATTACTTTTACTGGAGTATCTGGGTGCTTGGTTACACACTTCTAATATTCTACTCCCAGGGCTGGGGATTTAGCTCAGTGGCTTAAGCACCTGCCTGGCAAGCATGAGGTCATGAGTTCAATCCCCGGTACAAAACAAAAAAAAGAATATTCCATTCCCAAGCCCCCCAAAAAAGGTGGGGGGATAGGTCTGGAATGGTTCATTCAGTCATACCTGTTCCAAAAATAAAAGAAAAATAGAGCAGAACATTTTTGACAAACCATGGAAAAAGCAGGAAAAAAAAACACCCCACAATAGTGCACCCTACAATCCCAGCACTCTGGGAGGCTGAGGCAGGAGGATCAAAGTTTGAACCTAGCCTGGGCAACTTAGGAAGACCCAAAAAGTAAAAAGGGCAGGGGAGGTAGCTCAGTGTAAAAGCCTTAGGTTCAATCCCCAGGACCGGAAAAAAGGCTAGAAATGATCAGACTTACCCACTTTCTAGTCCCATTATTTAAGTACAAGATGACCAAAATTTGCCTTCTTTCATTAATTTTTATAAGATAATATAACAGGAAATATAAAAATTCAAATTTATTAGATACAAGAATCAAATGGTTAAAATGACACCTGCCTAAGTGACACTCAGGAAAGTCAACACATAAACAAACCTACTGCCCAAATAATGCCCAAAGTAAACTGTTAAGTGGTTAACACAACTTATATTTCAATACAGGCTGGTACAGATTTCAAATGTTTTTCTTTTTTGAGACAGGGTCTCACACAGTTCAGGGTAGTCTAGACTTACTGTGTAGCCCAGGCTGGCCTTGAACTCATGGTGATCATCCTGCCTCAGCCTCCCAAGTGCTGGAATGCACCACTAGGCATGCACCACTAAGCCAGGCTTAAATGTTTTTAAAAATAGAATTCTCTATATTGGTTACTTATTTGAGTAGTAATCAAATATTTTGGTCTCAGGATCTCTTTACATTCTTAAAAATTATTGAGGACCTCAACTTTTATGTGGATTACATCTGTCAATATTTACTAGTTAGAAATTAAGACATAACCTTTGGAAACATAAGAATTCACAAGTGTGACTCCCCTGGCTCTCATGTTGGGCAGCCTCTGGGTCATGGAAGGGCAAGAGTGACAGACATAGCACATCTTAGCATAATTTTTAAAATAATTTTGACCTTGCAGCTCCCCTAAAACAATTTCGGAGGCCCGAGGATCCCAAGATCACACCCTGAAAACGGCTATGCTAGACTGTTTTGCTGTAGCTGCTTACTAGGCATTAAAAACTAACAAACACCGAACACAGTTCCATACCTGCTCAGGGGCTGGAGAAAGATGAAGGTAGGCAAGGGAGTACAATTTCACAGTGGACCCCAGACAAAGAAAAAACTCAGTCGAAATCTGTCAGGTGCGGTAGCACACACCAGTAATCCCAGAGCCCTGGGACGCTGAGGCAGAAGGATGGAGAATTCAAACCCAGCCTGGGCAAATCAGTGAGACCTTATCTCAAAATAAAAAATAAGACGACCAGGGATGAGAGCTAGATGTGACGGTGCATGCCTGTGATCCCAGCAGGTGGCTGGCTGCCACAGGTTCGAGGCTAGCCTGGGCTACAGAGTGAGCCCCTGTCTCAACAAATTAAAACAGTAAATAAAAAGGGCTGGAGATGCAGCACAGTGTGAAGGCCCTGGGCTCAATCCCCAGTGTAAAACAAAACAAAAACAAAAACAAAAACACCCAGGCAAATGCTGCCCAAAAGGAGTTCAGTGGTAAGTGAAAACCAGGAATTTGGGCTGGGGATTTAGCTCAGTGGCTTAAGCGCCTGCCCTGCAAGCTTGAGGTTGTGAGTTCAATCCCCGGTACCACCAAAAAAAAAAAAAAAAAAAATCTAGAAAATCAGGAATGCACCCAGGAAACGTGCAGGGGTGGGGCACACGCCCCTGCCAGTGCCACCCACTCAGACCTGCTCTGCCAACTGCAGGAGGCGCTGCTGAAGACAGCCTAGAGATGGAACAGCTTCCCTGGAGACTGCCTTAACACCCCCGCGTGCAGGGAGTCCTTCCATTGTGCTGAAGTGTGCCCCCTCTGGGACTGTCTCCTGCTGGTCTCCTGGGCTGTGACACCCTCCCTGGATCTCTAACCAGTCCCGCTCTCAGTCTGGGCCTCTAGACCCTCAGAGCCTGACAATCTGCTTGCTTAGTTCTCTCAACTTTTCTTCCTGCTCCTGGTTCATCGCCTTGGTTTACAGCACCTGCCAGCTTTCCTCCAAGCAGGACAGAATCCCTCGTCCTGTTCCTCCTCCCAACACACATTTTAGTTCAACAGATGTGGCTGCGCATAGCGGTACACACCTGTAACCCCAGCACTCGGGAAACTGAGGCAGGAGGAGCTCAAATTTGAGGTCAGTGTAGATTACACAATGAGCTCGAGGACAGCAAGGAGACCCCATTTCCAAAGAGAAACGTATGAAATACCCATTACACGCTAGACACTTGGAATGCAAAGCTGAACAGAATCCCTGCCCGCAAGCAGCTCTGGCTGAGGGGACACAGAAGCCACGGCAACACATTCAATTTCGAAGCTCTTCCCCCCGGGAGCTGGGGCCCAGCCTGTGCGGGCACCTTGGCCTTGAGTCAAGTACCTCTGCCCTGGAAAGACTTTGGATGCCTGTGCCAAGGCCTCGTCACGTCACCCACCACCTCTCCAGGCCGTCCCAGCTCTGGGACCTCAGCAGTCCCTGCGTCTGACAGGAGGACGCTCTTTCGCCCTTGGCTGGAGCTGACCACCCACGTCCCCGCCCGCACCCTCCGCCAGGCTGGAGAGAACAGCGCACTTTGCCAGGTGCTCTCTGCACCACTCCAGCTCCAGTCCTTTCTCCTCAGCACATCCCTGACTCCGCTTCCCTTCCCTTGTAGGGAATCTCGTTTTCCTGTCTGAGGAAAGTCTAGGGTGACAGAAGAGGTGAGAATTAATTGGTATAATTGATTGTTAACTGACTGAGGGTCCCCTCCCCACTAAGTGCTACTGTCCCTTGGATGACAGGAATTCTCACACAAGAAAGAAATTTTTCTTCTTAAAAAAAAATGGAATATATTCCAGAAGGTTGTAGAGTCCTCCATCTGGGAGTGTCACAGACTTTCTCAGTCTTGTTAGCTAAGGTACAGTACATTCGTTGGTATCTTCTCATGCAATTCTATTACTGTATCACACTTATCACAGTGTATTTCTGTGTTTGTATTTACTTGTTTATTTGTTTATTGATTGTTTCTCCTACTAAGTAAACTCCATAAAGCCAGGAATTATATCTATTATATTCTCCACCACACACTAGTACCTAGCACAGTCACTGGGATATAACAGGTGCTCAGTAAATACTAACAGAATGAGTCAGTCTTCAAACGAATCAAACACACACTGAGTAATATGTTTTATGATAGACAGTGTTAAGCACAAGAGTAGAAAATTCAGCCCAACCTGGGGATTCAGGCTTTGTGGCCTAGAAGGCAAAACGATGGTCTGAATCTTAAAGAATATGGAAGCATTACCCAGACACAAAAGGTTCTGAGAAGGTTGTCTCAGGAAAAAATTACAGCATCCACAAAACCTGTCCTGCTAATGCCCATGTTCAAGTGTGACAGTCACAGACTCATCCTCAGGCATGCAAACAGGTCTGTCATTCACAGTCAGACACACTCGTCAGTCACAACCAAATATGTAATCTTAGCCACATACAGCCTTACTCACTGGAAAAGAATGGCCACCCCGGCCCAGCCCTGACACATCTACTTAGAATCAAAGACTCTCAGGGGGAAAAGCACCTTAAGTTCATCCCAAAGCCATCCTGAATCCTTTTTGGGAAAAACAAGGGAGATGGGTAAATAAGTAGGAGATGCTCCTACACATAAATCAGTGCAAACTTGGTGACAGAACCAGAGAAAGACTCGTGGGTGAATCGCTGTTAGGCAGAGACGGGGGTGAGAGAAGAAGGAGAACTTTGGACAAAAGCAGCAAAGGGTGCAAAGGCATGAGGACTGGGGTCCTGGGCTGGGGACCCCTGAACGCAGTCTAGGGGGCTGGAGTTCTGGGCACAAGGACACTGAAAACTGAAGTTGAAATAGTGGGCTGAGAATAAAATGTAGAGTTGTTCTGTTTGTTTGTTTGGCTTTGTTTTGTCTTGTTTTTGAGGCAGGGTCTCACTAGGTAGTTCAGGCTGGCCTTGAACTCACTATGAGCCCAGGCTGGTGCTGAATTCACAGCACCAGCCTCATCTTCCCCAGTGCTGGGACTATAGGCGTGTGCCATTACATCCCCTGCTGACTAATGACGTGCTTCAATGTCCTACTGTCCCAATGTCCTACTATCCCAATAGACACACAAGAGTCTATTCTGTAGGAAACAAGTCACTGAGTTTGGAGCAGAGGAGAGAAAGGAACAGAGTCATGCCAACCTTCTACACAGACTCTCTCTTAAATCCTCTTTTTCCATTCCCACTACCATCACCCAGGGCAAGCGGTATCACCTCACTCCTTTCTAACCTATTATCTGGTCTCACTACCTAGCCTCCTTCTCTGCTAATCCAACCAGAATCCTGTCACTGTACTTATCTTTTTAAAAATATAAAGATCCCAAATTCAAGTCCCAGTGACTTACAGATTAGAGCTCTCCTTTATCTAACTATACCTTTACAATGTTATTTCCTGTATCAGTTATAATCGATCGCTTCTTTCTTATCAGTATCTCCCAGGTCCCCCAAGCATATCCATCCCTATCTTTTATTCTCTTTGAGCAGGCAGCCCGGATCCCCTCTCCCACTCCGTGAACATGACATCCTTCATTAAAATCACAACAGAATCTCTTTTTCTTTATAAAGAAAGGGATCCCCTAAACCCAGCACACACTGACTCCTCCACTTCTGAAGCACAGAAGTCCTCAGTGTCTGTCTGGGGCACATAATGATACCTTCTCTTGAACTTTATCTTGTAGTACCATAGCTATGTCTTGACTCTCGAAAAGAATGGAAGCTCTCCACATGCTCAGATCTTTTCCTGAACTTTTCTCCCCCACAGTCTAGCCTACTACTGGCATTTAGGAAAGTCAGTATCTAGGATCCACGCCACTGGGCAAAGTCATTCGTGGTGGCAGACACACCAAAGTCACAAAGCTAGGGAAGGAAAATGAGTGATAGTAGACTCCAAATGTTTCTGTTTGTTTTGTTTCTATAGCTCACAACTTCTGCTTTGTTCCTGGGGTCTATGTGGGGTCCCACATGTTGGGACAGGAGAGACAGAGAACCTCCGACCATGTGCCTTTCCCCCTCCTCCTTCAGATTGGGTTTAAATGATACCTGAAAGGCCTCTCTGAGGGCCTGGGTTTGTTCCTGGGTGCGATTGTCCTGCCAGGGCCGGCCTGTAGAGCGTGTGGGGCCCGCACGGAGACTCTCCCCAAAGACATCCAGGTAAAAGAAGACGTAGTCCCCATTGGTCAGGTTCTCCCTCTGGGCCTGAAGCAGGATCTCGTGCAGCATCTCCAGAGGGCCACAGATATACACAACTGGGAGCAGGTACATGACAGAGCATCCTCAGAGAGCATCCCGGTCCCCGTGCGTCCCCCTCTCTGAATCATCTGCGTGGCCCTCGTTAGCAGGACAGTGCCCAACAATAGGTGGTCCGTAGCCCACCAGCAGAGGCGCCCCATCCTCCCCCTCAGCCCATGTTGTAAGTACCCTGGGGCCATACGGACCATCTGGCAGGAGTCAGAGGCTGACTCTGGACCCCAGAGGAAAACAGCAGTCACACAGCCCCTCTTTCCCCAGAGCCTTGCCTGCTGCCCCTCACCAGCTGACCTCACTCCCACTCTTCCTTCCTTCCCCAAGCTCGAAGACCCTAGCCGAGCTGACCTGCCTTTCTCCGTCTGAGCTTTATCGGCCACACACATCTGCTGAGCCCTGAACCGATTTATGGCATCTTCTCTACTTTTAAAGGGCTAAGGGGTCTTGCTGCCCCAGTCTGTAGGATCTCTGCTCATATACAGGAACATATTTCTAAGTGGCCATCAACCAGGTCCACTATTCAGGGAGACCCACATTCTCCAACATCCCTCAACACCGCGTTCTCCAGAGACAGGCTTCCCGCATCAGGCTCTGCCCTTGCTGGTTTCATGTGGTGATGACCTTCCCAGGGCCCTCCTAACGCCTGAGCCTCCTCACAGGTGCTCCGACCACGTTTCCTTCTCGGTCACAACTAACCACAAGCAGCTCCCTCGATGCCTAATTCTATCTCTGGCTCCCCGAAGCTGAGCTCCACTGACACTGTGCCCCTCCTCCCCACCCCTACATCAGCTGGGGCCACACTCACTGCGCCCGTTGGCCCGGATGAAGTGCGTGGCCTGCTCAGGGCCGCCTGGCTCACGGGCATACACCTGGTGCTGCACACTGAGGTTGCTGCCCTGCAGGGCCTCAAAGACGCCCTCGATGGTGAAGTAGTGAGGCCGGTCATCTGTGCGGGCATCCAGATACAGCAAGGCAGCGCGGGAAGTCCAATTGAAGTGCCCGTGTAATGTCACCACGAACTCACCCAGCTTGGGAGCAGAGGGACCAGTGCGAACCAGGGTACGGTAATGCTCATTCTTAGCAGCAAAACCAGAGGCCACTGCACCCGCAGTCAGCAAAGGAAGCCGCCAGTGTGAGGCAAAGCGGGCCACAGAGGCAGCGGGGTACACACAACCCGGGCCCAAAAGAAGGTCAGGGTCATGGTACAGCTTGAGGTCCACAGCGCGCAGCGGTGCCAGGTACTCAGAGCAGGCGCCATCTAGTTCGGAGCTGACAAACCGCAGGTCCACGGGCAGCGCCCGGCCCAGCGCCTCCACAGCCAGTGCCACAGCAGGGCCCACCCGTGGCCAGGCCCACGCGTAGCTCAGGTTGTGTTCCGGCAGCACCACTGCCAGAGTCAGGTTCTGCGCCCCTGGAGGATGCACCCCACCTGCCAGGGCTGCCACCACCAGCAACAGTGATGGCAGTGCCATGGGGATAAAGCAGCAGCGCCACCACCCCCAGAACCTGGGGCCACTATGGCCTACCGGGCAGGCACAAGCACCACCCAGCCTGGAACCTGTGGAAGATGGCCAGGAAGAGAAGGGGGGACAAGCTAATCCGCTGGGCTGCAGAAAGTGCTGGGACCCCAGGGGAGACGGGAGGGAGCCTCGGGTGGGAAAGGAGTGGGCTACCAGCCTAGGGCAAGCACCGGGGACCACCGGGAGGGTGGCAGGAGAAAGGGGGGACCGAGGGGGCCTGCGACAGGGATGGGGACAGTGAGGGGTAAAGTGGCCCGGCGAATCCAAAGCCGAGAAGAAGGGGACCTGAGCCCGGGATGGGGTGGGGGTGGGAGGAGGCCGGTACAAAGAGCCCGCCCAGGGGGACCCCACGTCTGAAGGGGCTGGGCGGGCAGGGAGCTGCGAAAACAGGACCAAGGGCTGAGGTGGGAGGGCGCCCGCGCCGCGGAAGGACTGGGACCCGGGCAGGCGGGCAGCGAAGCGAGGCCTGGGCGGCAGGGGAGGGAAAGGCGAGCGCAAATCTCCCTGCGAAGGCTCCTCCCTTCCCGAAGCTCCTGCTCGGACCAGTGGCCCGGGCGCGGGTCCCATCCGGAGCTGCGGCGGCCCCGCCCGTGTCCCGCTCCGCTCCGCTTCGCTCGCTCCTCCTGGGCCCGCAGCCGCCGCTGCCCGGCGCTTCCTCCCGCCCCCCAGCCTGGGCCCCGCGCGCGCCGCCCGTCCGGGTCAGGTCGCCGCGGCCCGGCGCGTCCCCGCTCGCTGCGCCGCCGGCGGCGGCCGAGAGTGACTCGGGGCCCGGCCGCCCCGCCCCGCCTGCCCGCCCCGCCCCCGGCGCCTGCTGT